>JAPWDM010000001.1:190201144-190801144 GCA_035578155.1 Brachynemurus nebulosus
ACAAGAATTATGACACTAATTGGTTTTTTGTTTAAGTTTCATGAAAACTATAAGCTTCAAAGAAACCGTATTAGTAGGATAAAATACCCTACCTTATTTCCATAAAATCTCAAAGTTTTCAATATTTTTTTTTCTCAGGTGAAAAATGGAAATTTCGACGTAAATTACTGACGCCAGCATTTCATTTTAGTATTCTGAAAAATTTTGTGGAGACATTTAATAAATATAATAAATATTCTTTTGAAAAATTGCTTGATGGAAAGGAAATAGAAGTAATTTCTTTCTCTAGTGAGCATGCATTAAATACACTATGCGGTTAGTTAAACATTAAAAAAAAAACTACCAGCTAGAAATTACATTTTTTAAATTATTTTAGATACAACAATGGGAGTAATTGTTGATGATAAATCTTCGGATTTTCGAGAATATAAACAAGCGGTGAAAGAGTGAGTCTAACCAACTTCTTTTTTACAGCTAATTATTTTATTTATATCCTAATCCTGTTTTTAGTTTTGGTAAAACCTATACAAAGCGAATATTGAATCCACTACTCTATAACGATTTTATTTATTTTAATTTATCATTTGCTGGCAAAGAGTGTCGAAGAATTACTGAAATATTACATAAATTTTCAACGAAAATCATACATGAACGTATTGACAATTGGAACAAGGAAAATATTCAGGGAATCGAATGTTCCACGGGTAAATCAAAATTACCAATGATGGATTTACTGATTAAACAAATGACGCTGATATCGACTATAGGGGCATTCGGGAAGAAGTTGATACATTTATGTTTGAGGTAATGAATTGAATTAGGGCGTAGTACTTGATACAAAAGGGAACCCCATTTGTTTTATCTTCTAATAATTCGAATTAAATAATAAAGAGAACTCTAAATAAGTTTTTATTGAGGTTGTATAAGTGTAGGAAGGGTGGTGGTGCAAAATTATGTCGTGCCCATGGACGCAATAACTAAATTTTTTTTTATCAAATATTTTTGTTCAAAGCCAATATTGTCCATTTGATTTTTATTATCCAAAAGTTATGATCCACTTAAGTTTGATTTTAAATCAAGTATTATAATAATAAAATTTTATAAACAATACGATTAGATTCACATTTAGTCGTATGGTCCATTTCATTTAAATTTAACCATGTTTCATCACTTATGAATTTAAATAATTTCCGTTTTCTTGGCTTTATCTCTTTCATTATTGCACTTACGTAAATTTTAAAATTGCAGTTTGTTTTTTGAAAAGAATAGAAGATTGATTTGTTTTGAATATAAGAATAACAGGGTATACCTGGCAGACACGGCCGTAACTAGGCTGGGGTAGCAGGGACATTGCCTCGGGGCCCTCAGCCAAAGGGGCCCCCAAGAGAATACAAGAAATTACAAATTTCAAAATTTCTTGGTAAATTGTAAGGGCGGTATTTTCGTAAAATAGGGCAGGAAACGTGTAAACAACTGACAAGCAAAAAAAAAGGTCGCCCCTTTTCTTTTGGCCGGGGACGTAATTTTAAGAGCGGTATTTCTGTAAAATTAGGGTGGCAAACAACTGACGAGCAAAAAAACAAAAAAAGGTCGCCGCTTTTCTTGCCGGGGGGCGGAATTTTTTTTGTTTTTGCCCGGGGCGGCGTAGGGGTCCCGAATGTACTTTCTGGTAGATGAATTATGTTTTCTGAACATCAACGACAAACGTTAATTAATCTAAATATTAAAATTAGAGTTTTTGATTAAAATTAGAGTTTTTGCGAACGGTATAAAAATTTTCATTTACAGTAACTGTTATTTTCGCATAATTACCATATTTTATTTACATTAAAATAGAATTTTTAGGTTTTTATATAAATAGATGCCGTAAATAAAAGGCATTAAAATAACAAACAACTATAACCATTATTTTTTTTAACAAATATATAATATACCTATGTATTTTCAAACTGATACGGTACTTGACTGTATTTAAAATTTGTGCATTATCATTTCATATGTCCAATTTTAATAATGAAACATAAAACAATTTGATAACTAGTTAGAAATTTTATTTTGAAAATCACAATTTTTCAACAAATATTCAAATTAGTGAAAACGCGCCATTTCTTGAATATGACGTAACATTTTGTTCTATGTCGATTTTAATAATTTTCATCGGTGAGGTTAAATTGTGTCTCCTTTTGAATATTTCTATTAGCTTATATATATAGTAATAATCGGCCAGAATTCTAATAAATACTTGTTTTTACTTTGACATTTTATGAATATAATCAAAGTTTTGAGGTTATAAATATTGACATTGACGTTTAGTTGCTTCAAACTGTGATGTCACTATCATGAGGTGTTATTCCCGCGTTTTTCTCATTTAAAATTGTAGAGTTATTTTTTTTGATGATTTTTTACAGAATCTGTCGAAAATAATAAAATCACTTAACTGATATGGAAAAACAATGCTTTTAGAATATTTTCGTAACTTCAGTCAAGTACCCTATTGTAAATTACTTTCACTAATTAAAAACTTATAGGTATTAAGTTGAAAACACTTACTATTATTAAAGTAAAACAAAAAATATATTAACTCACAAAAAAAAGAAACTTGAAAGCTTTAGTAACATTCACTTTGTTTGTTGTAATAGCAGTTAATTAACAATAATAATCATAATAATACTGTTAAATTTTTGAAATGCTGTATTTGACTCAAAACTACGTTAATGCAACGCATGCGCATTTATAAAAAAATTTTAAAATATTCTTGATATCGTATTTTGTGAAAATTCTGTAAATTATCTAAATTATTTTGTTAGTTTAAAAATATTTTAAGAAAAATTTTCATTATTTGTAATTTTCAGGGACATGATACGACATCAATAGGGCTTAGTTTTCTTCTTATGTTACTAGCGAATAATCCTGATATCCAAGTAAGAACAACAATATTATATTTCTGAATTTTTTCACATCTATTTCTTGGATTTAGTATGCAATTGACAATACAGTAGTGTAACAAAATTGAGGGCTTTTCAGAATCGTTTACTGGAAGAACAAATTCAAGTTCTTGGTGATTTAGAAAAAAGTCCCACTTATGACGACCTGCAGAATATGGATTATTTAGAACGATGTATCAAAGAAGCTTTACGATTATACCCACCGGTACCGTTTATCGCTCGAAAATTAGATGAAGATTTGAACTTAAGTAAAAATTTTTCGAAATTTTTCTCCTACGATTAACAATAATCAAACAATTAACAAATTTTTCAGGTGACCAAATCATCCCAGCTGGATTATATGTCTGTATAATGATTTATCAAGTGCATCATAATGCAAAATATTGGCCAAATCCAGAACGATATGACCCAGATCGATTCTTACCCGAAAATTTAGTTAATCATTATCCATTTGCATATATCCCGTTTAGTGCTGGATCACGCAATTGTATAGGTTTGTAAAAATTGACTACAAAATCAAAAAGTTCAGATATTTAATATTTTTGATTTGTTGCAGGACAACGATTTGCCATTTTAGAAATGAAATCATTTATTTCGCAATTGATTAGGGAATATATTTTAGAGTCAGTTGATACGCCGGACACCATAAAACTCCAGTTTGATTTGGTACTGAGGGTTAAAAATGGTATAAGAGTCCGATTTAGGAAAAGGAATTTATGTATTTAGTAAGATTTTATAAATATGTAAATAAATAACAATCGATTTTATTTTTTAACCGACTTCAAAAACAAGGAGGTTCTCAAGTCATCTCGTATGTTTTTTTTTTTTTTTTATGCATGTACACCGATTTCTGCAACATTCCTGGCGCAATTTGCGCCATTTTTTTTTTTAGTTAGTAGGTAAAGTGGTTCTCCAGGTGGTCCCATAAAAATTTTGTTGACATTGGTTGAGTAATGTTTTAACCATCTTCAATAATATGAACATTATGAATAATTATGGCAAATTTAAAATTTGTATATGTAAAATTTTTGACTTTAATATCTATAGTAACATATTTTTTTTAATTTATATTAATCCAATTGTCCTAAAAATAATTTTCTGTCAGTACCTAGTTTAAAAAATTCTTTGATGACTTGAAAAATTGGTGGATTTTCATTGATTTCTTATTTTCCTAGTAATTATTACTTTAAACATTATTAATGTTCCAAATTTCAAAGGAAAGTCAGTGAGTGCCCAAAATTATGAGTTTGGAACAGTGGTGTTTTGCAAACCTAAACGTACGAAATTTGGAATTTAATTAAGGGGGGGGGGGGGGGGGTAAGGTTTTAAAAGCGAAAAAAAGGCATATTTTCATGATTTTTTTTTAGAGATATGAATAATGTTGGCTTATTTATTTCATATACACGTTATAGTGTAACATTTGAAGTATCTTTGAAAAAATTATCAATTACAAATATCGATAAATAAGTCCGTGACAGAGAATTTCCGGAGGCGCCTCGAAAAAAAGTTGTTTTGCGGTGAACATCATAACTTGGTACCGGATCATCCGAGACAAAAAAATCGAAATGCGTTTAAAAGGCGATATGTTTCCCTAGGGAGTCAGGAAGAGTTTTTTGTATTTTTTCGATTTTTTTTATTTTTGGCAGCATTTTGAAGTGAAAAACGCAATTTTTGCTAAAAAATTCGGTTAATTTGTTATTATAAACTGGAAAAAAAATAGTAAAAAAAAAAAAACTCGACCTGATTACCTGTTGATTTATGTGTAGAAACAGTGTACAAAATTTCAACAAAATTGGTGAAGTAGATTTTGAGTTATGATGCTCACGAACTTCAAAAATGTTGTTTGCGAGAAAATGGATTTTAAAGTTTTTTATACTCAAAAACAAAAAACTAAGTTACGTGGGTAATTATAGTAAGTAACTATACTTACGCGGGTAATTATAGTAAATATTTGTTTTGTATAAGATTTGTAAGTATAAAATTAAAGTAAATTTTATACCTACCAGGTAGGCGAGTCGCGCAACTACCAGGCAGGTATAAAAATCGAGCATGAGGGCCGGTCGCTTGAAACGCTGTATCTTCATTAGTTTTGCTCGGATTTACTTGAAATTTTGACACAACACGTTCGACATGTTGCACATTCAGAAAAGAATTTAAAAAAAAAATGCAAAAAAAAGTTTAAAAACCTTACCCCCCCTTAAAAAAAAATTAAAAATCGATAAAAAAATTGTAATTGGGGTGGATTTATAAGCATTGTCACTAAAAAGTATGAAATAATAGTTCTTTTAAAAAACCGACTTCAAATAGTAAAAAATAAGTAATAGTACGAAGTTTGAAGCCGGGTGGGGAATAGTATAAAAAAAATGTAGATCTTGAAGAATTCATGAATTTTTCAAGCACACCCAATCACAATTTTATATACGGCGCCCCGCCTGACTTCAAAATTCGTGCTATTATTTTCTACTATTTGAAGTCGGCTTTTTAAAAGAGCTTTTTTAAGACAATCAATCGCTTTTCACACCAGAAATTTCTTCAATCCAATCCAAATACGAACTAACTCTTGCAAACACCGCAATATCAGCGCCGTCGCCATAACTTGTAATCCCCACCACTCGATACTGTTGCGTCGGTCGATCCCGAACCGCCAACGGACCACCACTATCACCAGAACCGATATTTGTTTGCGTATGTTTCGGATCGATACATATTTTATTTGGATCTTTAACTGAATCCGGACAATTATCTGGCGCGGCAATGTACGCCTTTGCGGAAAGTAAAAATTTACTACTGTTACCATCGTTTGTAGCACCCCATCCAAAAATTTCACCCATCACATGACCATAGGTCACATCCGGTTCGGCCAATAAAACTGGCTCGGCAAGTTGCGCGGGTACTCCAAGCGACAATTCAATCAACGCAATATCGTTGATTACATAATTTTCAGCCGTGTTTCGGTAATCGGTTTGATAGACATTTTTAATTCGGTAGAAAACACCTTCGGCGTGTCTCGTAGATCCAATTGAGATGTATATGAGCTACATAAGAACAAAATATTTTTAATACGTTGACGAACATAAGCAATTATGAAAATAATTCCAGTTTCGATGCTATGTTTTTTTTTTCAGATATATGCATTTAGATTAGAGATGTTATGGATTTGAAATTTCGGAAACACAGTGAAAAAGTTTGTGTTAAAATTAACACATTTCACATGTTCAGAACGGTCCACTCAATTTTTTGTGTTATTTTAACACAAAGCATATGTGTCACATCTTTACACAAGATTTGTGTCAATGATTTAACACACAAGAGGACCTACATTCTGTGTTAATTTTTCAGATTTATCAGAGTTAGTTGTTAAATTTTTTTATTCAATATTTTACTTCCACTTAAGATATTTGAAAATCGTCAAAAATTGTAACGATTTTGTTCATATATTATTATAAATGAGACTCAAAGAATGCAAAGTAAGTCAGTCCTTTTTAAAAATTCTTATTTGTTTCCATATATATGTACCAAAATATATATAATAAAAAAGATGAGAGTAGTTCTTATTATTAAACAAAACCGAAAAATTATAAGTTTTTTCAATTATTGATGAATATAGTTTTATTAATCGTATAAAAATGAAACAATTTTCTTACATTTTAAGGTCATTTTGTTAGATTCAGTTAAAAAAAATCATGTAAGCTTACGAGATTGTATATAATATAATACAATCTCAAGTAAACTTAAATGATTTTTTGTAACTGAATCTGTAACAAAATAACCTTAAAATGTGAGAAAATTGTTTCATTTTTAAACGTTTAATAAAACTATATTCGTCAATAACTGAAAAAACTTATAATTGTTCGGTTTTGTTTAATAATAAGAACTACTCTCACCTTCCTTATTATATATATTTTGGTAGATATATATTCTAATGTAAGTTAAGTACTTATAGCATTCTTTTGCTCTACACAAGTATTGTGTTACTTCCTTGCTGTTCAAAACAGGTTAACATTTTTATTCTGTTAAATCGAAATTTGTGTTAATATTTTCATTTAACACAAACACGAAATGTTTGTTGCATTAACGCAGGGTTGTGTTACTTATTTAACACAAAAATTTTAACCACTGTTTTGTTTTTTTTACGCAGAACACAAATTTTTTTACTGTGTACGGATACGGATACGGATATTTAAAAACATTTTTTTCGGTTTCAGTTGCGAATAATAATATCGGATCATGTTTCGGAATTTTTTTTGCCAAAAGGGGAAAATTTTACTCCAAAAAGTGATCGTCAAACACGAAAAAACAGAAATCTATCAAAAGAAATACATGCAGCAAAAACTTGCTTCAATTTAAACTCAGTTTTCCAACGGGTGTTGTCTGTTATAATCCGAAGAAAATCCGAAACTTTTATTTTCGGATGCGATTTCGGTTTCGGATATTTAATTATTTCGGATATCCGGTAGTTTCGGTTACGGTTACGGATATCCATAACATCCCTAATTTAGATATTATGATGGGAGGAAAAAAAATGCATAAAATCAAACACTATTCTAGTTTCTGCCACTTTTTTATAACATTTGGTGGTACACTATGAAATAGTGGACGCTGCACAGCGTTGTGTCAAAACTTAGCAGATTCAACTTGACGCTATACAGCGGCTGCCTCCATCAACGTGTTAATCATTTTCAAAACAAAATTTCTTTTCGTACCTTAAGATCCGTGTGTATTTCTCCACTACCATCATCCTTGAAGAAGCAATGCGCCGCCGTAAGGATCCATTTTGGCGCAATTAATGACCCGCCACAGTGTTGATAAAATTCACCACCAACGCCAAGTAAAATTTGTGTAACCCACGGCTGCGTGTCTGATCTAGTGCCATTAATTATACGTCCCTCTAATCTATATGAATGAGCTTTGGAAAAAATTTTAAAAATATTAAATTTGATTCCTTTCAACTTCCAAAAAATTAATATTTACCAGTAACAATTAAAACTAGAAATATTTTTAAGACTAGATATAATTTACTGGGCAACATCTTTGCAAGTGTTTTTGCTCATAATTCAGTTTTAAGCCTTTTATACAAGATTTAAATAACGAAAATAACACTATCAAGATAATTATCTTAAGTATACTATACATTGTTGAATTATATTTTTAAACAAAAATAAAATATAGGCCAAGGACAACATTTTAATACTTAAAAAATTAATGATTTTTAGGGTTTATCACACTTTTCAAATTACTGGAACAATATTTAGTATAAATTTTTGGGATAATGTATTAATTTAGAATGTTTTAAACTTTCACAGGAAATGAAGGATTAAAAATAATTCAACATTCTTCCACGGAATAATTCTTACTTTATTATTTTTTCTAAAAATTTTTCGGTATTTTTCATATCTTCTTCAGTGGCTACAAAACAAAGTAATTTTTATAATTTTACTTTTTTAATATTAGTTTAACTGTTTTATTTTGCCATATTGCATAACGAGATTAATAACTCGTTTTAATCATTTAAAGAGTTAATGATGTCACAGCAGGGAATTTGCATTATATTGATAATTAATTTTCTTTATGTTCGCTTATAATACATATATTTGTAATTTGATGAATAAGTTGTCGATTTTTATTATCAATATTTCGAATTATATAGAAGTATAAATTGGGCAATCTTACAGCTTTAATATAATCAAAAATTTAAAAAAAAAAAATAACAATAAAAAAATTGCATAACTAGCTGAAAATATTAAACTTTTACCAGCTAAATTTAAGGACACTACAACCTCAAAACGATTTAATATACTTCATAACTTCAGAGGGATTATTTTTCATTTCTCCAATATCAAATATTTTTCAAAAGATTTCTTAAGGATCTGATAATGTAATATTGGTAATTTGTAAATCAGCTTTCTACATTTGGTAGCCAAGTTTCGAAATTTGGTTTAAAAGTAATATATCTTACGCTTTTATTAGCATGAAAGTTGTCGCGAAGAAATAATTTTCATAATTTTTTCAATTTTTACTTTGGCGGTCTTCCTGGCAACGAAAAAATAAATTTTCTGTTTCTTTTTAAATTTTCATAATATTTTTAAAATATACTCTAGTTCATAAATTCTAAAGGGTTTACTATCTAAATAAAATATTTTCTGGTCTTATTTTCGGTAACTTACGATTGAACTTATTATTTCTCGCATGACTGTATGAATGTAAAATTTCATTTATAGAGGATTCCTATTATGGGGAAGTTTCTAAGCACATCTCTCTCTGAATCCTCAAATAAATCTGACCGTTTATAATTAATTACTTACTTTTCAAATTTTAATATGAATTGAAAGAATGTTGACACAATTAAAATATTATTGGGACAACACAAATCAATAAACAAAATATTACAAATTTTAATTTAAAAATTAAAATTTTTACTTTTTCTTTTAAAACTGGTTTTACAGTATGAAGTACTTTACTTATTTCACAAGAGTTATTTTAAATCAAAATTAAAGAATATTTAGATAGGTGTATATATTTTTTTTTACGTATTTTTCAATTTTTTTGGTATTTAAATAATAATCAAAGTTTTTTGTTTTCAAGTGATACTTAACTTTTAAAATTTGGTAAGTACTTTTTAAAGTGATTATGTTTTTATATAGTTAAATCTAATTTAAATTTTGTGAAATTTGAAATTTTTTTGATTTTTTTATGAATGATGTGACCTTGAATTTTTAATTAGTGAAAACCTTATACGTACTTGTCCTAGTTTGAAAATTTTTAAAAAGCTTATTCATTTTTTTGTTTAAATATAGTCTGTACCTACAAAACTGAAATAACATCGTTAAAAAGATGGATTAACAAATATAGAATTTTAAAAAATATTAACTAATAACGTCATTTTATACCCACCTGAACAAACGTTACATTTAAACAATGAAACCCCATATTTATTTTTGGGAAATTTTTCTTGTAAAAAATATTGTGTATTAATTCCTAGAATTTTTCAGTATTTTTGCAAATAAAAAAGATTAAAAAATAATAATGATCGCCTGTATATAACATTAATGATAGCAAAGACGATTAATTTAAATTTTAAGACGTAGGTTTTTCATATTATGAAAATAATAATAAATAAATAAATAAGTATCGTAGCATCATTACAATAAAAAATATTTCAGTAACAAGTGCTCCAAGATTGGTTATAAAAATAGTAATTTAATTTGTTTGAAAAATATGTTATTAACTTTTATCGGGTTACTTTCATTTAGCGTTATATTGAAACAAGGTAAGATTCTTTTTTAAATTCATTACACAATAATTTGTAACAATTAAAATTTTTGAAAGTGTTCTATGTCTAATGCGCATGACCAAAAAAAAAAAATCAACAACAGGCTTTAAACTAGTAAAATAAAAACATGATTCAAATTATATATTTTTGAGAAATTTTTGATTATGTAATTACAGCTAAACCTTTTTTTATGTGGTCCTTTTTTGTGCGATTTTTTTATGCGGTTTTTAAAAAAATTGTCATTAAAATGCATAAGATAAATCAAAATCAAGAGAAAATAAGAAATTTAAACATTGACTATAATAACTTTTTTTGATAAAAATTCTTTTTAATGATTTTTGAGCATTTAACCAGTACATTGCATAAGAATATGTCATTGCATCATTTAGTTTTTTCACAGATGCTTTTTCACAATTTTCATAATATTATAAAAATGAAATGAAATGTTCCTACGTGTAAATTAATGCTTTATCTTGTTTATAAAAGCAACTTTTAAGGAAATTTCTAAGTTTTGAGCGTTTTGAGTTATGTTTTTTCGATAAAACTTTTTTTATGTGGTCCCGATCCTAACTATAAATTTTGTGCTCTGAACCGATTTTGACTCGAGCTCCCCCTTACGGAAAGTTCACTTGTTTTCACATTTAAATGACGAGTAAAAAAAAAAAAACCATTCTCAATTTCCGATTTCTTTCAAAAATTACCTTGACGAGCAAAAAAAAAAATGTTGCGCCCCTTTTTGCGACTTTTTAACTATCCTGAAAACACAGTCTTATTTGATATAAAATTATAAATGTTTAAGTTTAGGTAAAATCAAGCGAGAAAGTCATTTGAGAAAAATACAGTACAATTTATGAATAATGCCATCCTTGATAAATCGGCTCCTCCACATCTCAGTAAAATTATGACACTTCAACCACATAGTTTTGTTTCAAGTGGGACCTCAAATCGCTCCATTTGAATAATGCCACTGTCAATAATACCATTCTTAAGCAATAAAAATTAAAACTGTCTTGCTTTTAATAATCGCTAGCATTATTAAAAGTTACGGAAAGAGCAACAAATAATAAACATTGTTTTGTTTTAATCGTTGGCATTATTCAGAAGGAATTACACGAAACGTGACGGAAGTGAACCCTCCATTAATGACGAGCAAAATTAGTCTTAGTCTTGCAATCTTGTCTTGGTCTTGCATTTTTTGCAAGACCAAGACCAAGGCTATGTATACCAAGAGCAAGACCAAGACCAAGACTATAAGTATGGCTGCAAGACCAATACCAAGACTCAAGTGAGCAAAACCAAGACAAAAGCAAGAAAAAAGCAAGACTCTTGCTAAACTATTTAAATAGTTTGAAAATATAATTAATATCGTAAAGAGAGAAAATTCTCATTTTAGAAGGAAAAAATTCGGTAATAAAAAAATGCAAGAAAGTGCAAGATTTTTTAGCAATACCAAAACCAAGACCAAGACTCAAACTGCTCTAGCAAGACCAAGACCAAGACTGCTAAGTCTTGGTCTTAGTCTTGCATTTGCTCATCACTACCCTCCATCCCTCCCTCCATTTTTGCAACGTAACGTAAGTCTTTAATACTAATGAAAGCAAACTTTAAATATTTTTAGGTGTGATAGCATATCCATGTGGCCCCGAACCACGTATTATTAATGGCACCAAATCAGGACCACAAACATGGGCGGTTGAATTGAATATTAATATTAATGGTGAATATATGCATCACTGTGGCGGCTCTTTGATATCTGAAACATGGATTGTGAGTGCTGCACATTGTTTTTTCAAGGACGATGGTAGTGGTGATTTACAAGTGGATCTCAACGTAAGTTATTATTGATTTATTATAAAAATCGTAAGTGTTACTAATTTCAAAATATTGTTTGAATAGAAAATCCTTGTATCAGTTGGTTCAACTAAACATATGGGTGGCAAAACGTTTCGAATAAAGAGCGTCCATCAAAAGAATTATGGCTCGAAGCCGGGAATGGTCGTTGTGAACGATATCGCATTGGTTGAGTTACAGAGTGAAGTCTCGGAAAAAATTGCCGTCCCAGTTCGATTATCTGAACCACTAAATACGTTTGCCGGTGAAATTGGACAATCTTTTGGATGGGGTATAACTGAAAATGGGGTACAAAGTGATGATTTAATGGTTACGAATTCGTATATTATGCCAATTGGTGATTGTATACATTCAAGATTGGATATAAATAAAATTTGTGTGGACGGGCGAGTGACCAATTCAATTATTGGCGATGGTGATAGTGGCGGACCTTTGGTCGTAAAGGATTGTGACAGACATGGCATGTCTTCGTATAAACTTGTTGGTGTTACGAGTTACAGTATTGATAATATTGCTGTGTATGCAAGAGTTAATTCGTATTTAGATTGGATTGCCGAAATTACTGGCGTGAAGCCACAAGAGTAATTTTATGAAAATGATAATTTATTAACAATAATAAAAATTAAATTATTATACTCATTGTATTATTTTATTTCAATTTCTTGCAATTTTTCTTCTTATTTTAAAGTATAGCAGGGTAGTTTTATTGTTGTTTAAATCAGTGTTTTCCAATCTGTGGATCGCGAAGCCTTTTTAAAAGGGTCGCAGTTACTTTAAAAATAAAACCACTCTAGTTCAATATATAATATTTAATAAAGAGAAGGTTAACTAATGGTTACATCAATGTGATAGTTTCATACTTTCGCGTGATAAAGTTTCAAAATTGCGGCTTATTTTCAATAACAGTAAATCCGAACTTTAAATAATTGTCGTCATATAGACACATTTTTCTTTGGTTTTGTTTTATTACTCTCATTGGAACTTGAAGTTGACGGTTGTGCATATGTTTCTAGAAACTTATCCATTTTCAATAATTACAATGAGCACAGAATTTTGTATATTAGACAATAGAAGAGTGTGAGCAACGACTAAACAAACAACAAAACAATTCAATAAATTTAAACGCTAACGCGAGTTCATAATTCAAAGAACTCAAATGGATTACGCTCGGAAGTGTTAAACGGCGACGACCGTCACAATGTGCACGTGTCTCTTTTTATGCCACGCGCGCGTTCAGAAGCTACTATAAGTCGTCAACTTCGATGTCGATATAAGAATATGTCTGTTTCAAGTATTTAATTACGCATTTAATCGATACCTAACTATGAAAATAATAACGATGAACGGATTCGATAATTATAACATAAAAAAATAAAAAATAGTAATAGCGGAGGGTAGGGGGTCCTAGGTTGAAAAACACTGGTTTAAATCAGTGGCCCTCAAGCTTGTTAATCCACGACCCTCTTTTGCATTTAAAAAATTCAAAAAACCCCTCAAATGCGTATAAATATGTAAAACAGTGTTTTCTAACCTTTTTCTATTATGGAACACTTTTTACATTCTTTAATTTATATGCGACACTGCGTCAAAAAAAGTCTTGATAGTAATTTGACCTACTATCCAAACCTCCGAACCTTGAAACATAAATGGTCAACATGTTTCTGCGACTGCGGAAGCCACACTTGTAACATACCTTCATAAGTAAGAAATCTTGAGAAAAGGTAAATATCAAATAATGACAGAACTTACTATGAGACTTCAACAGATTTTGCCGGGGTAGTTTAAGGAACACCTAGAGGCTAACCTATACTGACCTTTAGCAAATTGAGGTAAGTTCCACAGATGATCTTTAACCCTAGAATCATACGTTGGTCTACAAGAAACGTTAATCATATATTGGCGTCATTTTGACGAATGGACTTTTTACGGAGAGTTTTAGAGCTTATTTGCAAAAAACATTTTTTTTACATAATAATACTACAAAAGCGAACAAAATATTTACAAAAATTGGATTTGGAAAAATTTTTTAATATAAAAATTTATTAATTTTTTTTTTAATTTTCTTATCAAAACATATTTTCATTATAAAAATTAAAAAGTAGATAAATACATCAATTGTATCATAAGACATGTCTTTCAAATAATTAATTTATGAACTATTATGAGTCGGTGGACATGTGTGACCTTACAGAATGTGAAATTTCCCCGTCGCAAATATTCCCGTAGATATGTAGTTATTTCCTCATTAGGCAGGAACATTAAATTTTTTAAAATTTGTTAGTAATTTTTCGAATAAGATCTCAAAAAATAATAAAATTAAATTATTTTCCACAAAATAAATTGTTAATCTTTTATCAAGTCACTTGAAACGCATTCTTTGGTTTTCGATTCAATATATTAAAACTTCAGTATTATGTCGTCTCTTTAAATCAAACAGCTGTAATCACCTCTCATATTATCATTATCATTGAATAAATTAATCATAACATCCATATCTTTAATAAATTTTAGAAAAATTAGGAAAACTTTTATATGTAAAGTACAAACTCTCTAAAAAAAAGACATTGGTTAATCATACATCGTCGTCCTTTTGATGGACACTATTTCAATACAAACAAAACGACAGCAACTATAAACAAAATTTATTCATTTGCTGTGTTATAATAACAAATAAATTAGATAACAGAAATTTCACAGCAAGCTGGCAACGACAAGTTGTAGTATTGGAGCAGGTAGAGAAGTTCGTTCGTCATTTTGACGAGTAAGTATGATTTTAGGGTTAATCACTAAGGTTGCAAACTATTAGAAAATACTTTTGATGGACAATACTGTACATTCCATTCAGGAAACAAAACCAAAAATTGTGGATTTCGTCTCAAAATCATGTGATTAGTCAATCCTGTCAGGACTAGGACCATCTAAGTAAAAAATTTAATAAACCTAATTATTTTTTTTTTTTTTTTAGATTTGAATCTAATCTTCAACAAGGAAATTAATACTTATTTAAATTACTTGAGGTATTGATAAGATTCATTAGCAACCATTCATTACAAAACAATCAGTAATTATTTGCTACCCATATCAATTTTTCAAAAGCATAACAATTTTTTCAAAAAAATATCTATTTTTTAATAAAAAGACGTCATACTAATCACTTAACGCTCAGCTTGCGTCTCCTTCATTAATCATTTATCGAAATCATCGTTATTAAGTTCTTAATGACTGTGTTGAAAATAAACTACTTACAAAAAATGTATAAATACGATTTCTATTTTTTTGTTCAAAGCAATAATTTTCTGCAAATTTCAAAATGTATCCTCAACAATTCTTGATTTTTTGCTTTTTAATAATTTGTAAATATTTCCGATACCTCATATTTACGATTAGAATACCTAAATTAATTAAATTGATTTTTTAGATGGATTTGCTCTTCCAACCCAAACAAATCTAAAACCTCGAATTATTAATGGTTCAAAATCATCACCACAACCATGGGTGGTGCAATTTACAATGATTGACGGTGATGACATCTTTCAACACTGTGCTGGATCTCTAATTGCACCCAGATGGGTTTTAACTGCCGCTCATTGTTTTATAGAAGCCGATGGTAGTGGTCAAGTAAATGTAGATTTAAATGTAAGTGATTTTTCATATAGTTAAAGGGAACCACTAGTGGGACCGCCTTTTAAAGAAAACTACTGTATGGAATATTTTAATATTTTCAGGATATATTCGTTGATATACATATAATAAATTCACGATAAAATTTTTGGAGCATAAACTTGAAAATTCAGTGAGTTATTCGCGATCTCCCAAGGCTCCAAATAAAGTCCCCCCACTGCTGCAGTGATAGTGACCTTTACAGTGCCTGAAATAAAAAAAAAAAACCAAAAAGCTTATTAAACTACATAGAAGGTATTGCCCGTGCCATGAACCTCAATCGAAAAAGAAAAGTTGAAATTTAACAAAATGGTAGAGTTTTTAAAAAAAAAAGTTTCAAATTTTGCGCGAAAATTTGATGACTTTTGGCCTGCAAAAATTACATTTTTTATTCGATCGAAAAACCGGAGGTTCATGGCACGAAGAAACATATATAAAAGAAGCTGCAATTGTAACTACAGCAAATCTGAAATATATAGTTTTTCTTTACCTCACCTTTTAGTTTTAATCACTGAGAATTTTTGTTAAAATTATTTACGATGTACTCACTATAGCGGTCATAGTAAAACTAGATGAGTCATTTAAATGTGCCAGGGTCTAGCTGCACCACAACATGTGACTAGTAGCCACGTCCACAAACTCTCGAACTATCAACTTTCATACATTTCTTAATACCTCAATGTTAACAATGAAAATCAGAATCCGCTCTTCAGACGGCTGTAACTCAAAAACTATTTGAGATATCCACTTGAAATTTTAGTATGTTATTTTTAAAGGTATAGGCTATCGAAGCATGCAACAAAAATTTTTCCAATTTTTATAGGTCCGAAGACATTCGTCAGTCTTCGAACCTATTATAATTTCGTTCAAATTCTTGCTATTCTTGAAACATAAGTAGCGCATACAGCAAAAATCCACTTGTTGCACACTCCAAGAAGTACGACATCGGCATTAAGTGAGGGGAAAGTCCATACCTCGTTTACTCACATACTTAAGAAGCAGTGTATCTTAAATATGTGTGAGTGTCCATACAACGTATTCGGCTTAGTCATAGACGGTGATGTATCGTCATATTGTATGCTTATCTTAAAGTATTATTAATTTACCTATGCATGTTATATTACAGGTTTTGAATCGATTCTTCCAATTGTTATACATTGTTGATTTCAATGCAATTAATTATTTTTCGTTATTATTAAAAAACATAATATTTGTTATTATTTTTTATTTAAATTGAGTTTCATTATATTTATTTAATAGAGTTCAACGTATTATTATTATTATTATCATTATTTTAATAGAAAAGTGTTTAAAAAATTTATTTTACAATTTTTGTTGAATTAGAAAAACTTTTAATTTAATATTTTGCAGTTGCAAAATTTGTTGCCATAATATTTTCTTTAAAAAAATATAACAAAATACACAATTTAAAAAGTGAAAATAGTGACAATTTTTACATTATTTTTTCAAATTTTTTAATGCAAACATGGCTGACTATGTTTCAATTTTATTTTAAAGTTTGGGGTATCCTAGAAAAAGAAATATATATTGGCATTTTACATGCTATTTATAATATTTGTCTCTTTTTAACGTGTACGGATTATCTTTCGTACATAATATAAATTACTGGTCCTTTCATTTCTAATGTCTATGGTCAAACATATTCATCTATTTCTTTAATAAAACGTACAATTGTACTTAAATGCTTTATATTATACTTTATCCTGAAAATTGAGAAACAGTAATCACTGAGACCTATATTTAATGCGTGTCAAACACGCACTTGACGACTTTTTTCAAAATGTCACACTAGTGGTCCCCCTTAAAAGTATTTACTAAAATTTATATAATTATTTCAGGCCATTCAAGTGTCAATTGGATCAAATGAATTCAATAAAGGCGAGTCGTATAAAATCAAAAATCTCATTCAAACTCCCGAAAAATTCAATACGAATCAGAAACTATACGTTATCAACGACATACTGTTAGTCGAATTAGACAGTGACGTACCCGCAAATATTGCGATACCTATAAATTTACCATCCGACGAAAAAACGGTAATTGATTTACAGCCGGCACAAACTTATGGTTGGGGTGCCACTGAAACTAGTATGTCAAGTGAAACATTATTGACAACTGATGGCTATATTGTGCCACAAAAAGTTTGTTACGATTCATTTGCGGATCCAAAGAAAATATGTTTCAATTCGACAGAACATCACTCGACAATCTGTCATGGGGATAGCGGTGGTCCGCTTACAATTCAAAATAATGGTGAACCTGTTCTAGTGGGCATTGTTAGTTATGGCGATTGCGATATTCAGCAACTTTTTACTAGAGTTTCCGCATATTTAACGTGGATAAAGCAGAATATTGTATGATTTATCGAAATTTTTTGTAGGCACATTATCAGTTATTTTAAAATTCTCAAGATCTGTTAAAAATATATTTAAAAATATATTTAACAAGAAATAAATTTTTATATGTATTAACTATTGTTGTAATACTTAACTCAAACAAATGACCAAGTGTGCATACCAAATTTTGAGCCCCGTAGCTATAGGTTTCTGTAGTTTCCTTTCACAGTTCCAAATCCTAGGAAGTACCTATATACATATACATACATATATATATATATATATATATATATATATATATATATATATATATATATATATATATATACATATATATATATATATATATATATATATATATATATATATATATATAGGGTGTTAGTGAATAAGTGCGAAAAATTTTAATGAATGATTGCTGAGGTTTTTTCCATGTAAAAAGGTTTATATAAACCCAGGTGCGAAAACGCTTTTATATAAACCCAGCTCCGAAAATTGTTTTTTATCTTGAAAACGGACACATGAAAGACAAAATACTAAGAGATCATTTTTGTCAACAATTTATAGTATATTGTATAGTATATATATATATATATAGCGTATTCCAAATTTTATGTGAATATCTCATATATATATATATATATATATATATATATATATATATATATATATATATATATATATATATATATATATATATATATATATACATATATATATATGTATATATATATATATATATATATATATATATATATATATATATATATATAGGGACTTGGAGGGAATATACAGGGAGCTCGAAAGGGACTTGGAGAATACATCTTAAAACTTCTGTACTCTTGTCATTTTAAGTGTTTCTTACTTCTATTACATTCGGATTTTATTTCCGGTTAGTATTTTCCGGGTCGCTCGAGTCACGACTGAATATTGTAACTAAAAAGTTTGTGTTAGATTTATACAAGTGTAGAAGTGGACTTAAAATTTTACAGGATCCATGGGCGCAGATATTATAAATTCGATCCTGTTAATGGCCTTTGGAAAAATTATTTGAATTGACATTAAACAATACTATACCTTGATTAAAAGGAGAGCTATTCATACTTCTTTTATGGTTCGAGCGATTAAAGTATAAAAAAACAAAAATAATTTAAAAAAAGTATACTTCTGATATTTATTTTTGTATTAAATTACAATATTTAGAACAAACAAAAATACAAAAAAAAACTAATAATTAAATATTTAGTCATTAAATTTATTTTCAAAAAAATTATTAAATTAACATTAATAATACTTATTTATTCTAGTTCTAAATAGAAAAAGCTATTTTTTAAACTGTTAAGGCCAAAATGTACCTGTTTTCAAAAAACTCTGAAGCAGAGGTGGAAAAACAAGTCAATTACAAAAATGGGATTATGTATAATATAAAAATAAATCAGGTCCCATTGAAAACCTTACAAAGCCATTGGATTATTATCTCTGACTTGGTGGATCGTTTTGGAAATATACGGTAAAAAAAAAAACCTTTGGTTAAATTATGTACAAAAAAAAAACACATTAAATTCTGCATTCAACAATATTTGATCTATAAATTTGTTTAAACATTCAATTAACCAGGGTTTCGATGCCACCAGTGGGCGTTTCCGTACGTTCTTCTTGTTCCGCTTCATTTGCTTTTAATTTTGCTTCCTCTTGCTCTTGCTGCAAACGTGCAAATTCCAAGCGTCTCCTAAGAATGTTAACCATAATCACATTCACGTAAATTGTTTACTTTTTAATGTACTTACATTCGATTAAGTCGCTCCTCTTCTTCCAAACTCTTCTTTCTCCTTCGGATTATTTGATATCCAACACAAATTAATAGTAACAAGAGCGGGAACATAATTACTAATATTATGCCAAATGTTACACCAGTTGCTCGCTGAGAATATTCTTGATGACCTGCGTTTAATTATTTTAAATAATATAAAATCCATACGACACCTACTTTTAGTTTATCTTAAGCTTGTCTTTAGCTATAAAGGAAATGTGGAATGAGACTTTGTTTAAATAATAAAAAAACAAAAATATTACAGTCCAAAAAAAAATCCATTCCACAAGACCAAAAATTATCTGACAGTCATGGCACTAATTTATTTTAACTTAAAATTCGAAAAACTAGCTTTTTCCCAAATATTTCTCGTTAATTGGCATGCGGAATAGATTTTTTCCACTGCAATTGATTTAAAATATATAATTATTTATTTTATAAGAATATGTAAAATACATTTGTAAAAATTTCAGTAGAAAACAGAGCGTCTGTATTTTTGAACACAATTTCACTAATATCTAAAAATATTTAAAATCTTAAACAACATAACATAACCTATATGTGACGAAGCGTGATATCAAAATTATAGGTTATGATATGTATATATAAAAAATAAAGAAAAAAAATAATATTGAAAATTCAAAGCTCTCCGATTTTTCTTGTTTAAAAGTTTATACTATTTATTGATTTAACCACGTTCTTTTAAACAATGGATTTTACTCTAAGATCACGTGATCGATGACTACACTATAACAACCAAATTTTTATTAATACTAAAAAACAATAGTAAAATTAAAATGATTTTTTCTAGTCTTGAAATCTTACATCAAATTTTTTTTTTAAATAACTGCACTTTAAAAAAATCTAAATGTCATGTCGTGAAAAATACCGTTAAAAATTTTAACCGAGTTATTTATTCCTCATGCCAAATAACCGAATTTAATGAACAACGCTTGAAAATTTGCAGTTAGATTAATTTATACGGCTGTCACTCGACTACTGTAACTTGATAATGGGCGATCAGGAAAACTGGCAATACTAGCAGGTGATGTAGGAGTTGGCAAAGGCGATTGTTCAGTTTGTGATCGTTCAGCCTGTTGTTTTATTTTTAATAAATCTTCAGCCGATTTAAACGGTGTGGGAACCTTTCTTGAAACACGTGCGTAATCATCGGAGCCATAATCCAATTCATCCCGTCGTGTCTGTCCACTGGTTTGACCTTGAGCGTCCTCGACAGTGGCATAATCCGAATCACTATCATATCTAAATTTACTCGGTTGATTTTCCTCCTCATCCGCCGGTTTGGACTCGGGTGTGACGGTTTGCGGCGCACTTCCAGTTGATGACGTGGGAGATGACAAATCCCACGGTTTTTCCTCAAATTCATAATCCGGTTTACCTGGTAACGGCTCATGGGTATGATACACGGCATCATAACTGCGACGTCTTTTACTTGTTCCCTCTTTACTTGTGGACGAACTACTTGGATAACTTAAACCACTATCTAAATCGGATTTTAGTGGACTACTCGACCCAGAATCAATCTCATTTAGTCGTAACCGACTTTGGGATCGACTTCGTGGTCGCTCAAATTGCCAAGTGTTTGCCGTGCTGCCGGATTTTCGGGATCTCAATACCCAATATCCGACTAAAGCCAAAATAAATATTAAGGGTGCCATGACTGCCATAATATAACCAGCTGTAATTCCTAACTGTATTGAATCGTATTCAACGTGTCCTAATTCAGAGAAAATTCCATTCAGTTAGGTGGTCAAGAAACACAAACTAAACTGAAAAGGATTGTAAAAGGTTAACTTACGTAAACACTCCGTGTAACCATATTCAGGAATATTCCAACGTCCATTCGGCATACATTGGCGACGCTTATCACCAATTAATATGAAGTCTTGGTTGCATTCAAACGTAACTTTGGTGCCAGGTATAAACAAGAAGTTACTTTTGCGTCCAAATCGTGGTGTTTCTAAGATGCCACAAGATAGAATTGGATCAGCAAAAGATCTTCTGATTTCGGTGTAGGTGTTGTAGTAATTTTTCGTAAAGTGTGCCATATCACGATCCAGTGACACAGCGTAATCGTATCGACACTGATACACTTCATCGCATAACTGGTACGCGCGGTTTATGTCAAAGCTTCGGTTACTCGGTATAATTTCTTCTGGTTTTACACGCCATTCCGGTTCGAACGTCCTATCAATATACGAACTAGACGTTTTGCCAAAGTCTCTTTTAAACATCGAACCACCTTTCAACTTGTCTTCTTTATCTTCTACCGTCCCTTCAAGAAAAAAAATGTTGGATGTAAAAGACAATTCAATCTAAGTGCTAAATTTTTATCTGTTGGAACTTACAATTCATAGCAAAATGCTCATGAACGTCTTTGAAGTTGTCAAGGTCCATGCTTATGCTGTAAGGTGTCCCATCCGGAAGCGCCAGATCATCCCAAGTATTAAAACTCCAGTTGCCAAATAAGCCGGTTGTTTGATTCTAGAAAACATCAAAAAATCTATTTCTATTTAAATTAACAATTTCAGGAAGATAAATTAATTTTTTACAATTTTAAGACTAAAGGGCATACTTTAGTCTCTCACAATAGGGGATAAAGTATAATTTTTACTCCCGATGGAGTAAAAATACTTTCCCCCGTTTTTAAGCCAATCAGCAATTGGAAGAACAGTACTAATCAGCAAGCGAAATTTAACTTCAATTTAATACCACTGCTAGGTAATGAACTACTTCAAATATAACTCGCAAAATTTGGGGGGACAGGTCAACCCACACTGTCAACTTCCAATTGCGTGTCCTTAAAGACTAGAGACAACTGTACATAAATAATTATTTTTTCATTTCAGAGGCTCCTCTCCCCGAAGCCCCGACAGGGGCTTTGACCCTTACGCCCCACTGGGGGTCTTCGCGTCCTGTATCTCATTAAACAAATATCATTATTTCTTCTCGAGATATGCGAGACGATAAATATTTCACAATTTTTTTTAAAATTCGGTTTTTTATTTTAAAAAACTAAACCCTAATCCGAATTTGCTGAAAACTTTATCCGGTCTTCATTTTTTAATTACGCATCTAATGAAATTAGTCCGGAGTTGATATCATCATTTGTTTTCGAGATATGCGAGACGAAAAAAAATTCACGAACGAATGAACGAACCAACGAACGCACACACAGACATCACGCTAAAAATGACGAACTCGGATTCTAGTGACCTTAAAACGTGGAGATAATATGTACAAATTAGCGATTCGTAAAATCGGACCCATTACAATAACTTCCAATGGGAAGCTAATAATTAACATTCGAATGATTTACGTTGTGAAAATTCAATTACAAAATATGATAATAATTTACTTTGTCACTTTTCACTAAATTAGACTGTCCGATTACGAGCTAGCTTTCAAGTAATTAGCTCATCAGCAAGTATAACACAATTTAAGATAGTTTAAAAATAAATTAATTGTCTTATACCTGATGATGAGTTAATTACTCGAAAGTTGGCTCGTAACCGAACAATTTATTTTATTGTTAGTGCAGTGACAGAAAATTATTGTCATACATACTTTGAAATTTCAACTTGTAAATAAAGACAAACAATAAATTATATTGCATTATCCAAATTGTTTAATATGTCCACAGTATACTTGATGTCGTATTATTTTACAGAAGTCAAATAACATTTAAATAATTTTTTCTTAATTTTTATAATTTTAAATTATCCGGAATTAAAGAATTAAAGAGTTTCTGTTTATTCCTCGTGTGAATTGTTTTCCTTAAGCCACTACAGAGCCTCTGTAGTCCAAAACTTCACTCTCGAAATCAAAAATCACTCTTTAATCCTTTAGTGTATAATACTTATACGATTATATTTTATATACTCACTATAAATTGCCATGGTAAATATACTCTTGCAGACATAAATCCTTGATTCTCCAAAACTTCAACTCCTGCGCCTGAATCAAACATCATTATCACTTCAGACTGATTCAAAATATAAGTTGGAGTATACACCGTGACACCTGAAAATAAATCCAAAATGCTTACATTCCAAATTGAAACTTCCACCAATATTCGACTAATACCTAAAAAGTGTTGAACTTTCAAAGACGGTCGATCAAAATAAACTCGCCTGCCATCCGCTAAAACGTCCAAACGATATCGCCACTGTGCCTCCTTCGGTCTGAGTCGCACTTCAATGATCGCCGAATTATTACCACGAGCTACAACGGCCGTCATCAAAGTGGCACGAACTTCGCCAAGATAGTTCGGTGGCGCTTGTTCGAATCGTGCCTGAACGTCAAACTTCATTTTTGGCGTGTTCACGCGAACCAAAACAAATTCTCCTTTGCCGTTGAACGTGTACTGTAAGTTATCGAATGTGATAATATGCGGATCACCAAATACGGTGGCAACGCCAGGTGGTTGATATGCAACGCAATCCTGCGATGGTCTTCGTTCGAAACGGAACGTCTCACAGCCAACCGCCTGTTCCTCTTGCCAGACGCAACACGAGTAAAATGGCGCAACGTCGTGAAACCAATGGGACAATGTGGGTACTTTATTGGCTTCAGTCCACGGGATATAGCCCAAGTTATGGGAGCGTGCTGGTCTAGATCCCCACTGTTGATCGTAAGTCAACATAAGATACTTGTATTTATCGTAACAACATTGCTGTCCGGACCCTTCCATACTTGGTGAGCCGCTTCGAACACAGTGTATTGCCCCTTTATTGTATAGACATCTTGAATTCGAATCTTTGTCACAATCAAAATCGGGTAAAAATCGACCTTTGTCGAACAGTGCATGTTCCAGTGAACATGGACACTGTGGTAGCTCGTGAGCGAAATTTTTCAAATATCGATCGTGCATTAACCATCGATTGCATAATTCTTGCGGCCATTTTTTACCATACTTTCGTTGCCATTGTGGTGCAAAGTACCATCCAAGTGGTATCGGCCGGCTCCATATCACCGGATTTACAACTAAGTCATCGCGCACCTCTGGATTTGTTAAATTGATTTGAAGGAAACCAAATTCCATATCTCGTGTGTAGTTGTTATAGCGATTTCTGTACGACGCTGGAGTTATGGTATAGTACCCCAAGTTTCCGTATCCTTCCTAAAAATTTGATTAATACAAAATTTGATGCTAAAAAGTTTGGAGGAAAATTATACATATACGTACTTCTATCATGTCAATGTATAGTAATTCTGGACGAATTGTAGTTTCTCTGTATCCCCACAAGGAAATTTGAATTGTGGCATCCAAACGTGTTGTTAAATTTCTTGGATCCCAACTTATTTTAATGGCACTAGGGTACGCCTGATGGACATCATGGTATATATCACGACTTTTCTCGAAATATATTCTTTCAGTGGCCGTTGCTGGGGTTTCTGAAATCCAATCATCACCCAGTTGAACGATCTGACTTTTCTGATCAGTTAGCAAGTTAAGAAAAAAAATCTCTTTGAAACTCACCTATGAAATACTTTCCTTTCCAATCGTATTTGCCACCATTGATCGAAACTTCAAGTCGAATATAACCTTCGGCAAATATTTGTGGCTGTATACACACCGCCCGATTTTCATCGACATACACTCCGGCCACTTCGTCATTGTCAAATTTACAAGTAATCTTATCAGTTTTCTTGAAACATGGACCAGTGATATTAACCACCGTACCGCCCAACATATTTCCACTTTCCGGTGCAAACACTAACGGTAAATTGGCACCACCTAAAATATGAATAATAGTTAAGCAAGCCGTCAAGTGCAGGTTGTACTTCCACCAATAGTGTTCCATAAAACCAGTTGTTTTTATGGATTTTATATAGCAGCACACGAGGGGTAGAAAAAATTTTTCTCAACGCATAAATTGTATTTCTCAAGTAAATCATAATTCTCAATAGTGATGCGACTCGAGTGATGTTGACTCGAGTGACTCGAATGAATTTGTCAAACTCGTACTCGAGTGAAAAAAAAATTTTTACTCGAGTCCAATTGTACTCGGTGTGCCGAGTTAACTCGGCACACCGAGTAGACTCGGTTAAGGTGTAAGATGTTACTTCACTAGTAACAAAGAGACGGGTTGAAGCTTGCACTTGGTACGATAACAATAAATAGGTATTAGGTTGATTGAACTATTGAATATTATTTTATAAAAGTGTGACATGCGTGTGATTTTGAATTTAGCTTTCGTTAATATTACTAGTAAAGTATTGGTGTATAATAATAATAATGTGCCGATTCGATTATTTTCCAATGGATTAATCGATTATGTACTAATAATCGTAATCGATTTATAATCGGTATATTAATCGAGATACAATGGATTATAACGATAATTGACATAAATATAATGATAAACTGATTTTTTCCACTTTTTAGTCAATAAAATTGAAACATTTAAATAAGAAAAATACAACTGAAATATTTAAACAAACAAAAAAAAATTATTTTTAATTTATGAAAAAAAAGACTTTCCTTAAATAATTTACAACTAAATTTAACGTAAATAAGCATTATTATTATGTTTTATTTTCAAGCAGACTTCCAGTAATTCTGTAATAAAAATACAAAATTTAACAAGTGAAATTCAGATTTTTACCGTTACCGAATTTTAACAAATTTCAGTTAGCAATATATTCTTAAAAAGAAATGCCTGTATACATAATATAATAATATGCCATGTGAGTTTTTTGAGAGTTGCCATCTCTATTACAACCAAATTTCTATGATAGGAATGGTACTGAAAAAGGTTTTTTTCTTGGATGTAATGGAAATGTAACCAAGAAAAACATTATCGGTTGAAATAGCCTCAAACACATATGCATATTTTTACCACCTAACTGATAAATTAAAGAAAAATTAAGAAATTAAACTTGGGTAAAAAAAAATTTTTTGCTCTTTTATCTTGTTAATTAATGCATTAGATCAGTTTTATCGAAAAATTAATATATAGTCCCATTTAAAAATCTATAAGTTTGTATCATAGCTCGAAAACCATAAGAGCTATAAAGCTCCTGACTATAGCAATCGGTTGGCCCCGTCGATATCTACAACTCTTATTTGAATAATTTTTCGATTAAATCAACGGTTTGGCTGTAATAAAAATGGCAACTCTCAAAAGACTCACACAGTATGTATATGTATGTCTCATATTACTAATTCAATAAAGGTATTTAAAAATGCTTAAAAAAATCTTACTCGATTTGCAGGGAGTAAAATAGTTAACTCGAGTGACTCGAAAACTCGAGTACAATTCGAGTAACGTAGCAAAATTACTCGAATGACTCGAGTTACAAAATCCTACTCGAGTCGCATCACTAATTCTCAATTTCAAAACGATCGTATCTTTATCTTCGCTTGTGTTTAGGCTTACCACAAAGAAATATAATCTGTGAGTGATTCTTTTGGTGATAAGGGTAGTGAATAGTCATATACATAGTTTTAAAGAAAATCAAAATAATTTCATAAATGTTCCAGTTTGTTAATTTTGGTACAGAAACTTAAACACACGAGTTTAAAGATTTCGAAATTATCTTTTTGAGGATTCCTAATTAAGTCTACGATACTTACTCGTATCCTTGTTGCAAGTGCCCATCATTATTTTTTCATCGATACGGAAAATATGGCGTCCCGGCTTTCTATTACCAAAACCACGTCCAGTCAAATCGCGAAGTACGGACGCTTGTGAATACGGTTTATATTCGAAGCTTTGCGTACCATTACCAGCATTAAATCCAATGTATGCTGGAACACCTCCTTCCCCACCGGTTGTGTCACCACCTGCTTCAGTGTGTGACGTCCACTGAAGATTCAAATAATTGAAAATGGCGTATGTAAAAACTTCATCAGTTGCTAAAACCAATTGAAAAGTATTCGTCTGGAAAAAGACAAATAGTTAAGTAAGAAAGTAAACAAATTGCACAATATTGACTCACTTTATAAAGAGAGTTGTCAATTCCACCAGCAAACGACATATTTTTCCAAGTTACAATAACCACATGTTTTGGATCGAAAGTTTCCGCGCCAATAACACCCGTCCGAATATCCCATTTGGTACGTTCACGTACCTCAACACCAAACTGATCTATACGCGTGGGTAAATCACGTTCCATACGAAAATAGACACCCGGTTTACGTTGATCGACGTCGTCAGGACGCACAGCTCCAATACGACATTTACTATAAAATATACCAATAAATGCCGGATCATTTTTCTTCGGCCAATCTTTTACCGGAAACACCAACGGATAACGGTAATTTTCCGGTGGGTCACTAAACTCCAAGTAACCATGCATTGACACCTAAACAATAAAAAAATTGTTTCAATTGTGTACATATGAAGACAATTAAGTGGGAAAAATTTGGCGCTTACTCTTGTATAATTGTAGCGAAATCCAAAAAATGGAAGTTGAAAATTGAAATTTTTGTGGATTTGAGGCGTTGATGTTTGAATATTCGATTGATAATCCCCCTTACCATCGTTACCGCCTTGATCAAAATACCAATACATAAATTCATTTCGAATCTTTTTCAAACGATCAGGTTCTAGTTTATAGGGATCTCCACGATATTGTTGTAAATCGGCTTCTTTTGGGGCAACTCGGGACGTTAAACTATCTGCAAGAAAAATGTCAAAATTGTATGAAATATTAAATATCCTAATATACACAAAATTAAATTTAAAAAGGAGCGACAACTTATAACTTTTTCTTGGGACATATATGCAAATTGACAGATAACTTACCAGTTGTGGGAACTATCGTAGGAAAAGTTGTTTCAAATGAAGTACTAGAGATCGAATCAGTAATTGGATTCGTTACTTCACTAGCTAGAAACATATTCATGTATTAACAATTTGCATAACTTGTCCAAAGATAAAGTTTAAATTAAACGGTCAAAAATTGTTTTTTATGGTATTTTATCCATTCCCAAAATGTTTTTATTTATTTGGTGGTTTGGCAGTCTGAAAATTTGGAATCGATCTGCTAGAAATCAGTGAAGTTAAGAATAATATATCAAAAAGTTCAATAATAGCTAAATTTAATGGAGGATATGCATAGTTTAACGATTTTTACGTTTTTCAATTGTGAGGGGCCAATGACCAGGCCCGACGAGAGGATGGAGTAGCCGGGGTTTCAGCCTGGGGGCCTGGGGCTTCGTTGAGGAGGGAGCCCCCGTAGCTGTCGTTAGAGGGCCCGGGAAAAAGTTAAATTTTTTTTTGCTCACCACTTATTTTTCTAGGAGGAAACTTTAAACAAATGCGATTTATTCCCGGGGCCCGGCATTTGGAAGTGCACGCGGCCCTACGGCAATGACAGTGACGGGCGCTAAATTAAAAATAAAAATTTTCAATCTAAACGTCCGGACATTTCATAATTATATCCTGTTTCAAATACAATTGATCATGAGTCATCGTTAAAACATTAAATAATTCTTATATTCGAAACAAATCAATCTTCTATTCTTTTCTAAAAACAAATTGCAAATTTAAAATTTACGTAAGTGTAATAATGAAAGAGATAAAGCCAAGAAAACGGAAATTATTTAAATTCATAAGTGATAAAACATGGTTAAATTTAAGTGAAATGGACCATAGCTAATATTTTCTTTTAAAACCCTTCCTTAAAAGGTTAAAAAAATATATTACGTATATTAAGCAAATTTTCTAGATTTTTCTTTTTTTGAGGAATTTTGAATGCTTCAATCATTCAAATGAATGCTTCCAAGGAAACAGTCATGTTTTCCTTACCCCTTAATTTTTAAAATTTTCATGTTACAATATATAACAGAAAATTTTTTTTAAAAAAGTGATTGCCCCTACTGAGAATAAAACTTTTCAAAAACTACGTTTTTGTCTTCTTTTCGACTAAATATGAACCTTAAAGTGTCCACTAAACCAAATTAAAATGCGCCAAAAAGCATTGCATCATTTTAGCATGGCATTTTTTAAGATCGAAAAAAATCACATTTTTATTAAATTATATACTTTTTAGTAATTTTTGTTCTCTGCCACACCTAAATTTAAACAAATGATAACAAGTCCTGATTACGCATAGTGTGAATTTTGATAAACAATTTAAAAGAATTAGTCACCTCTATAGTTGTTACATTAAATTGTAAAGTCACCTGTAATATTTATTTTTTAGCGATAAATACTACCGTAATGGAATACCAAGACAAAATATATAGTACCAAGGCCTTGTCCGAATTCCAATAAAAAAAAGTAAATACGAAGTACCTATATACTATGTTAAAATTATTTTGATTCTTTAAAATTCAAATAAAAAATTTTTAAAAACTGCAAAATTGATCATGAAAGAAAAGAAATTGAGAATAAAAGTTACTCTTTGCCCAATTATTTGACAACTTTATCGGGAAATAAAGTTTTTGGTAGACTTTAGGTTGTATTTTCACGCGAAATTTAGGCATAAATTAAAGGAAATTCATCAGACTCAACAGAATTTTGATATTTCTTGTTGCTTTCAAACAAAATGTTAAAACTTTAACAAGACACAAAAAAAAATATATAGTGAACATCCGACAAGACTTCTTTCTGATGTTTCTACATTTTTAAACAACTTGTATGTAAACAATTTATTACAGGTCTATCAAGGAAGGGGAAACCAGGACATAACTCCGGGAACTGAGTTCTAAAGGGTCAACCTGGCAAGCTATAATTTTTACTCTAATAAACTGAATTATTATTCAATAAATAACTTTAATATTAATAGATTTGAGCGTTACTTTATGGTATTCCATATTTGGAAATAATAAACAAATATTTTACTTTGCAAAATACCACTTTTATTTTTGAAACTGTGACAATATTGTTTCGAATCGTTAGTTCATTTTCAAACAGAATCTGTTTTGAAATTTGAAGTTTGAACAGAATTCTGTTTGAAAATGAACTAACGGTTCGAAACAATATTGTCACAGTTTCAAAAATAAAAGTGGTATTTTGCAAAGTAAAATATTCGTTTATTATTTACAAATAACTTTAAGTTATGGGTCCTCAAGTCTTATGTGTTTGTTTTTCTCCGAAATGTGCTGTCATATAACAATGACACTGATAACAGATGACCTGGAGGATCCGGAATGATTTGTCAAAAACTGTAGATTTTTTTAGTCACCCGTAATTCATTGATGTATACAAAAAACAAAATTTCAGCAGCAAGCTTGTTCAATCCACTTCAACCTAAGTTCAGACGTCATTAATGACTCAGTAATGAGTCATCCTTTCCAAACTGGCTAACAAATCCAAAGGTAACTTTAAATTATCTTTAACTATCTTTATCTTAATCTTAAATTATAAAGTTTAAAATAGATCCAGACAAGCTAAAAAAGGCTAAACCTAAATCTCAGTTTTTCCTACGAACGATCCCATACTATGTATCTGAATTTTTTTTGAAAATTTTTACGTTATAATTTAAAATTCAAGATTAATAATTGAAAAAGCTAAACAGAAGCTGTAGTTTGGCTTGCAAGCAACTTTCTTTAAGCTTATAATACTTAAAGCCATATTTGATTTTTTACGAACTGTTGTCCCCAGGCGTTTACTATAATCAATACAGGTTTCTCTAATACACTTTTTTAACACAAGATGTCAATCATATTCACATTTTCTTATCTTTAAACAATAGAATTGCAACACAATAATTAACTTGCAAAGCACTAGAAACTCTCAAATGTTCCTCAAAAGAAAAACACATTAAACTTACCATAATTGGGACCATAATCATATTGATAATTAAGGGAATAATCTGGATCAGCATAAAATTTCCCTAATTTACCTTCATCTTCCATTAATGGCGGTATATGTTTACTAACTGGAAACACAGTTTCGGCTTCCGTCGAGAAATTATTAAAATTCGGTTTAATATTAACGACATTTGTTATATTCGGGTCTGGAAATTGTTGCGCGGGTAAAAAATGTGCAACACTGACACTTGTATCAAATTTATCGATTGTACCATGTCCAAAATAGATTAAATTTAAAAACACAAAAAATACACGTAATTTATACATTGTTAAAAGAATATTTCGGTTTCAATTCATTATTTTAATTTTTAGAACACTAACGTTTTTGTTATTTTAATAATAATAATTTAAATTTAAAAAAAAACTTATTTAATTTAAGGTGTTTGTTTTAAATTACATGGCTTAATTAAAACTATAGACTTTGCTTTATGTTTGTAGTACATTGAAAAATTTTCACTAGTTCTCATAGCGTTATCGTTATCAGAAAATTTACCAATGAAGAGACAAAACTGTTTTTTATCATTTGTGATACAAACCTTTATCGAGTCATTTAGAGTATTATTATTTTATTGCTGTTATCATTTTATCAATTTTTTTTTTTAGAAAAATGTGTCATACTCATTTAGAAGCTAATAATTTCAAATAGGTAGGTAGCGACATCATACCAAACGTAAGCGTCACCCAAAATTAGTCAGGTTTTTCCATTAATTTCATACATTTTTTCAAGTATAAATACCAGGGCGCATACTAGTTCGCTCCTGCGATCAGATTTTAATATTATCTTGAAAAAGGGTTGTACGAGGGTGAATCAAAAAGTTCTTAGAATCGCACATTCATATAATATTTTTGGAGGTAATTTGATATTAATTTTGAAGAGCGTCCTTGCCATAATATTTATGCAAAGTTTCAATCGATTTAATCGTATTATTTTAAAATTATGAATTATTTTGTGTAAATACGTAGTTATCAAAAACGCTCCTGCTCATCGGTCAAAAGTTATGCTTCAAGCAATTCGCAGCGCTGGATTCGAAATATTGAACCACCCACTATATTCTCTGGACTTACTTACTTACTTATTCCCGAAATTAAAGGAACATATCCGGTGGAAGAAAGTTGACGATGATGGTTTTGCGGTTATGGTTGCCGTAGAAGAGTTTTTTGAGAGTAAAGGCAATGATTTTTTTTAAAGAAGGAAGATAGTCTAAATATATAGAATTCTAAATATATAGAATTGGAAGGAAATTAGGGAAAAAAATAAAATATTTTTGATTGAATTTTCATATGTTTTTATAGTGATTCCAAGAACTTTTTGATTCGCCCTCGTAGGTTAGTTCGCTCCCGGCTTGTTATCTAGTGACAGGTAAAATTAATTACCTAAATGACAGTGGGGATAACGGATAAGCAGGCAGATAGTAAGATAAAAACTAACCTAGCCTTAACTAATCTCACCACCTAGTTTTACATCAAAAATCGCAATATATTGTTAAAACTAACTAAACTAACCTAACCTTAACTAACCTCACCACCTAGTTTTTATATCACAAAAAGAAATATATTGTTAGGCCGCTATTACATTGTCATAGATATATGTCAAAGATCTTTGATCAAATCTATGATCAAATGTTAAGAATTATCTTTAACTATGGTTACAGAAATTTATATTATAAAAGTTAACTTATTACACTATAATATTTCTTTGATTAAATAAAACTTTGACATATATCTATGACAGTGTAATAGCGGCCTTAAAACTAACTAAACTAACCTAACCTTAACTAACCTCACCACCTAGTTTTTATATCAAAAATATAAATATATTGTTAAAACTAACTAAACTAACCTAACCACTTGGTTTTTATATCAAAAATCTAACGAGAGTGAACAAGTATACGATCACGGCAGCGAACTAGTATACTACCCTTCAGGGTTATCTGATCGCGGGAGCGAACTAGCGTGCTCCGAAATACCAGAGTTTCAGGTTATACATATGCACAATAAGATTGTAACGCAAGGCTAAATACCTATATTTTGCGGTTTTTCATAACCAAAATTCTTGTCGTTAATAACACGTTTAATAATGATATTAATAATATCACACAGGGGCAATTTTAGGATTTTTATTTTGGGTAGGCCCGAAATTTTCAGTATTGTAAATATATAACTTATACGAATCATTTTTCTTGAAACTGTACATTTTTTTGCATAATTGTAAATTAAACAAAGTGTAGCTTTAAGCAAGATTTACAATATATTTCAGGTAATCACATAACACTTAGGGAGCCTATATATAACTGGGGACAGATCAGTCCGCTTTAGGACCTTAAATATTTTCTTCTTACCGGACCTCTTCCCGCCCTCACAAGGATATTATAGAGCACACAAAAAATATAAAACAATAAATATACAAAACTAAATAGGTAATATAAAAAAATAAAACAAATCTCAAATTTTGATTCAAATATAAAAAGTAGACAGTTTTACTCCTCGAAAAATCGGGCCTTAGGCATTTGTCTCATTTTTCTAAGATATGATCTAGTGGTTATTCCTCGACTAAGTAGTCAGAAAACTACATTTCATACTACAGAACCCAATCATTTTTCTGATAATGACGGAAACAATTCCGGACTATAAAAAATTTATTCAGAATTAAAGAATAGATTTAAAACATTTCTCTAATGCTTAAAAAAGTGTCAATATTTGTCTGAATTACATGGTCGGCCAAGTGGTCGCAAAACGACATTTCATATTACACGACTTAATTTTATTTCAGATAATGGCGAGTATAATTCTTGACTACAAAAAATCTATTCGGAGTTAAAGCATGGATTTAAAACATTTCTCTAATGCTTAAAAATAGTGTCAATATTTGTCCTGATTACATGGTGGCCAAGTGGTCGCAAAACGACATTTCATATTACACGACCTAATATTATTCCAGATAAGGGTAAAAATAATTCCGGGCTACAAAAAATCTATTCAGAGTTAAAGAATAGATTTAAAACATTTCTCTAATGCTTAAAAATGTGTCGATATTTGTCTAAATTACATTTGGTCTGAATTACATATTTGTCTGAATTTCCAAAATTTTTATATAGGCCCGGGCCTACCTGGCCTACCCGCTAAAATCGCCACTGATATCACAGTGGCGTTGTGTATAAATTTCTGTTCCCAGCGCTTCTACCATTACCGCCTTAAATAATATAAAACTAACAAATTTGTATTTTTGTAACTATAGTGTAACTAATATAATTTCTTATATAATTTTGAAACTAATGTATTAGCTTCTAATAAACAAAGTGCGTAATTTTTTTTTGTTCTATGTAGGTACATTTATTTGTTAACACATATCAAAATAAGTCTATGATAAAACTTTTTATCTCACTAAACGAATAAAGTATTTTTGTGTAATTAACAATTCAATTAAACAATATAATTATGAATATTTGATTCACACAAATTATACAGCTACGTCCTATTAAATCCTGTTCATATACCTACTGACATAATCCTAGAATATAAACACTAGCAAGCAGGGAAAGTTAACTTTTGTTGGAAAGCAGCTTCTTAAAAACTTCTGTCTCCAGTCTTTACGTCCGATGTCCAAAACTCGATATTTAAAAAAACAATTTCGATTTTGATCTATTATCCGATGTAAACTGATTTTCGAGCAAAATTTAAAAAAAGACATATTTATTCTTATGGCAAAGTATCCAACTTACCAAATATATGCTATGTGTATACCTATGGCCAGTTCATTCTTAAACACTGTTTGCGGACTATTAAAATTTAATGCCCTCCTCCCTTCAGCTTTTCGAAGGTACGTTTCTGAACCATGATCATAATAATGTAGAGTAGACTCATTTTAGCGAATTTCCAGAATGGAATTCAGCTATTACAGCCACTGTCATGACGCGACTTGAACCCGGAACCATGGCAAAAATTTGTTTTGAGGTCCCTAGGAACCGAAAATAATATTCACTCAAATTTATATATATATATATATATATATATATATATATATATATATATATATATATATATATATATGTGTGTGTGTGTGTGTGTGTGTGTTCGCACGATAACTCTCGAACGAAATGTCCTACTATTACAAAATTTGGTGAAAATGTTGGAAGTCCTAAACTCTTGGATGAGTTCTTCAGCCAGACACGTCGGATGCCAGGAACATGGTTTTTGTGCTTGCAAAAAATTAGTTTTTTGCCAAAATTTCCACTTATTCAAAAATTTTTGCGAAATTTTTTTACACCATTTAAAAGAGAAGAAAAAATTACATAAAAAAGGTCTTTAAACCTTTTTTCTATGTCAACTAGTTTCCGAGAAAAACTAATCTTTATAAACGGAAATTCGCTATGTTATGCAGGATGCTGCGATAGGGGTATTATTATTTACTGAGAGGTTTATTTTTTAAATTGAGAGATATGTCTATTCAATGTGTAAGTCTTGGAAAATTCGTTACGTTATTCAAGAAGCTAGACAAGAAATACTTTTGTAATTTAATTTACCTATTAATTCAGTAACTAAGCCTTCAACCTTTGATTTTCAAATACACATTTACTAGCTTAATAACTGGTTTTAAAAAAAAAGGAAGATTTCAATTTTTGACTCTACTTGGGTTTGCATTATTACTCTTGCTAAAGATTTAAGACATGTACCATCAGCTTTTATTTGAATTTTGGTTTCTGGGCGCCTACTAGCTTGATACGTCACTAAAATTTAATAAAACCTCAAGTCGAATTTCCGAAATCGATATAAGTACATATATTTTTTTCTTATAAAAATTGTTAATTATCTTACCTGTCTCCTATTAAAATTAAAAAATATTAAAAACACAAAATTTCTTAATTTTTCTTTTATTAGCTATAACTATATAAAATTTATCTATGCTGATTATTCTTATCGTTATCAACTAAGTTTTAAAATATCGAATAGAACTTTCTACTTTCAAAGAACAATAGGTGTGTTCCAACATCTATATTTCGACTAGTACAAAATATGTTCATGATGGATTTATGCGCATACTCGACTACGAACAAATTACAAATATGTTTGTAATAATCTACACAATGCTGCAACATTTGAAAATAATTATTGACATTTAATAGACATTGTATTCATACACGGTGTCGTGCCGATGTTGCAACGTGTACAACTTATGCAAAATGCTTAATTGCTCGTTACTGGAACACAATATCTCCACTACGCATGTAAAACAATTCGTAGACTTTCAGATGTGCTGGAACAAACCTAATATCACTAAACTTGAATGAGGTTTTAAGAAATGCGATAGACTAATCAACTAGCTTTGTTTCAACATCTACATTACTGTGTACTAGTAAATATCACATTCAAGAAAAACTTTTTTATTTATTTGCAAATTGATACTCGACTCGAGTCATTCACACAATAAAATTAATCAATCGTGATTGATCTGCGTGATTTCTTAACAATAAAAAAATATAAACTAATTAAATAATTACAAAAATTTGAACGAAAATATGGCTCAAAACGCTGTGAGAAACAGTGAGTTACGTGATGACCTTTCGAAAAAAAGTTTGATTCTAAATGCCAAGAAAAGTAGTCAACAATTACAAGAAGGAAAATTATCGACAACGATACCTAGAAAACTTTCATTACATGAAGAAATTTTGAAATCCTGTAACGATCTACCAGACATAAATACTACAGTTGAAACTTGTAATATTGTTTATTTCGATTTAGAGACGGGAGGATTAAGTACTAGTGATGATATTTTACAAATTGCTGCAAAATTTAACGACAACACGTTTAATGTCTACATAACCCCAACAAAACCAATACATCCTGAGGCGACTGCAATAAACGGCTTATCAAATATTAATGGAAAGTTGTCCTTACACGGCAAAGTAGTCGAATCGATTCCAATCAAGCACGCATTAATGGCATTTCGAAAATTCTTAAAATCATCATCCAAACCTTGTATTCTTGTCGCCTATAATGCCTCGTTCGACAGTAATTTTTTATTATGGAAAATAATAGACAATAGAATGGTGACAAAATTTCGAAATGTGGCTGGATTTTCAGATTGTTACATGTTAATGAGAAAAAGATTTCCGGAACGAAAGGGACCAGGTATGTTCAAAATGACAACGCTTGCAGAGGATTTGTTGAATTTAGATGAAGACAACGATCAATTCCATAATGCAGTATACGATGTAGAAATACTTGAAAAACTTACAACATTGTATATCGATAAAAACGATTTGGTAGAAAGATGTAAATCTTATAAAGAGATGATTACGATAAAAATTACGATGCCACATTTATTTATTTTAAAAAATATCGTGTCTCGATTAATGTTACGGAAATTGGCAAATGCAGGTATAACTTTTGAATTTTTGGTGAAGTTATATATGGAACGGAAACGGGAAGGGCTGAAGCAATTGTTTCTTCAGAAAGTCACCAAAGATGAGCGAGCATTAAGTAAGATTATTGAATTTTTAGAAACAAAATATTTACATAATAAGCATATTATGTCTGTGTATCTAAAAATAAAGTAGCAGTGTTGGCATCAATCAACTAAATTTTGTAGTTATCTAATTAGTTGATTAATATATTTTTAGTCAACTAATTTATTCCTAACCTTATAAATTACATTCGCGATTCGCGAAGTTAATTTTAGTTAACAACTTTTCAATTTTTAGTTATTGGTGGTAGTAATAACATAACTAATAACTAAATTTGTGCCCACATATGGCCACACGGTCCATAGGTACATAAAAGATATTATGAATCAAACTGGATCATTTAGTTAGTTTGCACTTCTTGGAGATATACGAGGTGTGTTCAAAAAGTAAGGTGACTTTTCAAATTTCTCGGGCTACGTACATTCGTTTTTCGATTTTAGCGAATTTCCAGAAAGAATTCTGGAAATTCAGCTATTACAGTAGGTCTCATGACGCGACTTGAGCCCGGGACTATGGCAGAAATTTGTCTTGAGGTCCCTAGAAACCGAAAATAATATTCACTAAAATTTATATATATATATATATATATATATATATATATATATATATATATATATGTATGTATGTATGTATGTATGTATATATGTATCAGCACGATAACTCTCGAACGAAATGTCCTAGGTTTACGAAATTTGGTGACAACGTTGGAAGTCCAAAAATCTTGGATGAGTTCTTCAGCCAGACACGTCGGATGCCAGGAACATGGTTTTTGTTCTTGCAAAAAATTAGTTTTTTGCCAAAATTTTCACTTATTCAAAAATTTTTGCCAAATTTTTTTGCATCATTTAAAAGAGGAGAAAAAATTACATAAAAAAAGTCTTTAAACTATTATTCTATGTCAACTAGTTTCCGAGAAAAACTAATTTTTATAAACGGAAATTCGCTATGTTATGCAGGATGCTGCGACTGGGGTATTTTTATTTTGTTGCGTTAGTACACTCGTCCCGAACATATGTTCACAGTTTCAGCTATATAGCATTTTTTGCTCATTTGTGAGAGGCATAAAGGTTAGAAGTGTTTGGTGTGCTCGGCGATTTTATGCTGTCGAAAAAAATGGATCAAAGGATTTGCAACAAATTTTGTGTGAAAAATGGAATTAAGTGCTTCAAAATACTCGAAATGTTAACAGTGGTATACGGTGAGTCTACTCTGAGTAAAAAAAAAATGTTTATAAGTATTACAAGCTCTTCCAAGAAGGCCGAGAAGATGTCAATGACGAACCTCGCTCTGGACACCCTAGCACGTCAAGAACTGATGAAAACGTTGAAAAAGTGAAGAAAATGGTAATGGGAAATCGTCGAATCACCATTAGAGAAGTTGTTGAGTATTAATTTGAAGTCATACACCGTTTGCGAGAAGCGATATGAAAAAAACGTCCGGAATTTTGGGAAAACAATTCATGGCTTTTTCATCACGATAAGCACTTTCTCACTTATCGTTGCTTGTGCGTGGTTTTTTACCCCAAAACAACACCATAATCATGCCTCAGCTACCATATTCACCGGATTTAGCCCCCTGCGACTCTTTTCTGTTCCCAAAACTGACAAAACCCATGAAAGGATGGAGATTTGCAACGATTAAGGAGATAAAAACTGCATCGCCGGAAGAGCTCAAGGCTATACCAAAAAGTGCATATCAGAAGTGCTTCGAGGATTAGAAAATGCGTTGGCACAAGTGTATTGTATCTTAGGGGGATTACTTTAAAGGGAACAACATGAATATTGATGAATAAATAAAAGGTCTTTGATAAAAACATAAATTCACCTTACTTTTTGAACACACCTCATATACAAATTATAAATACCCCTGTCGCAGCATCTGCATAACATAGCGAATTTCCAATCATAAAAGTTACTTTTTTTCGAAAACCCGCTTACCTAGAATAATGGTTCAAAATGTATTTTCTGTGTTTTTCTTGGTTCTTTACCACAATGTAAAAAAAATTGGAAAAACTTTTAAATTTTGGCAAATTGTTTGCAAAAAACTCATTTTTTTGAGGTTTTTGGAATTGGACGTGTCTGACTGGAGAACTCATACAAAATTTTTGGACTTCCAACGTTTTATTGTTTTATTATATTTGCATCCCAAACTAGTATCTATCCTATAAATATAACAAGTTTCATCCAAAATGAATTTCTCGGAAATATAGGCACTTAAATTTTCGAAATTTCTAAATTAATTTAAAATAGAGTTAGTCTCCAGAAATTTTGTATTATGGTAAATTTAATTTAATAAATGACAAGTATATAAGTATAGTAATTATAAAGCATTCGCATAGAACAATAGTTTTAAGTATACATGCACATAAGCAAAATAATTTTTGAATTTTCCTGAAGGAAGGAAATATTTTCCCGTAATAAAAAGTATCCTAAATGTTGACGCAGGTAATAAGTTATCACTACACCAGATTTCATAAAAATCCGTTCAATAGTTTTCGCGTAATATGTGCACATGCTCAAAAAGTTTTTTTATTTTCCTGTGGGAATGAGCCACTTTCCCGAAATAAAAAGTATCTGAGATGCTGACTCAGGTAATAAGTTATCACCACACCAAATTGCATCAAAATCCGTTCAATAGTTTTTGCGTACTGTATGCACATGCTCAACATGGTTTTTCCATTTTCCCGTGGGAATGAGACATTTTCTCGAAGTAGAAAGTAGAAAGTATCTTAGATTCGGATCCGGGTAATAAGTTGTCAGCACACCAAATTTCATTAAAATCCATCCAGTAGTTTTTGTTTGATGCGGTGAACAGACGAACAGACAGACAGACAGACAGACAGACAAAAATTTTAAAAATCGCTGTTTTGATATCTACATCGATAACTATTTACAGTATCTACACAATTTTTAAAAAATATTCCCTATACAGAAACGGTCTCGTTACATTTGTATTATATCTATAGATTACCTATTAATGGCTCTTTATATAAAATATTAATTTTTTTTTCAAAATAAATCGCCCCCTGTTCTAGGAAATATATATTTTTTAAATTTTTATAAAATTTCTTATGAAAGTGAGCTTCTTAGACAATTTTATTTTCAAGAAAATGTATTAAAACATGAACATTTAAATGTTGGCAATTTCTGTATTGTGGCGCTATCAGTTGTCCGCGTTAGTTAACTACTTTATTTAAAAGTTCGAATAAAATTCCAGTCATTTTAATTTTTAATTGTTCAGGAACTTCAGTATCATAGAAGCAAGCAAGATAATATTACAATTTATTTATGTAGATACATATATGATGGAAAGTTAAGAAAAGAAAATGTTTTTTTGGAAGTTCATGTTTAAGGTAAAATCGAAAAAACTTGGAAAATTTAATTAGTAATTAATTTTTTAAAAATATTTTTAGGTTTGGTTGTAAATGAATCTACTGTTGATCTTTTAATATGATACTGAACTATTCATTATTTAAAATGAAAAATTGTGTACTTATTAGATGATGAAAATAAAAAATTAGTAGTTTGAAAAACCGGAACAAATCGAAGTCAAAAGTCTGTCGGGACACCGGAGCTAGAACCGTGACAAATCCGGGAAAACCAAGACGTATGGACACTACACGGATTGTGAATGTTATAATAATAATAATAATAATAATAATAATATTCTTTATTTATAAATAGTTATAAAAAACTACATAAAATGCGTCACAATAGAAAGTTACGTGGAAAAGAATTCCTCAGTGCCATATAAGCATTTGTCTAACAATATGTTTTTCATTTTCTTTAGAAAATACGCGTCGTTTAAGTTTTTAACCTCATCTGGAATTGCATTAAACACCCTAATAATCATATTAGTACAGCTCTTATGTATGACAGACCTAGAAGAATTCATCACTGTAAATTTTGTTTTAAATCGCGTTTCGTATTTGTGGTCTTGCCGAAAGTCTTCAAACAAGTACAAATTTCTTTTTGCGAATTTAGCACATTCATAGATGTATAGTCCATATATTGTTAAAATTTTAAATTTTTTGAATAACGGTTTACAAGAAGTTCTATTTCCGACCCTAGCAATGGCACGTACTGCTCTCTTTTGCATTCTGAATAATGAAGTACACATTACGGAGTTCCCCCAAAAATTATAACCCCTTATAAACTTTAAGTTTTGATTTTTAAGCATATTATGAGTGAAATTGAAAATTAACAACGTGTGAAATTTGACATTTTAGTTAAAGTGCATATAAAATATAATACCTACATGTTTTTATAAAAATGCAAATATAAATAAATGTTTTCTGTTTTTTTTTTTTATTTTAATTGTTATTAATTATTTGGCTTTTTTAATAATTTAGAATTTTTCTGTCAAATGAATAAATTCTGAAAATATGAATTTATGACATAATTTCAGTAAAAATGAAAATGAAATTTTTCACCCACACTTTTGTAGTGCCAATGTACATCACTGGATCCCAATTTTCAAATGGATAGATAATTTCAGTAGCGTAGAAACTAATTATTAAAAAATTGCAAACCAAATGTGTTTATATGATAATACGTACCTTTTTGACAATCTTGCCAGAACTTAAACACTTTTTTAAATATTTTTATTGTTAAAATCGAAACGTTATTTTGAAGCCGGTTAAAATTAATATATTTTACATTAAAATGTCAATACAATCACCCGCTAGTTAATTATCGCTAGATTTGATGCTAGAAAATTGAGAAAAAACAGGTCATATAGATTTTTTTTATTTAGATTTTATTTGTAATGGTTGAATTACAAAATTCAAAAGGATGTTAAAAAATGTGTGTATTCACTATGAGCTTTTGCCTGTAGTAAATCCAGCTGCTCAAAATCGGTTCCAATATATCAGTTGGTCAGGACGGCATTTGTACATAATTTTAATATTTTCTTTAAGAAATAGTATTTTTTTTTTAAATACTTGTTTGATTTTTTCAAGGCGAGTACTTTTTACGATGTGTGTTTACCAAATTCTACAAAATAATTAAAAAAAAAAAAAACATTGTAACCCTACTATTTTGAAATTTTCAAAAAAATATCATGAAAATTACCTCATATATGCTTTTTCTGAGTTAATTATTGAAAAATATTCTATTTTCCAAGATTTTTAAGGTAAAACGAGCAGATGTATGGTTTTTGTTAAACAAATTTCAGTTCTTTAATACATTTTTGCCTTAAAATATTTAATATTTTCAAAAATGTATGATACAACTTGTCAAAATTTAAAATTATTTGTTTTGTTGTCAAAAGAAAAAAAAACTGAATGTGCAAATTTATTTACCACTAAAATGATGGGTTTATACATATAATTATAACGTAGTATTGTCATTTGGATAGAAAATTACGTAAAAATATTATTGTTTGAATATGATTTAACGTAATTTTTATGCGATTGTAGCAAGCTCTTATTAATTTTAGGAAGGTGTAAACATCATCTAAATTCTGATCATATCACATAAAAAACTGCGCCGTGATTTTTTATCTAAAAAAAAATGGAATAGAGATACATTATAAAAACATTTAACTGACAAAGAAAAAGAATATAGCCGAATCGTTAAATTGGATTAAAAAAATCATGACACGCTACTTATAAAGCGGTTTTTTTCGAATTTAGCTCGTAAAAAATGAGACAGAAAAAGAAAGAATGCGAGTGCGAGTGAAATGGAGAACGACATATTTCCTAGTTTTTCTCGAAAAGTAAGTAATTTAGAGCAACGGAATAAAAACATTTTTTATGCATTTTACCTTTTACTATGGCTTGGTGTAAAAAAAAATTTGAAAAATTGCTTAATTCTGGCAAAAAACTCATTTTGTTGACAAAAAACGCCCGGAAAACCTACTTCTGGGCATCCGACGTGTCTGGCTAACGAACTCATCCAACGATTTGGAAAATCGAATTCGCACACAAAATTTCATAAGCATTAAACGTTTCGTTCGAGAGTTATCGCGCGGATACATATATATATATATATATAGATATATATATATATATATATATATATATATATATATATATATATATATATATATATATATAAATTTTAGTGAATATCATTTTCGTATTCTAGGGACCTCAAAACATATTTCTGATATGGTCCCGGGCTTAGGTCGCACCATGACACCTGGCGTAAAAGCTGAATTTCCAGTTTTGGAAATTCGCTAATATACAGACAAACAAAAAATTCCAAGCAAAGCAACCTGTATAATTTTTTAATTAGTAAGTATTCGAACAGTATTCAAACACAATGATATCATTTAAATTTTAAAACGGAAGTTTGCTTGAACTTCTTACTCTATTATTCAAAAATAAATTCAAGTTCCTCTGATAAAACATCGAATTTTTGTTATACTTATTACCGTATTTGTAAACTTAAAACCTATTTTTTTGTCGTTATCCAAAATTCAGCCTCGTATCTACGATTTTCTAGAACCGGGGCAGAAATTTAATAGTGGCGCCCCCTCTCACCAGTGTTTGCGATAAATTTTTAATAAACTCATAAATCCTTTACAAAATTCCTGTTTTTCCCATTGGGGCAATGGTAAAAATTGAGGGTTTTGTAAAGGATCAATATACAAGTTGATTTTTTATTTTAATAAACCTACTCCGAGAAAATACGTTGTGCAAATTTTCGATATTTATCATCAGCCCCATCAGAGATATAGAGGCTAAAAAAGTTCCAAAATTTGAGAAAAAGTCAATTTTTTGAAGTTTGTAAAAATTAAAAGATACAAGTTTCACAATTGAAATTTCAAATTGATATTAGAAAAACATCGATGTTAACATCGATTCAAGAATATCGATATACGATATATATCGAACGAAAAACATCGATATTCGAGAACATCGATGTTTATGTAGCAAAATAAACAACCATTATAATTTTGTTCGAAAACATCGATATTTATGTAGCAAAATAAAACCAGTTTCCCTTTTAATCTGTTCCTTTGTTGATACAAATACTACCCAGCTTTTAAAAAAAGTCTTTCTGAAGCTGTTGAAATTGCTGTGCATTTAATGGAAATTTTTTTCAAGTTTGGATAAGTGGATCCTAGAACTTGCCATAAAAGTAATGGATCTTGTTTTAAATCAGCTACAGAACTTTTTAAATACTGGATAGCTTAGAGCAATATCGAAGTTTCGATATTATTCTCGTAACATCGATGTATCGATGTTATCGAGGACATAACATCGATGCTTTTACATCGATGTTTTTCTACCATCGATGAATATCGATCATCCCTAAATTGCACCCATATACAACCATTTCCATAAACACTCTTTCTATAAAAAAAAAAAAAAATATTCAAAAAGTGAATTTTGCTAACTTTTGATATACTACTTTAGATGAAGTTTTCTTGTGGAATGGACGAAAATAGGCCAAATATGGACATAAAATAAAGAGAAATTTATTACCATTAAATTTGTTTTTATTTCAACCTTTTAAGATGAACGATTTATGAAATATGTGTATTGGCGTAAAAGGCTGCTAGCACAAAAATCAGCGCAAATTGGAAAACCAAACTAGCCACTACCCTTAAACGATTTAAGATTATTTTTTAAAGAATTGTCTTTAATACCTCAAATACAATAGAAACAACTGGGAGAATATTAATTTTTTCTAAAATGGTCGGGCAACCACCTTTTTTTGGACCATTTGATATAGACCGACTCGTTATGAGTTTGGCGCCGCCTAAAACTGCCGCCCGAGGCAGAGACCCCGGTTTGCCCCCCCCCCGCCTTAGATCCGGAGCTGCGGCAAAATTATCGACAACGAATCTTATCACAGATTGGTAAATAAATTATAAACACTTATCATAAATTGATTATTTCAGGCTCCATTTGTTAGGCATTTTTCATGAAAAATATAAGTTGTTTACCAAAATTTTCCAAAGATTAAAAGTTATTGCTAAATTTTTTGCACCATTGAAAAGAGCGGAAAAAATCACATAAAATTGATTTTTGAGCCATTATTGTACGTATACTTGTTTCCGAGAAAAACTAATTTTTGTAAACGGAAATTCACTATGTTATGCAGGATGCTACGACAGGGATATTTGGTTTTATTTCCGAAACCGATATGTATTTCTGTTTACAGTATCTATAGTCAAATGTTGTACTTTACCTGTTTTTATATAGTTACAATGTTTTAAAAACACAAGAATTATTTATCTATAATTTTTTTCGCCAGCTGCTCAAAACACTTGAAAATTAATTATCTATATACTGATCAGAGGCGTAACTACAATGAAACAGGAGGCGTAATCACTCCAGGATAAAAAAGGGCTCAACAAGGATAATTATGGACATAATCTTTTTTTTTTTTTTTTTTGTAAAAAATGGAAATGAGAAAATGATAAAATCATATTGGGTTTTGTTTTTTGTTTTTATACTTTTTTCTGATTTTGCTACATTTTTATAGAAAGGAAGTTTTCAAAAGAGAGCACGTGTACCGAAATCGCTTTAAGATGCAAAATTTATGGTTACGCCTCTGGTATTGATTATTCTTATCGTTAACAACCAAATCTTAAAACAATAGAAAGAATTCTCTAATTTCAATGATCTTAAACAACACGTATACTTAGAACAACACGTATAATCAGGGTTGGGCCATGTGACTTGGGAGAATTTTAATTTTTTTGCCATTTTCTTCAAAGACATCTTTCTTATCACGACCGAAAAATTTTTGAAATTTTGCACCAAGATACATAGGAATTGTAACATTCTTTCCATTGGCAATCGACTTTTTTCTAAATGATGTGAAAGTGGATGGGAGTGACTTAAAATGTGAACATTTCGCCCTAGGAAGACCCAGGGACAAAATTTTGAAAACAATTGTGGTTTCAGCAATTTTGCTTAGAAATACACCCATTCACACCTAAAATCAAAAAATAAATTTTTATTCTTTATAACCTTCGAACGAACTGCTCTTTTTCATTGGATTATTTTTTTTTGGGCTATTATTCATAAATGATTAAATACCAACCCCTTATCAGTTATTGACCCCCAGCCTTCCCCCTCAACAATTTTCAAAAAGTAAAAACGGAAAGGGCAAAGTCCTACTGCATTGTCAACTTTTATGAATCAATATGGTGATACACATATTTATAAAATTGTAATCCAGGAACGCAAAACTCGACGACAAAATCGGATTTCATTAATTTAGTCAATATTGTCTGGCACAGATCACATTTAAATTTTTGATTTTACAAAATCAGTCAGCGGCGTCGAGCACCCACAATCGCGGGACCTAGTGCGTTCGCACTGTTTGCATCGCTCTCAAGCCGGTCCTGCATATAATACATGTGGAGTATTCGATAACTGTATTATTATTATTATTTATGCGCTTATAAATATTGTATTCAAGAGTTTAAAGAATTTAGTTTATTTCATCGTGATTTAGTAAACTGCAAATACAAGTCTTCTGCGCGATTTCTTGCAACTAATAGTAATAAACTGGAAATAAATTATACAGTGGCTAAAATATTAACAAAAATATGGCTCAGTACGTTCCGAAAAGCAATGTTTTGTTGCCAAATATAAATATTTCAACCGGAACTTGCAATATTGTTTATTTCGATTTAGAGACGGGAGGATATCAAGACGCGGATATTTTACAAATTGGTGCAAAGTTTCACGGAGACGGAGATATATTTAATGTCTACATAAAGCCAACAAAACCAATAAATCCGTATGCCACTCAAGTAAACGGCTTAATGAATGTCGGTGGAAAGTTATACTTACACGGCAGAGAAGTTCAATCGATTCCAATCAAGGACGCATTAATCGCATTTCAAGCATTCTTAAATAAGTCATCCAAACCATGTATTCTTGTAGCTTACAATGTATCATACGACAGTGGTTTTCTGTTACGTGAAATAATAAACAATGGAATGGTGGAACAATTTCGAAATATCGCTGGATTCTCAGATTGCTATGAGCTAATGAAAAAACGATTTCCGGAACGACAGGGACAAGGTGCGTTAAAATTGGAAACACTTGCACGGAAACTGTTACATGTTGATGGTGGTCAATGCCATAATGCAACATACGATGTGCAAATACTTGAAAAACTTACAACACTGTATATCGATACAAACGATTTGGTTAGAGAGTGTAAATCTTATAAGGAGTCGATTATGAAAATGATTTAAACATAACTTTTCGATTGTTGGTAAAACAGAAACAAGAAGGGCTGCAGCAATTGTTTCTTCAGAAAGTCACCAAAAATGATCGAGCATTAAAGTATAAACATTGTCCAATTTTTAAAAACAAAATATTGTATGTTATTGTCAATAAATAATCAAATCTTATGCAGAGTATTTATTTTTGCTTCCGAGGCTACTAAAGTAGCGGAAGCATTATGATCACCTTTAAAATATGAAAATTTATTTCCTTCCAGAGTGAAAATTTTTGCACGAAGTTTACGTTTTAGAAGTTCTTGAGGTTCCGGCTCGTTTACACGTTGCATCAGAGAACCATCAATCCTGTCTATTCTTAAATATGTATTAGGGATGTTATGGATATTAAATTTCTTCTACGGATACGGGCACGGATACGGATACGGATATTTACAAGCATTTTTTTCGGTTTCGGTTTCGGTTACGGATATGCAATAATATCGGATAGACGGATAATGTTTCGGATACGGTTACGGTTACGGATAATAGCTTTTAGTAAACATTTTTTTCAAAAAAAAAAAAAGGGGAAATCAACGGAACTCTATCAAGAGAAATATATGCAGCAAAAATTTGCTTCGATTTAACCTCTGTTTTCCAACGGCAGTTGTCTGTTATTATCCGAAACAAATCCGAAACTTAAATTTCGGATACGGTTTCAGTTTCAGATATGTAATTATTTCGGATATCCGGTAGTTTCGGTTACGGTTACGGATATCCATAACATCCCTAATATGTATACTATAATTGAAGACATGAGTGGATGAAGGTGTTATGTAACATTTTTTACCAAGATTCATTTTTTGCAAAATTTTAAAATATTCTATGCTGACGTATCATATATTAAAATTTGGTTTCATTAGGTCCAATAGTTTTGTAGAAAGTTAATAATAAACAAATGTTATTGCATGCGAAGTACAAGTGAACCTTTTTTTATGCGATTCTTTTTTGTGTGATTTTTGTTATGCGATTTTTTATGCGATTTTTAAAAAAAATTGTCATTAAAATGCATAAGGTGAATCAAAATCAATAAAATTATATGAAAATATGAAATTTAAACGTTAACTATAATAACTTTCTTTGATAAAAATACCTTTTAGCGGCTTTTAAGCATTTAATCAATACATAGCATAAGAACATAAGTTATTGCATCATTTAATTTTTTTACCGATGCGATGTACCTATTTTTCAAAATTTTCATAATATTATAAAATTGAAATAAAATGTTTCTACGTGTAAATTATTGCTTTATCTTGCTTATAGAAGCAACTTGTAAGGAAATTCCTAAGTTTTGAGCGTTTTAAGTTATGTTTTTTCGATGAAACTTTTTTTATGCGATCCCGATCCACCGCAAAAAAAAGTTTTTTTTACAATCTAAACCGAACTATACTTTTTATTATAGCTATTTATGATATTTCTGAATATATTTTTTTTTGCGATTTTTCTTATGCGGTCCCTATCCGCCGTACAAAAAAAGGATCAACTGCATATGTAAATAAAAACTTTCAAGCGCTTCTACTGTAAAATTATTTTTAAAAAAAATGTTACATTACACCTTCATCCACTCATGTCTTCAATTTATTTGTGACTATTAAACTGTTTATGTTTCTATTTTCTCCAAGAATGGACAGAATAATTATTTTTTTAGATTTTATTAAATATGTATAATAATTAAAATAGATAAGTTGGAAAATTGCTAAAATTATCAATTTGATGAATAGACAAAAATTAAATGTTTTGAGACAAAAATCACTGACTGAGCACTGCGGCTGCAATGAGTAGGGATGCGTCTAATATGCGTAAATGTTTGGTTAACTGGTGGCGACGTACACCTATCTTAATTTCCAAGGCGATTTATTATTTATTAGATGAATTATTAAAGATAACCTTTGAACTCACTTTTCGCGATATGGATTAAATTGTATCAAATCTGTTTCTGTATCAACCTATTGTTGGCGTTCAAAAATGCTGGCGAATTTCTGAACGAAAAGTTCCGCTATTATAGCCACTTGAGCCCAGGGTTGTGATAGAAATTTGGTTTGAAATGCCTAGAACCCGAAAATGATGTTCACTAATATATAAGTACATATTCTGTGGGAAAATTCGCAAGAAAAAAGTAACAGTTCTCAATAGTAAACAAATGAAAGTACACTTTATACGTTTTAACTAGATGCCATAATTTCAAATGCCACGCGGGCGAAGCCGCGAGTAAATGCTAGATATTTTCTAATGGTAATTATATCGAATGATGTAGGGTAGAGTGGGGCTATTCCGTACACTTAAGGGGAGCTGTTATTGTTCAGCTAATATCGAGTATAAAATTATAAGAAAATTAGCAATATATAATTTGGACCATTGGCTATTGATTTCATACAAAGAAATTTGAATTATTCCACTGTTTACATATTTAAATTAAATTACAAAAAAAGTGTCTCTGTACGAAATAGAGCCGGGGGTCGGGGCTATCCCGTACGGTAGGAGGGGCTATACCGTACAGTAAAAAAATCATCTTGTTAAGGAAGTAAATAAGAGTAATGCGATAAATTATTGTAAAAAAATCATCTTGTTAAGGAAGTAAATAAGAGTAATGTAATAAATTATTGTAGAAAGCACATTTTATTACTTATTGTTGACTCAACTAAGAAATATCATAACGTAACTTGTATTATCGGTATATTTAGTTCAGCTTATAAAAGTATAAAAAGTGTTAGGTTAACTTTTATCAAAAAAAGTGATAAAGTTTATAGAACGAAAGTATTTTATTTAAAGTTTATACATTTAAACATAAGTCACAAATAAAGTTATCTGCAGACTCGACAGCACTAAAACTGTAATGTTTATGGTATTTCATGCATCAACTACAATCTATTAATGTTGCCATATTAAATCATTTGGGCCTAAGTCGTACACTTCTGTACGGTTTAGCCCCATCCTGTATCCTGTGGGAGTTTCATAACCTAACCTTAAATTCCGTCGCCTAACTAGTCTTCACTAGTGATCAAGAGAGAGCTTAAGAAAAGTAGTTTCTCATGATGTTATTGCTATTAGCTCATAAGTAAAGGTTCTACACCCAACTCTTATTTGGCAGTGCCCCAAAATTATAAGAGAAATAACGAAAACAAGTTTTTTCACCGTCATATTGGCATTTATACGCACAGTGAAACGAACTCAATCCTGTGATTTTCCGCGGTCAGGCGCTAGGTTGCGACAACGATTGGACTTGTCTAGCTTGAAATCTAGACACGAAAAATGGGTGTACGGTTTAGCATTGCTATACGGTATAGCCCCGCTCTCCCCTAAATGCATAATATGGGGAAAGATACAATGCATATATCCCCATAACACTTCGCCGACCGAACACAGTTCGTCTATATGCTCCCTTCTCTTTCTTGGCTACTTGCAATAGATGCAGTTAATTACATATCTGTGCATACATATATTGTTGCATTTGTAAATTAAAAAAACAATAATTTTATTTTCTTACAAGATATTATGTATATTCCACCCGAGCCGGTCACACAAAGCCAGTCAGTTGTGTTTTAATCAACTGCGAAGAATTTGTTTTATGCTAATATAAAATATTCAAATATTCGCTAAAATTTTAACAAAGTAATGGCTCAAAACGTCCCAACATATAGTGAATTCGGTGATAACCTTTTGAAAAGTGCTATTGAGAGCAAAAATGAACACAGCAATAACATACGAGAGGCCGAGAAAACGCCATTTGACCAACTATTTTTAAGGTTGGAAGGTCTGAAATCCTGTAACGGTTTGCCAAATATAAATACTTCAATTGAAACTTGCAATATTGTTTACTTCGATTTAGAGACTGGAGGATTTAGTAATAACGCAGATATTTTACAAATTGGTGCAAAGTTTAACGAGAATACATTTAATGTCTACATAAATCCGACACAACCAATCGATTTTCGTGCCACTGAAGTAAACGGCTTAAAGAACAATTACGGAAAATTAGTTTTACGCGGCAAACGAGTTAAATCGATTCCAATTGAGGATGCATTAATCGCATTTCAAAAATTCCTCAAGTTGTCATCCAAACCATGTATTCTTGTAGCTTATAACGTGCCATTCGATGGAAATGTTTTATTACGTGAAATAATAAACTACAGAATGATCGACAAATTTCAAAATATCGCCGGATTCTCAGATTGTTATGGTTTAATGAAAAAACGATTTCCCAAACGAAGCGGTCCAGGTATGTTCAAGATGACAACGCTTGCACAGGATCTATTAAATTTAGATGATGATGACAGTCAGTTCCATAATGCAATATACGATGTAGAAATACTTGAAAAACTTACATCATTGTATATCGATAAAAATGATTTGATTAAAAATTGTAAAAGTTACAAGAATTGGGTTAAAATAAAAATTATGTTGCCACATTTAACAAGTTTAAAAAAAGTTGTATCTGATACGTTGTTAAAAAGAATGGCAATTGCAGATATTACGTTTGAATTGTTGGTGGAGTTATATTCGGAACGGGGACGAGACGGATTGCACCAATTGCTTATTGAGAAAGTCACCAAAGATGGTCGAGTATTAAATAAGATTATTCGGGCTGTAGAAGCAGAATGTTTATCTAACCATCTTCTGTAAAACGATAACACTGTTGTTTATTGTTAATAAGTAATAAATTTTATATATAAAATAATTTTTTTATTTTGTTTTATTTTGATTGCCGGTAATAATATTAAAACCTCAAAATTTATTTACTTACTTACTAACAAGGAATGTTACGGAAGTGTACCCCTGCGATTTTGTTCATTTTAAGATATATTGTAGTACTTGACAAAGCAACAAACATATTTTAATTATACGTGCCCAATCCCATATTTAGGGGATAAAACACCCCTTCAAATATTTCCTAAAAAATTATATTTTGGTATTTTTCCCATACTAGCCCTTATGCAATTTTGATAAAAAGTGGTCAAAAGATTTAGACTGAGGTTACATTATTATAGAGTTTTTTTCATTGGGGTCACTTAATTTTTAAGGGGTGAAACACCCCTAAGAGTGGGTTTTTAAAAAATTTTTTAGGGAAATCAGTCCAAATTCTTTGGAATTCTGTAAAAAGGCTACAAGTTATTAGTTAATAAATAAGACGTGTTACTCACTATAGTGGCGCGGCATAACTGGGAGTCTATGGGGGGCTCTATACGGGAACGAAATTTTTAATAAAAAATTAAATACAAGTATTTTGGGTTTTTCTCACTATAAAATTTATAAAATAGCAAAAATAAGGTAATTAATGATAATAACTAAAGGGACTACAGGGAAGATACAACCACTAGATGTATACGGATTCCGAATATGGAAGAATTTTATCAAGCGGTTTTCGAATAGTATAATGCTACTCAATTACGATATCATTCTTCATTCTCGTAACAACATAATAATGCTGCAATCACTGATTCATAACCAATTTTCTTCTCCTCGATATCAAAACTTATTCCGTTATTTATGGTACAAAAGCGGATACATAAGTAAGAAACCAGAAAAATTTGACAATCCAGTTGCATTTGCTCTTGAAGAAAATTTGTCCGCCAAATGCGAAATTGAAGGTTGTGAAGAATTATCTATAGTCGACTTTCATTAATGCAAACCTGCGATAATTCGAACCTCTCTATAATTCAAAGTTATCACGAGTTCCCTACAAATATAAAATATTACGAATTAACGAGAGTCGACTATCAAACACTCTATAATAAAATTCGTAATAGGTATTTTAAGACTCCCTCGAGTTTCGAATTAACGAGAGTCGACTGTATTATAAGATGTTCTTGGTGCAAGAAATCGCTCTGCTTAAAACACTTCTTTAAAGAATATCATTACTGCGAAAATTATCATCCATAATTCTAATTAACATTTTTTAATACTTTTATAATATTTTATAAATACATTGTCAAATACAGGCATACTGAAGCACTTTAACGTCTGCTTACTGTACCACTAATCAACATCTACTCAAAATAATAAATAAAACTTAATTTACTTGTATATTCTTCTACTATTTCCCCAAAAAAATTTTCAAAAACCCTCTCTTAGGGGTGTTTCACCCCTTAAAAATTAAGTGACTCCAATGAAAAAAATTCTATAGTAATGTAACCTCAGTCTAAATCTTTTGACCACTTTTCATCAAAATTGCATAAGGGCTACTATGGGAAAAATACCAAAATGTGATTTTTCAGGAAATTTTTGAAGGGTTGTTTTACCCCCTAAATATGGGATTGGGCACGTATTATTAAAATATGTTTGTTACTTTGTCAAGTACTACAATATATCTTAAAATGAACAAAATCGCAGGGGTACACTTCCGTAACATTCCTTGTAAGTAACTTACTTAAAATTACTATAATAATTCATATTATTGCAAAAATAACTAAAGAAAAAATTTTTGTTTTAAATTGTGATAAATTCGAATTATAAAATATTTCGGGTACAAATCAAAAACGGAAACCTAGAATGTTACATTCCTAAAAAAAAACAAACGTCACTATTCTGTATATAAAAGTATATAACCCCATACTGTGAAAAATATTTGGAAAAGAAATAATAAAGCCCAATATAATATTTCCAATCATAATAATAAAAATTATTTAATATTAATAGATTTGAGCGTTACTTTATGGTATTCCATATTTGTAAATAATAAGCAAATATTTTACTTCACAAAAATACCACTTTTATTTTGAAACAATATTGTCACAGTTTCAAAATAAAAGTGGTATTTTTGTGAAGTAAAACATTGGTTTATTATTTACAAAAATTATTTAATTACCAGTACTAACAATAACCTAACTATAATAGTAAAATTACATCTAATTTTATTAAAAAAGTCTAATATACATTTCTGACAGTAATTTAATCATGTAGGAGAAAGTGAAGACTTTAAATACTATAATTTACCTAATTATGTCAAGGATTATGTTTAAATCAAACATACGTACACAGACATATGGAGGTGGAGGAGAGTAATACAACCAAATACAACCAATGCAACGGAGCAAGTCCGTCAAAGTTTTTACCCGACTGCATCAGAAGGAGGGTAATGTCAATGTGTTTAGGAAGTATGTATGTACATATGTACCCTCTGATTATGTCTCTGTGGCGCAGCCTGCAGCCTAAACGGCTTGAGGAATTTTGGTAAAGATGTCACTGGATTCGTCTTAAGCCGCTGCTACACGATGCTACGAACACCTTCCAACATTCGACGTTGGATGGTTCATAGCATCGTGTAGCCGTTGTTCGAACCTACGAGTGTCCAATGTCGAGCGTCAAACGTTCGCATTTGGTCGTGTCCCGTTCGATGTCGGTATTCTTGCACCGAGTTAAAGGTATGCTTCGAACGTTTGAAGGTCAATGTTGGTTGCGTTCGTTGGTTGCGCACGACTCGTTCATGTGAAGAGAGACAACATCAGTGTATAACATTAGAGATAACATCAGACAGATAACAGCGTCGCCACTGAGTACCAACACATCATCATTCGTATTGGATCAAACATTCGATTCACCGTGTAGCAGATACATTCGTCGCACCAACTGTCGAACTTAATTGCTTCAAACGTTCGATCGAACGTTGGAAGGAACGTTCGTAGCATCGTGTAGAACCCGCTTTAATCTCGGGAGTGCTATACGCTACATGAAATTTCAAAATTCGTCCCCTAAATAAAGGATGAAAATTTTATGTAGCAAACCATTGGGTCTAGAAACGTGAAATTTTGCAAACGAATTCATTATGTACCGCAGGGGAGCATCAAGAAAAATTTTTTAGAAATTCATCCCCTAGGGGTATAAAATAAGGGATGAAAATTTATGAACGGTAAAATTTATCACCTATCTATCACCTATATCTATCACCTATCAAATGATGTCGGCAAAAAACTTGCAGAAAAGTAGAATCGATTGCCGACACCATCTGATTGGTAATAGATATTCAATTGACAGTATACGTATATTTAACTACATATATCTCAAAATCTGTCCATTATTGAGCTTTGCGCCTATGGAGACTTTTGTTCTACAGGTCAAGAACTATTATTTCCCAAAGTTTCGAAGAAATTAACCGGGACCAAATTTCCATAAGATTTGTGCGGGGTCCTTTTGACACTTTCTTAAGAATAATTACAAAAATATTTAAAAGTAATTATTTAATTTTAAATAGAATTCTTGTTGTCTGGAATCATTGCCGCTATTAGTTGGAATAATATTTAGTCGTGTAATATGAAATGTCGTATTCCGACCACCTGGTCGACCATGTAATTCAGATAACTATCGACCCTTTTAAGCACTCTTTTTAAACAAAAAATGTTGCACTCTACTGTGCTAGACGTGTGCGATCATGGATCGTAAATAAAAAAATAAATAAATTCCAAAACATGCGATTTTTATCGCCAAATACCTTTCTTTAACCTTTTTGTAATTTATTGTATTTTATACATCTTATTTTCTTATCTGTTATCTAAAATTTTATCTAGATAACTGTTAAATTATCTGTTATCTTTATCTAGATGTTTTAAATTATGTTATCTATTATCTGTTATCTAGATAATAAAATTCGATATCTTGCCCAACACTGGTAACGACAACGGAAACATCACATGCGGAAATTCAATCCAATTTCCTGGACAAAGGTTATTTTTTAACATAAGAACCTGATTTACTTATGTACAATAAAAGTAGATCTACTTAATAAATTTCTAACACTGACTGACTAACTGACTGACTGACAACGCACACAGACCCGACGAGAGGGTGGGGTAGACGGGATTGTAGCCCCGGGGCCCGGACTGAAAGAGGGGGCCCGTAGTGGTCAGTAGGGACCCGAAAAAAAGTTAATTTGTTTGATTTTTGGTACTCGTTACTTATTTTTTGAGGGAGATAATATCTTTAAGAAATGTGCTTTATTCTGGGAGCCCGTCATTTCTCTCCACGGCCCTGAACGTACAGCCTAAACCGTTGGGCTTGAAAGAATTAAATTTTGGGTAGGAGTTCCCTATGTAACATAGGTGAGCACTAAGAAAGGATTTTTGAAAATTCGTCCCCTAAGTGGGTTTAATAGGCGATGAAAATTTGTATGTAAATTCGTTATTTTTGAAGTTAGTGGTATATAAAAATATGTTACTATGGCTATTAAAATAAATCATATACATTATTATTAATCTTTGACTGACAGACAACGCACAACCTAAACTGTTGGGTTTAGAACATAGATAAAGTACACCAGAATTATAATATTTACCAAAAGTGTTCAAATATATTCAGATTCATATGATTTTTTAAAAATAATTTTAAGTGAAGAATCTTTACAAATTTAAGAATGCAGACGATCAGGTATGAAAAAAATACCTAACTTAACTTATTCTTTAAACTTTTTTGTCAAATTTTCTTTTTTATTATTTTCTTAATTTTTCCCTAAGTTTTTAAGTAGGCCTGGATCTACCTGACCTACCAGTTGAAATCGCAACTGATCAAAAACAGTTCTAGAGGTAAATATTCATTTCTCAATCTCTCCAATTCTGCCAAATAAGGAATTCAAAAAAACAAACTATATAATACTATCATGAATATAAGCAATATATCTCAATTCCTAGTTTGGCAATAAAAGAAAATGTTGTTATCCAAACTAGAAAAAGTAAAAATTTCATTGAAAAGTGAAATTTTAGAAAATGATTCAACCATTTCTAGAGAATATTTTGTCTGAATCATCATCACGACAGTGAGTCATTGTACACCATAGAACACTAGAAGCCAACTAATATAAAAAAAGTGTAATTCGCTCGGAGTCATTTGACACCAGTCACAGCTTAAGGCATCTAGTCACTCATTGTCCGTCGTCGAGTCCGCACTGCATTGTATTAACAATATACCCATTGTTAGTTGAACACGTTGAACAGCTCTCTCTGGTAATACGTGTGTTGTGGTAGTATGCGTGGATACACATACTACTACAAAAAACCAAACTAATACACTGCAAACAGTGTGTATGTACACAAACAGAGTACGTCACAAAATCATTACAAGTGGTACAGAGACAAAGCCAATCTAGTTTGTCCCCTTGTTGTACACATACAAAGAATATTATCTTAATTATGATAAATGATAACAGAATTTTGCAACGATTAGATAATGGAAGTATTCACTGTAAAAAATAGGAAGTAATAGTATATTTTAGGCAGGTGTAATCCGTGTAATTATTGAAAACGAAAATAAAATTTATTCTATGTGGTTGGCGCATTTTCGGATACATGTTTTTTTTTTTATATTAAGGGAGGTGTTTACGCCAGAAACGGCTAATAAACTAATTTTTTTCGAATTTCATTTTTTGTTTTTATTTTGTTCTGTGGTTCCTTACAAACACGGTGATATATAAAACATGGCCAAAAAATTTTTTTTCAAGTAGAAAAATATTTATTTATTTGTGAGCTGCTGCACGGCCAAGTTGCTGCTCCTTTGCACACAAAGCTCGCCCCCCCCCCTCGCGATTTGATCAGTAATATTTAGTTTTGGTGTGTACATGAGTTATAGTATGCACTGAGATAATGTTCTTTTATTTGTATGCCTTTGTAGACGTTTTAATAAACAGTGAGTAAACCGTTTCTTTTGTTATTATTTTGGTTTTTTACTGTTTCCCGAAAGTTGTGTTTTTCCCGACAAGGAAAATCATATCTCAAGTTCTAGAAAAGGTAGAGACTTAATTTTTTTTTATTTTGTTCATAAACATATTGCGCATAAAGTGGAGTATGCTTTTTCCGTTTGAACAATTGTAACTATTTTTAAACATTTTTTTTTGGGGGGGGGGGGGGGGGGTTATAATTTTTAGAATATTGGGATTACAATTTTATAGTTAATTTTTAAAATTACCTGAAACCCATACTCAGCTTTAAGGACAGGTCCTTTAGGAATAAAATAATGAAAAAATATTTAAAAAATATTCATTACTTTTTGAGATATAATTACCGCCGTTGGTTCAGATTTAGATATTTTCAATTTTTGTCTTTTTTTTTTTTTTTTATTTATCAAAAAAATATAGTGCTTAACTGCTCGGTTATATGCACTATTGTACAAACATAAAATACATCATGATTTCATCAAAAATAAATATAGCAGTTTATGCAAAATTATAATCTAATAATTAACAAATAATTATTAAGTAGTTACACAATTAAAATCACAAATAGAAAACAATACTATTTTACAGTAGTGTTCGGTTTGGTCTAGTTAAATTTTTTGATATATTTGTATAATTTTCATATACTTCAAAAGTTTCACTGTTTCACTTTCATCATCTCCCAAGATGGTTTGTAAGTTATTGGCTAGACTCACAATTTTTCTTTCTTTATTAAAGTGTGGACAGTCAATCAGAATATGTTCCATAGTGATATTGACGTTGCAGGCGTTGCAGGTTGGTGGGTTATTTTTAGTTATAAGATATTCGTGTGTAAGTTGTGTATGTCCTGTTCTGATTCGGGTTAAAACTATTTCATCACGGCGGTTACTTCGGCAAGATGTTTTCCAAGATGTTATAGTTTTTTTAATTAATGATAGCTTATTATTTATATTTCCCCATTCTATCTCCTTACCTCTGTGCAAAGATTTTTTGCACAAATGCAAAGCATCTAATAGGGGAACAGTTGATATCGTTTCTACGGCTTTTTCAAGGTCCTTGGCAGCCTTGTCTACTATTTCATTTTCTGGAATTCCTATGTGTCCGGGAATCCAGCAAAAGGCAACTGATTTGTTTTTGGATTCTAAATCCAATAGCTGATATTTAATATGCGAAATAAGATCTGTGGCGCTGTAGTTGCATTTTTTTATTGCCTCAATCCCGCTTTTCGAATCTGTACATATACAAAAATTTTTTGACGTTTCATATGTTATATTGTCTAAAGCTTTAATGATTCCAATTAATTCTGCTGTGTATGAACTGCACTGGCCGGATAGTTTGTATGTTTTCGTGCTGTTGTTCATAAGAACTGCGCATCCAACTTGGTCGTCCTTTTTGGACCCGTCTGTGAAGATGAATTTATGGCTTGAGAGGTTCTCTTTTAGTTTCAAGAATTCTTGCTTATATTCCTGGCAAGAAGTATCTCTTTTAGCAAGCGTTGACAAGTGCTCATAGGTTTCTATCTTCGGCGATATCCATATAGGGGGGTCTATAATTCTATCTGATTCGAAAATTTCTGGTATTTTTAAATTGAGTGAATTTAGAATTTGACGAAGGAGTATTCCTGGTGGTTTAGGTGTTCTACTGTTTCTGGCATAAAGTGTTATGTATTTTGGGTTAAAAATATTGCTATGTGTTGGGTGAGACTTTCTAGGTTTTATCCTAGTTGCATATTTCATTAATAGCCATTTTCTTCTATCATTTAGTGACCATTCTCCAGCTTCGTTTAGAATGCTTATTATTGGGCAAGTTCTATATGCGCCGGTAGCTATTCTTATCCCTGCGTTATGGATTACGTCCAATGTACGCAACTGGCTAGGTGAGGCGTTACCATATATGATATTTCCATATTCTAAGATGGAACGTATCCTCATGTTATGTATTCGAATCATTGTTTTTCTGTCTGCACGATTATATTTCCCATTTATCATTCGCAGTAAGTTCAATTCTCGAAGACATTTTGTTTTCACATATTTGAAGTGTTCCGACCAAGTCAAATTTTCGTCAATTATGATCCCTAAGAATTTCGTTTTATGCACTGTGTTGACTGATTGTTCAACTAAGGCTAAATTTAAAGGCTCGCTTCTTCTTCCTCTTTTTCTGCTGAAAATCATTGCCTGGGTTTTCTCTGCCGAAAATTGAAGTCCATTTTTATTCGACCATTCTTGGAGGTTTCGTAGGGAATGTTGTATTAGGTCCTGCGCGTATATTCTGTTGTTTGTTCGAATATAAATGGCTAAGTCGTCAGCATCTTGGCACACTTTGATTGGTTGTAAGAATTGTTCAGCCAAATCGTTGACCGCTATATTGAATAAAGTGGTACTTAAAATTGAACCTTGTGGAATCCCATTCTCTTGTGTCTCGGAAGATGACAGAGTATTTCCTATTTTTACTTGGTTTTGGCGATTAGATAGAAAGTTAGCAATAAAGTGTGTGATATTTCCTCGGATGTTCCATTTGATGAGGGTGTCAAGGATTTTACGCCTCCATGTCATATCGTAAGCGCTTTTTAGGTCGAAGAATACGGCAAATACTTCTTCTTTCATAAGAATGGCATTACATATTTCAGTTGTAATATTAATTAAATGTGCTAGAGTTCCTCTTCCTTTTCTAAATCCACATTGGGAGTCTTTTATGAGTGAGTATCCCTCTAGCACATGTTGTAGCCTCGTGTTCACCATTTTTTCTGCTAACTTGCACATGCAACTTGTTAACGAAATAGGTCTATATGCTTCAGGATTTAGTTTATTCTTTCCTGGTTTCAATATTGGTACTATAATTGCTTTTCTCCAGTTTTCCGGGAAGATATGATTATTGTAAATGTGGTTGTATATGTTAAGCAATTTTTGCTTTGCAGTAATATCTAAATGTTTGATTAATTGATAATGTATATTGTCTGGTCCCGGCGATGAGTCTTTGCAGTTATCTAAAGCGATCTGGAGTTCTGTTAGCGAAATTTCGAGGTTATAATTTTCTCTTTCATTCCCATCCAATTCTAAAAGTTCTTTTTCTTTATTTTGTTTGTACTCTGTGAATTCTGTTTTGTAATTTTCGGTTTTGGATGTAGCTGCAAATTTTCCTGAGAAAGCCTCTGCAATTTGTTTTGCGTCTGTGATTATTTCGTTGTTACTTTTGATTACAGATATCTGATTATAAGTATTTTTTCCAGATATAGTTCTAACTGCAGTCCAGACTTCTTTAGAGGATGTGTTGGTGCGCATTTTTGAGAGATATTGCTGCCATGATTGTGCCTTCCTATTTCGGATGAGTAATCTAGTTTTCGCTCTTTCCTTTTAAACAGTATCATATTGGTTTCGGTAGGGCTTTTTCGAAAGTTTTTAAGTGCCGATTTTCTTTTTTTAATTGCGGCTTTGATTTCGGGGCTCCACCATGGAACAGGCTTTGATTTATTTAGTTGACATGTTGTTAGTGGTATCGAGAATTTGGCAGCCAAAGTCATTTTCTTGCAAAAATCTTCAACTATTTCATTTATATCCAATTGTTCTATTTCACTGTCGGTTGAAGTTAATTCCATGTATAACTTCCAGTTTGCTTTGTCAAAATTAAATTTATATTTACTGTTGGTACTTGTTTGATTATCGTCTGGTAGGCTAATTAAAATTGGGAAATGATCACTTCCGCACAAATCTTCATGTATGCACCATTCAATATTACATTGCAGTTCTGGACTACAGAAACTTAGGTCGACAGCTGTAAATGTGCGATTTGCTAAAGAGACATGAGTGTGTTGTCCGTTGTTTAGTAAAATTATATCGTCGTTATTTAAATAGATCTGTTCGACGTATTTTCCTCTACGGTCTATTTTTGTCGATCCCCATATAGGATTGTGTGCATTAAAATCACCTCCTAAGATATATGGCTGTGGGATTTGATCCAGGAGACTTTGCAAATCATTTTCCTCGATATTTTCTTGTGGGGGCAAGTATAAATTGCATATATGGATGCACTTGTTATTAATTTTCATTTTAATTACTTGTGCTTGTAGGGGTGTTTGAATGTATATGTTTTCGGAATAGATATTATTTTTAATCAGTGTGATTATTCCCCCGGATACGATATTGTTTGCGGTGTAATCCTTTCTATAAATTTGATATCCTTTTATGTTATATGGGTGTTCAGGTGACAGACGGGATTCTTGTATTATTATTCACGTCGGAGAGTAAAGTGATATCAGTTGCTTCAGTTCTTCACTACGTTTGCAACAGCCATTGCAGTTCCACTGAAGTATATTGATTGTCCTATTTATGTCCTCCATTTTATAATATAAGTGATTGAGCTTCTAGTTGTGATTTAATTGCTTGTATAATCTTGGTCAGCTTAGTTTTTACTTTTCTGCTATTGTCTCCCGTCGGTATCAATTCTCGAACTGTTTGTAGATTTTCGATTATAGTGTCTATGTTCGGCGTGTACTTTTCAGCAGTTGCTAATAGATCCTTAGATGTACTTGCTTCTGTTACAAAAAGTTTGAACTGGTCCGTTGTTAATAAGAATCCATGATTTTTATCTAATTGATTTCTTAGTGTTTCAAAGTCATCTAGACAAGATTGAGTGGTTTCTAGACGGCGCTAATTAGATAAAGCTTATATAGGAATTACGCGCTATTTTCGCGCTCAGCATAACTGCTATTAAAATCTTTCCAGCGCCTATAGTTTCCCGGAAAATCAACAAAATTCATTTGAGCAGCATATAAAGACAAAATTTGAAAATATCGAAATCTAAACCAACGGCGATAATTAGATAAAGCTTATATAGGAATTACGCGCTATTTTGGCGCTCATCATAACTGCTATTAAAATCTTTCCAGCGCCTATATTTTCCCGGAAAATCAACAAAATTCATTTGAGCAGCATATAAAGACAAAATTTGAAAATATCGAAATCTAAACCAACGGCGATAGTTAGATAAAACTTATATAGGAATTACGCGCTATTTTCGCGCTCATCATAACTGCTATTAAAATCTTTCCAGCGCCTATAATTTCCCGGAAAATCAACAAAATTCATTTGAGCAGCATATAAAGACAAAATTTGAAAATATCGAAATCTAAACCAACGGCGATAATTAGATAAAATTTATATAGGAATTACGTGCTATTTTGGCGATCATCATAACTGCTATTAAAAACTTTCCGGCGGCTATAGTTTCCCGGAAAATCAAAAAAATTCATTTGAGCAGCATATAAAGACAAAAATTGAAAATATCTAAATCTGAACCAACGGCGCTAATTAGATAAAGCTTATATAGGAATTACGCGCTATTTTCGCGCTCATCATAACTGCTATTAAAATCTTTCCAGCGCCTATAGTTTCCCGGAAAATCAAAAAAATTCATTTGAGCAGCATATAAAGACAAAAATTGAAAATATCTAAATCTGAACCAACGGCGCTAATTAGATAAAGCTTATATAGGAATTACGCGCTATTTTCGCGCTCATCATAACTGCTATTAAAATCTTTCCAGCGCCTATAGTTTCCCGGAAAATCAGAAAAAATTCATTTGAGCAGCATATAAAGACAAAATTTGAAAATATCGAAATCTAAACCAACGGCGATAATTAGATAAAACTTATATAGGAATTACGCGCTATTTTGGCGCTCATCATAACTGCTATTAAAAACTTTCCGGCGCCTATAGTTTCCCGGAAAATCAAAAAAATTCATTTGAGCAGCATATAAAGACAAAAATTGGAAATATCTAAATCTGAACCAACGGCGCTAATTAGATAAAGCTTATATAGGAATTACGCGCTATTTTCGCGCTCAGCATAACTGCTATTTAAATCTTTCCAGCGCCTATCGTTTCCCGGAAAATCAACAAAATTCATTTGAGCAGCATATAAAGACAAAATTTGAAAATATCGAAATATAAACCAACGGCGATAATTAGATAAAACTAATATAGGAATTACGCGCTAATTTGGCGCTCATCATAACTGCTATTAAAATCTTTCCAGCGCCTATAGTTTCCCGGAAAATCAAAAAAATTAATTTGAGCAGCATATAAAGACAAAATTTGAAAATATCGATATCTAAACCAACGGCGATAATTAGATAAAACTTATATAGGAATTACGCGCTATTTTGGCGCTCATCATAACTGCTATTAAAAACTTTCCGGCGCCTATAGTTTCCCGGAAAATCAAAAAAATTCATTTGAGCAGCATATAAAGACAAAATTTGAAAATATCTAAATCTGAACCAACGGCGCTAATTAGATAAAGCTTATATAGGAATTACGCGCTATTTTCGCGCTCATCATAACTGCTATTAAAATCTTTCCAGCGCCTATAGTTTCCCGGAAAATCAACAAAATTCATTTGAGCAGCATATAAAGACAAAATTTGAAAATATCGAAATCTAAACCAACGGCGATAATTAGATAAAACTTATATAGGAATTACGCGCTATTTTGGCGCTCATCATAAATGCTATTAAAAACTTTCCGGCGCCTATAGTTTCCCGGAAAATTAAAAAAATTCATTGAGCAGCATATAAAGGCAAAAATTGAAAATATCTAAATCTGAACCAACGGCGCTAATTAGATAAAGCTTATATAGTAATTACGCGCTATTTTCGCGCTCATCATAACTGCTTTTAAAATCTTTCCAGCTCCTATAATTGAAAATATCGAAATCTAAACCAACGGCGATAATTAGATAAAGCTTATATAGGAATTACGCGCTATTTTCGCGCTCATCATAACTGCTATTAAAATCTTTCCAGCGCCTATAGTTTCCCGGAAAATCAACAAAATTCATTTGAGCAGCATATAAAGACAAAATTTGAAAATATCGAAATCTAAACTAACGGCGATAATTAGATAAAACTTATACGCGCTATTTTCGCGCTCAGCATAACTGCTATTAAAATCTTTCCAGCGCCTATAGTTTCCCGGAAAATCAAAAAAATTCATTTGAGCAGCATATAAAGACAAAAATTGAAAATATCTAAATCTGAACCAACGGCGCTAATTAGATAAAGCTCATATAGGAATTACGCGCTATTTTCGCGCTCAGCATAACTGCTATTAAAATCCTTCTAGCGCCTATAGTTTCCCGGAAAATCAAAAAAATTCATTTGAGCAGCATATAAAGACAAAAATTGAAAATATCTAAATCTGAACCAACGGCGCTAATTAGATAAAGCTTATATAGGAATTACGCGCTATTTTCGCGCTCAGCATAACTGCTATTAAAATCCTTCCAGCGCTTATAGTTTCCCGGAAAATCAACAAAATTCATTTGAGCAGCATATAAAGACAAAATTTGAAAATATCGATATCTAAACCAACGGCGATAATTAGATAAAACTTATATAGGAATTACGCGCTATTTTGGCGCTCATCATAACTGCTATTAGAATCTTTCCAGCGCCTATAGTTTCCCGGAAAATCAAAAAAATTCATTTGAGCAGCATATAAAGACAAAAATTGAAAATATCTAAATCTGAACCAACGGCGCTAATTAGATAATGCTTATATAGGAATTACGCGCTATTTTCGCGCTCAGCATAACTGCTATTAAAACCCTTCCAGCGCTTATAGTTTCCCGGAAAATCAACAAAATTCATTTGGACAGCATATAAAGTGTAAAGTATTGAAAGGGGTGTAGATGGGAAGAGTGGTATCAGTGGTTGTTTTGAACTATTCCACCGACGCCACCATAATGTAAAGTATTGTGGTTAGTTGTAAAAGGTGGTAGCAATAGCCGTATTTACTTAAATATATTTAGAATTATTATATTGTTTAATTTTGGGACGCGGTTAAGTATTTAATAGTTACACCGATGATACGACAGGAAATTGTATAATTTAAACAACTCATGAAAAACAATAATAGATTTATATTAAGAAATAAAATATCAAATTTACAGGATTGAAATCCTAACGGGCCAAATTAAGTTACAATAGAAATTATGATTAACAATGAAAAACAAAGATATAATAAAAATTCTTAAAATCTAATAATTAATACATATGCAATCCAATTCGGGTATGGTTTAAGGATTACTATAAGTTATGTGAAAATTATCCAAAAAAATATCTTAAATAATTATTAGTTGAAATTTTAGTAAAAATATTCCGAATCGGGTTGCATATGTAGCAATAACATTAAGAAAGGAAGTGCATATTACCTCTCCCTGGGGGTTACACAAGCACAACACAAAAAGATCTTAATTGCTTTTTACTTCATAATTACATTACTTTGTCTCAAGACTGAATCTAAAAACTGAATGAATCACATCGCCCCGTTTATAGGGCCTCAAGCCAAGCTCGCCATGGTATTCCCCTTGCCTCGCGTATTGATCATTCGATTTCAGTTCTTTAGCGTTTCGCTGACTTAGCGATTTAAACAAAGACTTCTTTATTCCATTTTCAATTATTCATTTCTAGATGGATCGATACCGTTGTGTACAACAATAAGTCTACAATATGTTACTATATGGTTACAGTAGCGGGCATTATATTACAAAAGACAAAATTTGAAAATATCGATATCTAAACCAACGGCGATAATTAGATAAAACTTATATAAGAATTACGCGCTATTTTGGCGCTCATCATAACTGCTATTAAAAACTTTCCGGCGCCTATAGTTTCCCGGAAAATCAAAAAAATTCATTTGAGCAGCATATAAAGACAAAAATTGGAAATATCTAAATCTGAACCAACGGCGCTAATTAGATAAAGCTTATATAGGAATTACGCGCTATTTTCGCGCTCAGCATAACTGCTATTTAAATCTTTCCAGCGCCTATAGTTTCCCGGAAAATCAACAAAATTCATTTGAGCAGCATATAAACACAAAATTTGAAAATATCGAAATATAAACCAACGGCGATAATTAGATAAAGCTAATATAGGAATTACGCGCTATTTTGGCGCTCATCATAACTGCTATTAAAATCTTTCCAGCGCCTATATTTTCCCGGAAAATCAAAAAAATTCATTTGAGCAGCATATAAAGACAAAAATTGAAAATATCTAAATCTGAACCAACGGCGCTAATTAGATAAAGCTTATATAGGAATTACGCGCTATTTTCGCGCTCAGCATAACTGCTATTAAAATCTTTCCAGCGCCTATAGTTTCCCGGAAAATCAACAAAATTCATTTGAGCAGCATATAAAGACAAAATTTGAAAATATCGAAGTCTAAACCAACTCATCATAACTGCTATTAAAATCTTTCCAGCGCCTATAGTTTCCCGGAAAATCAAAAAAATTCATTTGAGCAGCATATAAAGACAAAAATTGAAAATATCTAAATCTGAACCAACGGCGCTAATTAGATAAAGCTTATTTAGGAATTACGCGCTATTTTCGCGCTCATCATAACTGCTATTAAAATCTTTCCAGCGCCTATAGTTTCCCGGAAAATCAAAAAAAATTCATTTGAGCAGCATATAAAGACAAAATTTGAAAATATCGAAATCTAAACCAACGGCAATAATTAGATAAAACTTATATAGGAATTACGCGCTATTTTGGCGCTCATCATAACTGCTATTAAAAACTTTCCGGCGCCTATAGTTTCCCGGAAAATCAAAAAAAATTCATTTGAGCAGCATATAAAGACAAAAATTGGAAATATCTAAATCTGAACCAACGGCGCTAATTAGATAAAGCTTATATAGGAATTACGCGCTATTTTCCCGCTCAGCATAACTGCTATTTAAATCTTTCCAGCGCCTATAGTTTCCCGGAAAATCAACAAAATTCATTTGAGCAGCATATAAACACAAAATTTGAAGATATCGAAATATAAACCAACAGCGATAATTAGATAAAGCTAATATAGGAATTACGCGCTATTTTGGCGCTCATCATAACTGCTATTAAAATCTTTCCAGCGCCTATATTTTCCCGGAAAATCAAAAAAATTCATTTGAGCAGCATATAAAGACAAAAATTGAAAATATCTAAATCTGAACCAACGGCGCTAATTAGATAAAGCTTATATAGGAATTACGCGCTATTTTCGCGCTCAGCATAACTGCTATTAAAATCTTTCCAGCGCCTATAGTTTCCCGGAAAATCAACAAAATTAATTTGAGCAGCATATAAAGACAAAATTTGAAAATATCGAAGTCTAAACCAACTCATCATAACTGCTATTAAAATCTTTCCAGCGCCTATAGTTTCCCGGAAAATCAAAAAAATTCATTTGAGCAGCATATAAAGACAAAAATTGAAAATATCTAAATCTGAACCAACGGCGCTAATTAGATAAAGCTTATTTAGGAATTACGCGCTATTTTCGCGCTCATCACAACTGCTATTAAAATCTTTCCAGCGCCTATAGTTTCCCGGAAAATCAAAAAAATTCATTTGAGCAGCATATAAAGACAAAATTTGAAAATATCGAAATCTAAACCAACGGCGATAATTAGATAAAACTTATATAGGAATTACGCGCTATTTTGGCGCTCATCATAACTGCTATTAAAAACTTTCCGGCGCCTATAGTTTCCCGGAAAATCAAAAAAATTCATTTGAGCAGCATATAAAGACAAAAATTGGAAATATCTAAATCTGAACCAACGGCGCTAATTAGATAAAGCTTATATAGGAATTACGCGCTATTTTCGCGCTCAGCATAACTGCTATTTAAATCTTTCCAGCGCCTATAGTTTCCCGGAAAATCAACAAAATTCATTTGAGCAGCATATAAACACAAAATTTGAAAATATCGAAATATAAACCAACGGCGATAATTAGATAAAGCTAATATAGGAATTACGCGCTATTTTGGCGATCATCATAACTGCTATTAAAATCTTTCCAGCGCCTATATTTTCCCGGAAAATCAAAAAAATTCATTTGAGCAGCATACAAAGACAAAAATTGAAAATATCTAAATCTGAACCAACGGCGCTAATTAGATAAAGCTTATATAGTAATTACGCGCTATTTTCGCGCTCATCATAACTGCTATTAAAAACTTTCCGGCGCCTATAGTTTCATGGAAAATCAAAAAAATTCATTTGAGCAGCATATAAAGACAAAAATTGAAAATATCTAAATCTGAACCAACGGCGCTAATTAGATAAAGCTTATATAGGAATTACGCGCTATTTTCGCGCTCATCATAACTGCTATTAAAACCTTTCCAGCGCCTATATTTTCCCGGAAAATCAACAAAATTCATTTGAGCAGCATATAAAGACAAAATTTGAAAATATCGAAATCTAAACCAACGGCGATAGTTAGATAAAGCTTATTTAGGAATTACGCGCTATTTTCGCGCTCATCATAACTGCTATTAAAATCTTTCCAGCGCCTATAGTTTCCCGGAAAATCAAAAAAAATTCATTTGAGCAGCATATAAAGACAAAATTTGAAAATATCGAAATCTAAACCAACGGCGATAATTAGATAAAACTTATATAGGAATTACGCGCTATTTTGGCGCTCATCATAACTGCTATTAAAAACTTTCCGGCGCCTATAGTTTCCCGGAAAATCAAAAAAATTCATTTGAGCAGCATATAAAGACAAAAAATTGGAAATATCTAAATCTGAACCAACGGCGCTAATTAGATAAAGCTTATATAGGAATTACGCGCTATTTTCCCGCTCAGCATAACTGCTATTTAAATCTTTCCAGCGCCTATAGTTTCCCGGAAAATCAACAAAATTCATTTGAGCAGCATATAAACACAAAATTTGAAGTTATCGAAATATAAACCAACGGCGATAATTAGATAAAGCTAATATAGGAATTACGCGCTATTTTGGCGCTCATCATAACTGCTATTAAAATCTTTCCAGCGCCTATATTTTCCCGGAAAATCAAAAAAATTCATTTGAGCAGCATATAAAGACAAAAATTGAAAATATCTAAATCTGAACCAACGGCGCTAATTAGATAAAGCTTATATAGGAATTACGCGCTATTTTCGCGCTCAGCATAACTGCTATTAAAATCTTTCCAGCGCCTATAGTTTCCCGGAAAATCAACAAAATTAATTTGAGCAGCATATAAAGACAAAATTTGAAAATATCGAAGTCTAAACCAACTCATCATAACTGCTATTAAAATCTTTCCAGCGCCTATAGTTTCCCGGAAAATCAAAAAAAATTCATTTGAGCAGCATATAAAGACAAAAATTGAAAATATCTAAATCTGAACCAACGGCGATAATTAAATAAAACTTATATAGGAAATTCGCGCTATTTTCGCGCTCATCTTAACTGCTATTAAAATCTTTCCAGCGCCTATAGTTTCCCGGAAAACCAACAAAATTCATTTGAGGAGCATATAAAGACAAAAATTGAAAATATCGAAATCTAAACCAACGGCGATAATTAGATAAAACTTATATAGGAATTTCGGGCTATTTTCGCGCTCGACATAATTGCTATTAAAATCTTTCCAACGCCAGTACTTTCCCGGAAAATCAAAAAAATTCATTTGAGCAGCATATAAAGACAAAAATTGAAAATATCTAAATTTGAACCAACGGCGGTAATTAGATAAAGCTTATATAGGAATTAGCGCTATTTTCGCGCTCATCATAACTGCTATTAAAATCTTTCCGGCGCTTATAGTTTCCCGGAAAATCAACAAAATTCATTTGAGCAGCATATAAAGACAAAATTTGAAAATATCGAAATCTAAACCAACGGCGATAGTTAGATAAAACTTATATAGGAATTACGCGCTATTTTGGCGCTCATCATAACTGCTATTAAAAACTTTCCGGCGCCTATAGTTTCCCGGAAAATTAAAAAAATTCATTGAGCAGCATATAAAGGCAAAAATTGAAAATATCTAAATCTGAACCAACGGCGCTAATTAGATAAAGCTTATATAGGAATTACGCGCTATTTGCGCGCTCATCATAACTGCTATTAATATCTTTCCAGCGCCTATATTTACCCGGAAAATCAAAAAAATTCATTTGAGCAGCAAATAAAGACTAAAATTGAAAATATCTAAATCTGAACCAACGGCGCTAATTAGATAAAGCTTATATAGAAATTTCGCGCTATTTTGGCGCTCATCATAACTGCTATTAAAATCTTTCCGGCGCCTATAGTTTCCCGGAAAATCAAAAAAATTCATTTGAGCAGCATATAAAGACAAAAATTGAAAATATCGAAATCTAAACCAACGCCGATAATGAAATAAAACTTATATAGGAAATTCGCGCTATTTTCGCGCTCATCTTAACTGCTATTAAAATCTTTCCAGCGCCTATAGTTTCCCGGAAAATCAACAAAATTCATTTGAGCAGCTTATAAAGACAAAAATTGAAAATATCAAAAACTGAACCAACGGCGCTAATTAGATAAAGCTAATATAGGAATTACGCGCTATTTTGGCGATCATCATAACTGCTATTAAAATCTTTCCAGCGCCTATATTTTCCCGGAAAATCAACAAAATTCATTTGAACAGCATATAAAAACAAAAATTGAAAATATCTAAAACTGAACCAACGGCGCTAATTAGATAAAGCTTATACAGGAATTTCGCGCTATTTTCGCGCTCATCATAACTGCTATTAAAATTTTTCCAGCGCCTATAGTTTCCCGGAAAATCAAAAAAATTCATTTGAGCAGCATATAAAGACAAATATTGAAAATATCGAAATCTAAACCAACGCCGATAATTAAATAAAACTTATATAGGAAATTCGCGCTATTTTCGCGCTCATCTTAACTGCTATTAAAATCTTTCCAGCGCCTATAGTTTCCCGGAAAATCAAAAAAATTCATTTGAGCAGCATATAAAGACCAAAATTGAAAATATCTAAATCTGAACCAACGGCGGTAATTAGATACAGCTTATATAGGAATTTCGCGCTATTTTCGCGCTCATCATAACTGCTATTAAAATCTTTCCGGCGCTTATGGTTTCCCGGAAAATCAAAAAAATTCATTTGAACAGCATATAAAGACAAAAATTGAAAATATCGAAATCTTTACCAACGGCGATAATTAGGTAAAGCTTATATAGGAATTTCGGGCTATTTTCGCGCTCGACATAATTGCTATTAAAATCTTTCCAACGCCAGTACTTTCCCGGAAAATCAAAAAAATTCATTTGAGCAGCATATAAAGACAAAAATTGAAAATATCTAAATTTGAACCAACGGCGGTAATTAGATAAAGCTTATATAGGAATTTCGCGCTATTTTCGGGCTCATCACAACTGCTATTAAAATCTTACCAGCGCCTATAGTTTCCATGAAAAACAAAAAAATTCATTTGCGTACGATATAAAGACAAAAATTGAAAATATCGAAATCTGAACCAACGGCGATAATTAGATAAAACTTATATAGGAATTTCGCGCTATTTTCGCGCTCATTCTAACTGCTATTAAAATCTTTCCAACGCTTATAGTTGCCCGGAAAATCAAAAAATTCATTTGAGCAGCATATAAAGACAAAATTTGAAAATATCGAAATCTAAACCAACGGCGATAGTTAGATAAAACTTATATAGGAATTACGCGCTATTTTGGCGCTCATCATAACTGCTATTAAAAACTTTCCGGCGCCTATAGTTTCCCGGAAAATTAAAAAAATTCAATGAGCAGCATATAAAGGCAAAAATTGAAAATATCTAAATCTGAACCAACGGCGCTAATTAGATAAAGCTTATATAGGAATTACGCGCTATTTGCGCGCTCATCATAACTGCTATTAATATCTTTCCAGCGCCTATATTTTCCCGGAAAATCAACAAAATTCATTTGTGCAGCATATAAAGACAAATATTGAAAATATCGAAATCTAAACCAACGCCGATAATTAAATAAAACTTATATAGGAAATTCGCGCTCTTTTCGCGCTCATCTTAACTGCTATTAAAATCTTTCCAGCGCCTATAGTTTCCCGGAAAATCAACAAAATTCATTTGAGGAGCATATAAAGACAAAAATTGAAAATATCGAAATCTAAACCAACGGCGATAATTAGATAAAACTTATATAGGAATTTCGGGCTATTTTCGCGCTCGACATAATTGCTATTAAAATCTTTCCAACGCCAGTACTTTCCCGGAAAATCAAAAAAATTCATTTGAGCAGCATATAAAGACAAAAATTGAAAATATCTAAATTTGAACCAACGGCGGTAATTAGATAAAGCTTATATAGGAATTAGCGCTATTTTCGCGCTCATCATAACTGCTATTAAAATCTTTCCGGCGCTTATAGTTTCCCGGAAAATCAACAAAATTCATTTGAGCAGCATATAAAGACAAAATTTGAAAATATCGAAATCTAAACCAACGGCGATAGTTAGATAAAACTTATATAGGAATTACGCGCTATTTTGGCGCTCATCATAACTGCTATTAAAAACTTTCCGGCGCCTATAGTTTCCCGGAAAATTAAAAAAATTCATTGAGCAGCATATAAAGGCAAAAATTGAAAATATCTAAATCTGAACCAACGGCGCTAATTAGATAAAGCTTATATAGGAATTACGCGCTATTTGCGCGCTCATCATAACTGCTATTAATATCTTTCCAGCGCCTATATTTACCCGAAAATCAAAAAAATTCATTTGAGCAGCAAATAAAGACTAAAATTGAAAATATCTAAATCTGAACCAACGGCGCTAATTAGATAAAGCTTATATAGAAATTTCGCGCTATTTTTGGCGCTCATCATAACTGCTATTAAAATCTTTCCGGCGCCTATAGTTTCCCGGAAAATCAAAAAAATTCATTTGAGCAGCATATAAAGACAAAAATTGAAAATATCGAAATCTAAACCAACGCCGATAATGAAATAAAAACTTATATAGGAAATTCGCGCTATTTTCGCGCTCATCTTAACTGCTATTAAAATCTTTCCAGCGCCTATAGTTTCCCGGAAAATCAACAAAATTCATTTGAGCAGCTTATAAAGACAAAAATTGAAAATATCAAAAACTGAACCAACGGCGCTAATTAGATAAAGCTAATATAGGAATTACGCGCTATTTTGGCGATCATCATAACTGCTATTAAAATCTTTCCAGCGCCTATATTTATCCCGGAAAATCAACAAAATTCATTTGAACAGCATATAAAAACAAAAATTGAAAATATCTAAAACTGAACCAACGGCGCTAAATAGATAAAGCTTATACAGGAATTTCGCGCTATTTTCGCGCTCATCATAACTGCTATTAAAATTTTTCCAGCGCCTATAGTTTCCCGGAAAATCAAAAAAATTCATTTGAGCAGAATATAACGACAAATATTGAAAATATCGAAATCTAAACCAACGCCGATAATTAAATAAAACTTATATAGGAAATTCGCGCTATTTTCGCGCTCATCTTAACTGCTATTAAAATCTTTCCAGCGCCTATAGTTTCCCGGAAAATCAAAAAAATTCATTTGAGCAGCATATAAAGACCAAAATTGAAAATATCTAAATCTGAACCAACGGCGGTAATTAGATACAGCTTATATAGGAATTTCGCGCTATTTTCGCGCTCATCATAACTGCTATTAAAATCTTTCCGGCGCTTATAGTTTCCCGGAAAATCAAAAAAATTCATTTGAACAGCATATAAAGACAAAAATTGAAAATATCGAAATCTTTACCAACGGCGATAATTAGGTAAAGCTTATATAGGAATTTCGGGCTATTTTCGCGCTCGACATAATTGCTATTAAAATCTTTCCAACGCCAGTACTTTCCCGGAAAATCAAAAAAATTCATTTGAGCAGCATATAAAGACAAAAATTGAAAATATCTAAATTTGAACCAACGGCGGTAATTAGATAAAGCTTATATAGGAATTTCGCGCTATTTTCGGGCTCATCACAACTGCTATTAAAATCTTACCAGCGCCTATAGTTTCCATGAAAAACAAAAAAATTCATTTGCGTACGATATAAAGACAAAAATTGAAAATATCGAAATCTGAACCAACGGCGATAATTAGATAAAACTTATATAGGAATTTCGCGCTATTTTCGCGCTCATTCTAACTGCTATTAAAATCTTTCCAACGCTTATAGTTGCCCGGAAAATCAAAAAATTCATTTGAGCAGCATATAAAGACAAAAATTGAAAATATCTAAATCTGAACCAACGGCGGTAATTAGATAAAGCTTATACAGGAATTTCGCGCTATTTTCGCGCTCACCATAACTGCTATTAAAATCTTTCCAACGCCTATAGTTTCCCAGAAAATCAAAAAAATTCATTTGAGCAGCATATAAAGACAAAATTTGAAAATATCTAAATCTGAACCAACGGCGGTATTTAGATAAAGCTTATATAGGAATTTCGCGCTATTTTCGCGCTCATCATAACTGCTATTAAAATCTTTCCAGCGCCTATACTTTCCCGGAAAATCAAAAAAATTCATTTGAGCAGCATATAAAGACAAAAATTGAAAGTATCGAAATCTGAACCAACGGCGATAATTAGATAAAACCTATATAGGAATTTCGCGGTATTTTCGCGCTCATCATAACTGCTATTAAAATCTTCCCAGCGCCTATAGTTTCCCGGAAAATCAAAAAAATTCATTTGAGCAGCATATAAAGACAAAAATTAAAAATATCGAAATCTAAACCAACGGCGATAATTAGATAAAACTTATATAGGAATTTCGCGCTATTTTCGCGCTCATCATAACAGCTATTAAAATCTTTCCAACGTCTATAGTTTCCCGGAAAATCAAAAAAATTCATTTGAGCAGCATATAAAGACAGAAATTGAAAATATCTAAATCTGAATCAACGGCGCTAATTAGATAAAGCTTATATAGGAATTTCGCGCTATTTTTGCGCTCACCATAACTGCTATTAAAATCTTTCCAGCGCCTATAGTTTCCCGGAAAGTCAACAAAATTCATTTGAGCAGCATATAAAGATAAAAATTGAAAATATCTAAATCTGAACCAACGGCGCTAATTAGATAAAGCTTATATAGGAATTACGCGCTATTTGCGCGCTCACCATAACTGCTATTAATATCTTTCCAGCGCCTATAGTTTCCCGGAAAATCAAAAAAATTCATTTGAGCAGCATATAAAGACAAAAATTGAAAATATCGAAATCTAAACCAACGGCGATAATTAGATAAAACTTATATAGGAATTTCGCGCTATTTTCGCGCTCATAATAACTGCTATTAAAATCTTTCCAACGTCTATAGTTTCCCGGAAAATCAAAAAAATTCATTTGAGTTATTTCATTTAATTTGCCTCTGCTGTATACGTATAAGCAATCGATTAAACAGAACTATGCATTAGGTTGCATATGTGAATCCTAATTTTTATTCAATGTGCAAAATATATAGGCAATATATAACTCAAAGCTCTTTTTTCGATTGCATACATACAATTATGTACTACTTTTTGTGTATTCATTATGGAGATTAGACAAGGAGACGAAACTCAATGTATTCAAAAAAGTGTCCAAATCAAAGATGGCACTCGTGTTCGTCGGATACGGAAGCGGCACAGTACTTATTCTCAAATGGAACACTCTCAAATAGAAACGCGAGCTTCTGTATTATATTTGTTAGCTTTTGAATCGAATCTTCTGGAATTTTTTTCTATGTTCAACTCAGTTATAAAGTGGGTTTTTCGATCGTTTTTAAAATAAACAATTTTTATTTTGCGTCGCGTCATTTATATTTTATATTATATAGTTCGCTGACGTCACTATGTAAAATCGGAGTCAATACCATTGAATATCCGCCGTATAAAGTAATTTAAACTATAAGAGTTTATTGCATAGATATGTAATTTCTATGTATTTCCTTATTATTAAATATCATCAACCGACATTGGTGATTCTCAAATGGAAACACTCACTTCCCCAGTCCCGACGTGTTTCCATTTAAGAATAGGTACTGTATTTACATTCTGTTTTATCCGTTTTATGTTACTATATTCGCTACATTCACATCAGTTTTCGACCATTGTTAACGCCGCGAGTGATAAAAAAAGAAAGCCTTATATTTACCATTTTCCTGACCAATGTTGTCAATTCCTCTCATATAAGTTTCGTCTCCTTGTCTAATCTCCATAGTATTCATGTTCAAATACAAACCACACTAACCCGAAGATCATGGTGGCCATATAAAAAAGCTAATTTTGGGATAATAAAGAAGATGAAAAACATTTTAATTTAGAATAATAAAGAGTATAACTATGGAGTGGCTAGTAATCCACTTACATCGCTTGAGTTTCGGATTTATGGCCCGCACGACCTCTTCTAAACTAGTCTGAAACATTACTATTACGTATATTACCATTATTACTAACTCACACACCACGTGGTAGGACATAAACCACTTCAACCATGGGGTATTTGACAGTATCCAAGAAAAGCAATTAAAACAAATTTTAATGAAAATTTATAATAAAAGACAGCAATTTATTATACTAATTCATCTTAACTATCATTATTTGATTTAAAAAAATTTAATTAAAAAAATAATTTTTTAGCTAAAATCCACGTAAGCAGAAACGGGCTGTGACATTGCTTTCTCTTATATTTCAACACTGTCGCCACTAGTGTCGCTACTTAATTTCCGATTAGCAAACATAACTATGGAAATTACTCAAAATTTAATTAATTTTTTTAAAAATCAACAATTTCTTTTCCTAGTTACAGGAAAAATAAACATTTTTTTTCTTAGTTACAGGACACCTGTTGCTATCTAGAGAATGTCACGTAACTGACAGCTAGTATAACGTTTTCGCGCAAATTTTGAGAACAAATACTAAAATAATTTTTTCTAACAATTTTCGGCATTATTTTTAACCCTTTGCGCTTATAAGACATGTACAGCATGACAAGGTGGTTTGTCCATTAACTCTACCATATTTAATGGTGTTTTGTCTGTTGGGTCATAAGCAGTGTTGCCACAAGGTTACATTTCTTACATTTTTCGTAACTTTTCATCAATCCATGTAACATGTATGTAACAAAAGATTTAAAGCGTATTTATGTAACTTTTTAAAATTATATACATTGTTTGCAATTGTCAAATTCATATCTTAATTCAAGAATTCATAACTCCCGCTTAATTGCTTTTATCAATTTCGTCACGCACATAAACGTATACGGTACATGCCTGAAGTTAACTTAATTTTTACTACATAGTACATACCATCTGCAGCTAAATATGAATTAAATTCAAGCCTTTCTGCTGAAGAATATTGGCGGAAAGTATTTAAACTAGAAAAAATTGATGGAAGAACTATGTTTCCGAATCTGAAGAAAGTATTTTCATTATTAATGGTACTACCGTTTTCGAATGCTTATCTGGAGAGAATATTTAGCCAATTAAAACTAATAAAAACTTCTCATCGCAATAATTTACATACAGCTACTGTATCTGCACTCATGTCCACAAAAGAAAATAGTTAAGGATTCTATAAAATTTGAACCTATTGAATCTCTTCTCTCTAGTCAGATAAAAATAAATTGATAAATCTTTATTTTATTGTAATAATAAATACAATTCTCTTTATTATCTTCATTTGACTTAAAATTCAATGGAAAAAAAAGATAAATTAATGAAGCGCTCATACTTTTATTATACCTACTTTGACAAATAAAAATTTAAAAAAGATTATAATAAAAATATAATTGAAAATGGCAATTCGTATCAACAAAAAATTACTATTACGTAACTTTTTGTTTTAAAATGTACCTTTTAAAATATGCCAACGTAACTTTTAGCCAAACGAGTATGGCAACACTGGTCATAAGACATGTACCACATGACACACTGAATGTTGAACTGTAATGACTGCTCATACTTCACATTACATGAATATTTTATTTAATAACTGCAAACACATTCATTTATTAGAAAAATTATAAATAAAATAATACAAAATCACGTTGAATTATTTTTTTAAAATTAAAAACTAATAAAAACAGCATTGAGGACGTATTTAGCGCATTTAGTATTCAACTTTGCGGAAACAAGGTTAGAACGTCAAAAGAATCCGTCAAAAAAAGAACGTCGGTCGTTGTCATGTGCTACATGTCTTACCAGCCTATTTACAACTCACTTTTTTTTTGCTTGAGTGCAAAGAGTTAAAATATGTGTGTTTTAAAATAATTTCCCAAAATTAGTCAAATTCCCCATTCTATATAAAGTGTATTTGCTATCAAAATAGTGTATCAATTGAGCATTTTGTTATTATAAGTTATGACGATTACAATCGTCATGGTGTTAATATCGTTAATATAATTAATATATATTTTTTATAAGACCCATATATGAAACACAGGTACGGTACATAGATTACATAAATTGAATTTGTCATGTTATCTTTCGAGGTCACCAAATTTAAATAAATCGTTTCATATAAGTAAATAATAATATTTAATTTTTTTATTTAAAGTTTGATACAAATGAATTTTTAATAAATAATTTTGAAAAATTATTAGAACGATACAAATTAATAATAGAAATTATTGGCGAGCTATAATTGATTTTTGTCTTTTTTATAATGACACAGAAAATACAAAAAAATGGCTCTGTCATTGATCTATTATTTTCTAAAATAAATTTTTTTTTAAATTTCTTTACCTATTCGATTTTTTTATATATATAAATGGGTAACTTTTTTGCTATACTTATCTAAACACAATACATTGCTACCAATCAGTTACGGTCATTTAATTAATTTAGCAATAATTTAATGATCTTAACAAAAAGTATTATGTACAGTTGTTATTCTGAATGGTAAGATATTTAGATAAGCGACACTTTTATCAAAATTGAGATTTTTATTGTAAGCAACATTTTAAACTATAACGGACCAAGCAGTGTCAACGTTTTTCTCCAAAATTCGTTAATTAACCAGTTATAGCAACTGTTTAGTTTATCGTTAATACAACACGTTTTCACGTAACCGACAATAACCATCTTTATCGTAAGGCTAATAAAATAATAGGAATAATACGCTCAGGCGTAATAAAATTAAGACAGAGAAATATCGCAAGCGCCACATAAATATTTAAAAAATCCTTCTCCTGTAAAATTTGATATTATTTTGTCGGTTACGCTAAAATGGCAGTAATGGCTCGATATGTTTATTCAAAAATCAACAAGTTTTTGTTAAACAATACAAAAATCTTGGTCCTGAAATGACAGTACATGATCATATTTCATCGTACCTAACTGAAATTGCACCGTTGATAGGTAACTTCGATAAAACTAACGATTTCAAAAATTAAAACTCGTGTACAAATTAGGTAAAGAACGGCGGCTAGATGTAGGAAAAAGTAGGTATATTTTGGGTTGCTTTTTATATACCACACAGATTTAGTATATTTTTTTTTTAGATCTGTCTTCTCAACTTTTTTTCATTTTTAAATAATTTTTACACTAAAAATAAGTCTTAAGAGAGAGTACAAATGAGAGTAAATTTTAAAAAAATACTTTCTAACTCTGGGATGGTTGAGTTTACGGAAATTAGTTTTCCCTTTTTCCCTTCGAAAACCAAATTTGTTACAATTGCTCGACTATCTTTTAATTTTCATAATTTTAGGTAGACTAGATCCGTTAAGATCCATCAGTGAATTGTAGCTGGTAGACAAGGGAGTACAAAAACAATGAGCTAAAAATTTTACCATGGCTTCAAATTCAATTACTCCTTATAAAATGTATAAATATGTACCATGAATATTCCAAAGAGATATAGTTTTGGCCTACAGGTAACTTTGAATCGCATCCTGACTATCCAAAAATAATAAATCCACAAAAACAGACTAATAATGCAGAAGCACGGCTCCGCCTATTTTTTGCTATACTTAAATAGAAAATTAATGGTCCTATTTTATTTTTTTTTTTAAATTTTCGCAATTACGGTAGATTAATTAAAAATACCGGACAGGCTTAAAAATTTTCCTTAAATTTGAAAAATCCACATGTTAATAGAAATAAATGGAAGGGTGAGCATCACTGAAATGTCATTTTCGGGCAAGCATGATTATTTACAATTGGAGCTCTTTACGTTATTACCCTTTGGCCGAAAATGAGGTTTCATTGGTACCCCCATTTATTTCTGTTAATAGGTATATAATTTTTTTCAGATTTACGAAAAATTTCCCAGCGCTTCCAGTATCGGTATCGAGTTCTAGTATGTTTTTTTTTTTAAATTAATTCACTGTTCCCTTCAACGTAAACCGTAAAAAATTAGGGTAAATTTCAAAAACTCGTATTATTTTATTGTTAATGTAAAAGAATTTTATAAACACTTATATAAAGCACGTACACAATTTATTTTAATCGAAGCAAATGAGAAAAATATAAAAAGTTTATTGAATTTGGTGATCAGTAAATTTTATTAAATTCAAAGTCGCAATAGAAAGAGACCAATTGAACAAACTAAACGAAATCATTGATAAAAAAAAATCCATACATTTAATGTGAATAATTATCAAAATTACTGAATCATTAGCAATTAAATTTAATAAGTAATATAATAAAGTAATAAGTAATCTAATAACAATAAGTCATATATGTATGTATGTATGTATGATGTTATGTACACAAAAACCCATGATTCGTGCAGTGTGAATTTCGTTTGCACACGACAGTAAAATTGCGCGTCAAAAGTAAATATAAAAACCCGCGCTATAAACGAATTTGCAAACAAAATTACATTTATCAGCAATCAGTATACATTCAACGTGTTCTTAACAATTTATTAATAAAATTTTATACAGAAATTAATACAAATTCAAAAATGCCAGGACCTTGCTGTGACAATAAAGGTATGTAAAATATATTTATTATCTGCTATAAAAATTGTTACAATTATTTTAAAATTAAACTTTGCAAATGTTTCATAAATTATTATAAATAGTTAAGTAAAATTTAAATTTAATAATACTGATATTTTTATACTTTAAACTAATTTGAGTGAATTTTTTTTTTTAAATTAAAATCACATTTAGGTAGATAGTTACTATAATAGTATTTTACAATATAAGTTCGGTAAGTTGCTTTTACTGATCGAGAAAATGTTGCGAAAACGAGACCCGCAGGGTCGAGTTTTTGCTATTTTCGAGATCAGTAAATGCACTTAACGCATCGTGTATTGTATAATATTTTTTGCACGATCAATTTAAAATAATTAAAGATTAAAAATGTGTTAAATAAAAAATAAAATTCAGATAATATAGATGAAATTTATATTTCTATGTTATGACATAGAATGCCATGAACAAATATTATAAATATTCATAACAAGTAATATGAATCTTTGTAGTGACAATTGACAACTGTATTTGTAAATAAAAAATTAAGTGTCAATATTTCACTGGCGTGAATATTTTTTTTGAATTTTCTATTAAAAAAAATTGAGGAAAATAGTTTGTTAAACTATATTATTAGTGAGAATAATGAAATTGATGAAGCATCTTATTTTTGACTGCAAATTTATTCTCGTAAAATGAAAGGAAGATTATGAAAGCCACAGAAAATCTTAATGATTGAACGACCTTTTGAAATGTCAATAAAATAAGAAGACTGATGCCAACAATAATAATTATAATGTGCAAACTAGTGAAAATTTTCATATTATTAATGGATTTATTTTCCTAATTGTTCAAATTGTACTTTTAATTTCAATATAAATAAATAAATACAATCATTTTTGAGCTAATTTAACTTACCACACTCCTATTTACTTACCACGCATCTATTTCACTTACCGCACTGTTATTTTTTGGTTTCCATGGATATAAACAAACGTTCGGGAAATGTAACTTACCGGCATTGTCAACAGCGTCGGTAAATGCATGAAAATACACGATCGTGCAAAAAATATTTTTAATATTTATTAAAATAAAACAATTTACCGTAAATTTCAATATTAGTTCAAAAAATTATAACTTATTATAACTACATGTAATCTAATTTAATTTTAAAAAAAAAAAAAAAAAAAAAAAACATGCAAATTAAAGAACAGTTATTTTTCGTATGCATATTAGAATTAATTAGTAAAATCAACACATATCTACTAAAACTAAATGAATATATTTTTCTTTTAATTTTATGTTTTTTACGTAAAAATCTAACTTGTATAATTGTTTCTTTTTTCAACATCAGCATTTTAAAATCTAGCTACAGTCGACTCTCGTTAATTCGAAACTCGAGGGACTTTTAAAATATTACGAATTATAGAGAGGTTTGAATTATCGCAGGTAACAATTGTAATTTTTTAAGCATTTGCGATGAATGAACTTGAACTTGTCTCAAAATGTACTTACAATCTTTCTGTCTCTTTCTCTCTGCAACTTTGAATTGTCGAGTGTTTGACGCCGATGAGTTCGAATTAACGCGTCGTTTTGTTACGTAGCAATAATTTTTTCGTTCGAATTACCAAGTGTATAAAAATGTATTGTTTTAGTTCGAAATATAAAGAGATTTTGTAGGGAACTCGTGATACCTTTGAATTATAGACAGTTTTGAATTATCGCAGGTTTGAATTAACGAGAGGCTACTGTATTAGTAAAAAAAAAAAGGAATACATTTTTATAACATAAAATTTTGCATGTACATGCGCAATAGACGCCTAAGATATAAATTAAATTTTTTTTTACAGATTGCAAGTGCACTTCATCCGATTGTGCCAATTGTAAATGTGGTGATGCATCATGCAAATGTTGCAGTGGAAAAGGATCCGGTGATGCTTGCACAAAACCAAAATCATAATTTTTAATTTTTTTTTTTTTTTTTTTGGAGGAGGGGAGGTGGAATTCTATTCTGGTTGTATCATTTGCACCAGTTTTATGTATTATTAAAATGTGATAGATTTTATAGTATTCAATAAAATGTAAGTTTAAAAATCACAATATTTGTTGAATTTATTTTCTAAATATTCCTAAAAGTCGCCTGAAATGACTTCATTACAAAAAAAAAAAATATTGGGTCATCCGGAAAGTTCGTGCCGTACTTGGTGTAAATGACCATCCCGATTTTCTCCTCAATACTCAAAAGTTGCCGCTAATTCTTGACAGTTTGCCTCGGGTTTCGCTTTATTTCTTGACTCTTTGTTTCATCGTCAATACACACAGGTCGACCGGAGGGAGCTGCATCTTCTAAAGAAACATTAACCTTTTGAAATCTAGCAAACCACTTTCGACAAATTCTGTCAAAAAGTACATCGTCACCATAAACACTACAAATATTTCTCGTTGCGTCAGCTGCATTAATACCTTTTTTAAACTCGTATAACATGACATGATGTTACCTGATGTCTAAGATTGCTCATTATTACTGACAAAAAAAATTATTTAAACACTGTTTAAAGATTTATGATACATATTAACAGCAACACTATCGGCCTAACACTAAGATGTGATTGCATGTTTCGTTTGCGTTTGCTACTTGAAAAATAATGAATTCATTCGGGCGGGCGGCTCCAAAAATGCCACGAACTTTTCGGATGACCTATAATAATAATAAAAAGAATATGCAGTCTATTTCAATGCGATCAAAAGATCTACCTACTACAACTAGGCTATTAGTATACTAGAGTTATGATGACGTCACAGGTCATGATGACGTTGTAGCTCAGCATTTTTTTCGTTCGGTTATCCGAGAGAATGTGACGTAACTGACACTCTAGTAAACGTTTTCGCTCAAATTTTGAGAACAAATACTAAAATAAATTTTTCTAACAATTTTCGGCATTATTTTTAAAAATTAAAAACGTATACATGCATAATACATAAATATGTGTGTTTTAAAATAATTTCCCAAAATTAGTCAAATTCCCCATTATGTTTTATTTTCAACATTTTTAAATTCTAATACACAGTAATAGTGATCGTTTTTACTTTGGCATATTGTGAATATAATCAAAATTTTTAGTTTACAAAAACTGACGTTTGTTTGTTTTCAAATTGTGACGTCAGCATAATAAGCTATCTTATCGCCAAGTTTTTCATTTAAAATTAAATTGTTATTTTTAACAACTTTTAGAAAATGTATTAAAATTTTTTTTAAAAAAAGCTAATAAAGTAAAAAAATAATAAAGTGAATAACTAAATGAAGCATTTAAAATAATGTAATATAGGTAATGAAAAAACAATATTTACAGCCCATATCACGAAATTACATTCATTGATTATTTGTTCATCAGTAATTTGTAGTTCGTCTGGTTCGCTCTTTGGCTGCGGTGAAAAAGTCTAGCAGTGTCAACTCCAACTCTCTACTCAAACTGATTGTGAGATTACTATCACTCGTTTGTTTCTTTAATTGTTGTTCGATGTCCTACAAATATACACGATGAGTTTTCTGAAAGTTACCATTTTGATTATGGCTAAACTATTGACATAATCAAAAAATTGTTCAAATAAAAGTTGTAGCCACTGGCGGGGGACATTGATTGATATATATAGAATTTGGAAAGTTTACAGATAGCGTTTGAGTCATCTAGTACTTCTTCATAATTCGTCTAATTTAACTGAGATTGTTGTAGCTACTTGTAGATCCCAATCAGAGTTGTGCCATGTGATGTAAAAAACCAGTTTTTTACATTTTTATGTAAAAAATTGTAAAATACGTAAAAAACTGTAAAAAACCGTAAAAAATTGTAGAAAATTGTAAAAAATGTAAAATACTTAAATTTAAACTGACAAACAATTTATTTTGACGGTTTTTACTTGTTTATAAGTTCACATGAAAAAACGTGTAAACAAAATGTCGATGCAAAAATAATTTTCTGCTGGTGGAAGGCCATCCATAACTGACTACAAAGCTTTAAATTTCGAAATTAACAAACTGAGTTTTGACAGATCAAAAAACCTACTACATATTTCTCTCTATTTAAATTATAATAACAATAAAATCACTGATGATAATGATGATGAAGATGATTGATACCTTTAATAAAATTTAACTGAACAAATAAAAATCTTTTTAATACTGAATTCTTAAATAAACTATTCTATCAAAACTAACCTTTCTTTTTCCTGTTTGTCCCCATTTATATTTTAAATTTTCAAATTACTTAATTATTAAGTTTTACTTTACAAATATAGCAAATACTTCAATAGCAAATATGGAATACCATCAGTAACACTCTTTAATAGCATATCTATTAAATTTAAAAAATTTAGTTTTTTACATTTTTTACAGTTTTTTTATCAAAACAAGTATGTGTAAATTACAAAGTTTTTTACATGTAAAAAACTGTGTAATTTACCCGAAGTAAATTACACACACAACTCTGATCCCAATGCTAGCAGCTTTATTTGAGATACCTATACATATGTATACATATTGAAATCATGCTTCAATCAACTTTTCTTTGATATCCTACACCGTACCTTTAAAAATTTTACGTATTTCCCAGAGTATCCTCTGAAGTTAACCACTAGAATCAAAATTCAACTTCACATCTATAATAAATTGAACCAGCACATTTTATCTCGGTGCTAAATTTCAAATTTTTACGTCAAAAAGTTTCAAAGAAAATCACCTATATAATATGATAGATGGACAGACACCAAAGGGATACCATAATTGTTCCATTTTGCCAATTTTGCTACGGAACACTAAAGAAAAAAAGATTTAATTAACATATTATGTTGAAGTGCACGGAGTGCACCATAAGACAACACAATTAATTTTTAAATAGGATATTTCCTTTTTAATCATATTAAAGGCATATTTTGTATGCATTAATACGATAATTTACATTACATGATTGTATTCAATAGAGGGTCGGATTCATTGTTTTTTTGTTTTTTTTTACGACCAATTTTACACTCGAATGATTATTTATCAGCTCCTGCTTAAAGCTACAGTTTGACACTTTCAAAGCTTTCAAGCTTTTTGTTACTATATCAACTCACATTTTTTTTTCGCGTAATTATATTTTTTTAAATAACAATTAAAAATTTGTATTAGTAAAAACTTTTCCCCTCCTATTACTTCTAATACCGTAAAACACCCTATCTTTACCTATTAAACCTAACTTTACCATACCACACTTTACGTTAAAAAAATTAAAATTTCATTGTTTAGATATTCTGTAGCACTTTTTTTTAATGATGGAGATATTTCTAACAAATTACTGGTGTTATATAAGTTTTTCTGGCATTTCCAGCCGCAATTTCTTCAAATCATTGGATTTTTTTTAGTTCTTATGGGACATTTTGGTTTTAAGCACGTGTGCAAACTTTAGTTGGTGTTTCAAAAAATATACAACTGACATAGATAATTTCATCATATGAAAAGTTACATAACCTCGTAAGTATATAAAATGATTTTTACGTTTACTTATTTGCGTATTATCGAATAATTCGTTTAGGTAAAATTATAGCAAATTTGGTAAAATTAGAGTCCTTTAACAAATCCCAACGTTACCAGTCAGCGCTGCCAACAGTCAGGGTTGTCAAAAATATACGAATTGCATTATATTTTTACACGAATTGAGATATTAAAGTAAAAAACATTGTTATAGGTTTGCATTTATACAAAATGTCTGGTAAACATCATAAGAAGAAAATTGGTGCAAGGACATACAAAAATTTTTCTGCAGAATGTTAAATCTAGCAATTTGTATGGTAAAAAGTAAACAAATTACAACATTAAACACTGAAAAACAATTTGGAATCCAAAGAAGAACAGAAGAGAATACAATTGAGTATCTTGTTTTGGTTAAAAAGATTCTGATTGTATAAGTTAGACAATTTGATTGAATTTGAACATTGATTAATTTAATAGACAATTGTTTTTGTTTTTTATTTCTGATTTTGTTATTTAGTTAGTTTATAATATCAAATATGTAACATTGTGTTTTATTTTTTTTTGTTTTATTAATTTTTAATGATTTTGTACATCCCTGGTGAAAACAGCTGTATTTGACGTTTTCATAACATAATTCTATCGCAACTAGATTTATCGTTGAAATTTTCGAAATAACTGCGTGTTATTGTTAGATATTATTTAGAATTTACAAAAAAAGTATGAACAACAATGGTATATTTAGAAATTTTATAATATCTTTTATATTTCACTAAAAAAATATGAATTAATAATAATATGGTAAAGTTAGGAACTCCTCGACATTTGAGCTTGTTACTGTTTTTTTTTTATTTTTAACTAGTAATTTAAGTTTCTGGAAAATTTATTTACGAGTTAGATCAAAGTTTTGTATCAGTTTATTCTATTGAAACAGTTAAATATAACTAAATTAGTTCCGTCTTTATTTTATTCTGAATTGAAAATTATGGTAAAGATAGGGTGTTTTACGGTATGAGAGTTAACTATGACGGCAATGATTAGAAAAAGTTTCTTAAACGTTCTAAACTTGTGCAAACCTTCAGTTAAAAAAAGATACGGTGACTTGTAATTAATTAGTAAATACAAATATTTCTCATTGCATTGCCACGTATTTTTATGTCATTTACGAACTAGTGTGAAGGTTGAGATGCAATTAATTTAACAGAATTTACAAAGTTATTAGGGTATCCGAAATTATCCCTGAATAATATTTTACTATGATAAAGGGGACGATTCTTCTAATACGATTAAGAAACGCTGGATTAAAGTATATACACAAAATTTCGGATTCTTTTAACCCTAGAATCATACGTACTCGTCAAAACGACGAACGAACTTCTTTACCTGCTCCAATACTGTGACTTGTCGGTACCTGCTGGCTGTGAAACTTCTGTTATCTAATTTATTTGTTATTATAACACATAAGACATATAAATTTTATTTATAGCTATTGTCGTTTTTTTTATACTGAAATAGTGTGCGTCAAAAGGACGACGATGTATGATTAACCTATATTTTTTTTTAAAGATTTTGTACTCCACATATAAAAGTTTTCCTAATTTTCCTAAAATTTATTAAAGATATGCATGTTATAATTAATTTATTCAATGATTATGATAATGTGAAAGATGATTACAGCTGTTTGACTTATAGAGGCGACATAATACTGAAGTTTGAATATATTGAATCGAAAACTAAAGAATGCGTTTCGAATGACTTAATAAAAGATTAACAATTTATTTTGTGGAAAATATTTTAATTTTTATTATTTTTTGAGATCTTATTCGAAAAATTACTAACAAATTTTAGAAAATTTACAAATGTGCCTAAAGGGGAAATAACTACATATTTATAGGAATATTTATGACTGAGAAATTTCACATTCTGTAAAGTCACACATGTCCACTGACTCATAATAGTTCATAAATTAATTATTACAATTGATGTATTTATCTATTTTTTAATTTTTATAATGAAAATATGCTTTGATAAAAAAATTAAAAAAATTAATAAATATTTACATTAAGAAGTTTTTCCAAATCCAATTTTTTTAAATATTTTGTTCGCTTTTGTAGTATTGTTATGTAAAAAAATGTTTTTTGCAAATAAACTGTAAAACTCCCTGTAAAAACTCCATTCGTCGAAACGACGCCGATGTATGATTAACTTGACTCGTAGACCAACGTATGATTCTAGGGTTAATCACATCTCTTAAGCTACTCTTTCATTATTTTCATGTACGATTCTGCGATTGCGATTCTGAACTCGCGTATAAATTTATTATTTGCACTCGTTTGCAAACGTTTATATTGTGTATTTTAGCTTAAAAAACAAATATAATTTAATAAGCAAGTACCTATACATAAATACTTATTTAATTATAGACAATACAAATATTATTTATTACTTGAAAACTATAATTAATTACAAAGAAAAAAAATTTGCATAATTTGCATACATATATTTAGTAATTTATTTGATTCAGACGCAATTATTAAATTATTACAAGTTCTTTAAATTACTGAATAATAGAATAGTTTAAATACATATGAGTTGCATAGTATCAAAATCTACTAATTCCACTTTATAAAGATCGTGGGAAATCGCAAAAAACCATAACTCAGTTCAAAATTAATTTTTCGATTAAAAAGTCATAATTATATTAACTAACAAGGTAAAAAAGATGATTAGTACTATTATCAAAAAACAAAATTATCGTTTTACCCCTTTTTTAATCAAAATTATTTGAATTTAGTAGGTTTTGATAGTAACATTTATATAAAGTGCGTTTTAAAACAGAAATTATAAGGGAAATTTATTAAAAAAAAACTTGATTCATCAATATTGGATGTATCAGGGTTAGACGATACAATTTGTTTTGTAATATTGTAAACTATTTTCATTTTGTCACGTAAAACCAAAGTGCTTACTTAGTAATTCATTTACATCTACGTTTTCATTATTTAAAATTTTAGATAAATACTAAAATACAAATTTTACGTGAAAACATAATTTTATACTTCATACGTCCCGCATGTCAGTGAAAAAATTAAAATTTGAAGGGTTAAAATCTAAAATATAGGTTATGTATAGGTATTTAGCAGGATTTGTTAAGTTTTCAATGTAATTTTAGCAGGATTTGAAAATTATGTTATATTTCAATTGCAGATTTCTTTAGTAAGCAGTTAAAATTACAACAAAAAATGTTAAGGGGCATATGCCTTGTTGCATTTAAAAATTAATGGCCTTAAAAAATCAAAAATTTGGAAAAGTGCATTTAGTAGATTTTGATACTAGGCGACACATATATACTCATCACAAAAATTAATGGAACGCCAAAAATTTTGAAAATTGTCTTTTTTTAAAAAACTCTACACTGTCAAAAAACACTATGTTTTCACATCTTACCAACTTTTCGTTAGGGGATTTTATGGTATTATTATTAAACACTGTTCTCTTTGTAAAAAAAATTAGTATGTAAATTATTTCAGAGGAAGCAGAAAAAGAAGACAAGTGAATCTCTGTTATTTTATCTGAAGTCGTTAATTAGTTAAAAGCAAACAATCCGATTCATTAGTAAATATATATTAATTAAGTTTATCAAGTTAGACTGATTTGATTTGACTTTGAAATATAAAATGTGTTTTAATAAAGATAAAAAACACATAAAACAATCATAGACATTATATCCTTCAGATCGTAAAATATTTCCGTTTTAAGCCTATTTTTGTATTTCTTTCGTAATTAAGATAGAAAAATAAAATTCTTTGTTCCAGTGTTTGTTCCAAAGAGTTAAAAAACAAAACAGAAAAAAGAGCCGATTGAAATTTAAGCATTGTAATTAGTCTAAATAAAAAACTTTACAACTTAAAAACAACTGGTTATATTTGATGACGTTACAGGGGTCAATTTTAATAATTTTCAGATAAACTTTTTATTTCTGATCTGAAAAATTAGAAATCCGTTTTGAAAAGATGATATTTCAGAACTAATACATATATCACCTTGTGTTCACAAAATCAAAAGTAGAATTTTCAAATTTATTTAAAAAATTTCGGAAGATAGTAAGTATTTTGTTTCGTACACATGAAAGTACAAGTCTTACGAGTATAAAAAGATTTTTTTTATATATTTTTTTTATAATTAATTTTTTGCCAAAATTTTCCCTTATTAAAAAAATTTTGCTACATTTTTTTACACCATTGAATCGGGGAGGAAAAATCACACAAGAAAGGTCTTTAAACTATTATTCTATGTCAACTAGTTTCCGAGAAAAACTAATTTTTTTAAACGGAAATTCGCTATGTTATGCAAGATGCTGCGACAGGGGTATTTTAATGTCAAATCAATCAGTAGAAAATATTAAAGAAACCAACAGATATATATTGATATTTCAAACCAGGGCTGGATTATCGCAAAAAAATTGAGATAAATATCTATAGGGTCCGGTTCTTTGACAGGCCTGGTCAAACTGTCAAGGGTAATTTTTTGGTTGGTCAATTAAGTGAGGACTTGTACGTCAATATCTTGAAAGTACGCTTTTTTTGCTCGTTAGAGGGATTCAAGAGGAGAAAAAGTCGGAAAGTTGGCAGGAAGTGGATTAATCAGGGCCAGCTTAGCCAATAGACCACCTTAGGATTTTTAGCGGCAGTAAATTTTTAAAATAGGGCGGAAAAATGAGTAATTAACGTTTTTTTTTTTTGCTCGTCACTTATTTTATTTTTAAAACAGGGCAGGAAATTTTGTGATTGACGTTTTTTTCTTTTTTTTTCAAGATTTCCTTTTTTTCAAACAAAAGGTAGGGGCGACATTTTTCAAGGTGCCTAGGGGTGGACTCAGGGTTAATCCGGCCCTGGGATCAATCCAGCCTTGTTTCAAACGATCAATTAAATGCAAAATAAAAAAAAAATTAATTAAAAGTTCTTTGTTTTCATAGTTAATGTTTTTTGCTCGCATGGTAACAAAAAAGAAAGAAAAAGTAAAATAAGAAGCTCATTCAATTTACCCAGCATTAGTATATTTCATCAAAAACAATCAAATAGTTTCGAATTTATGCCACTTGATGGAATCTTTGGACACACTGACGGACAGACAGACAGACACAAAACCAAAATTGTTTAAGAAGTTCTAAAACGTAAAATTCAGGAAGTTCGGAAACAAAACGAAATAATTTAAAACTATAGACTACTATAGTCTAATAAAACAACTTATCACTTAAAATATTATGAAAATTATGAATGATTCTTGTTTGCTATGAAATAAGAAGAAAATGTACAGAGGCGTAGTGAGCATAACTGGCGCCCGGTGCGTGACTCTTTATTTGCGCTCCCTTACTCATTTTTCTGCCCTATTTTAAAAATTTACCGCCCCTAAAAATCTCCCGCCCCTAAAAATCTCCCGCCCCTAGGCCATGGCCTAGGGTGGCCTATTGGCAAAGCTGGCCCTGGGTCCGAATATATTACACCCACCATACACTTTAACCAGCACTAAATTTTATGAATTATATTTATAACCTCTTTTATTTTACCAAGTTTTGAGAAAATTTGCAATCAAATAGAGAAATGTTATTCAAAATTATGAAAGTAAACTAACCGCCAATTATATTGCAATTTATCTAATATTAAATATCAAATACGTGGAAGATTTCAAGACAAAAAAAGGTCAAAAATGAATGAAAGGTAGCTATGGACAAAATGAATCTTTTTTTACGTTTATGTAACATTCCACAACAGATTTATAAAGTATGCAAGGCATGTGACAATAAAAAAATTAATGAATAAAACCAAAGCGGAAAAAAATTACAGAAACAATATGTAATAATAATATTGCAATAAATTCGTGATCGTCAAACATTAAACGAATGAATCATTGTGTTACCTTAAAATTTTATGCGCAAGGTCTTCGTCTATCATTGTCTGTCTTGCGATTCACGCGTACAGAATGACTTAAAACTTTTTCTCGACACTGAATTATTTCCCATACTTTATTGGTTGGCGTCTATCAATATCGGTCTTCAAAATCAAAAATGCTTAGATTGTCAGACAGTAAGTAGTTCCGTATTCGTACATGTTCACATGAGCTCGAATATTATAAAATTTTGACTTTATTACTCGCGTTTAAGGTGAAACAACCGGAGATTCTAAAAATTTTATTATTTTTCTCTAACTTAAATATATTAATAAAATCTTCAGCTGCAATATCTTGTCTGCAGCTCGAGATAAGGGACAACAATTCCCAAAAATGACTACGAAAGCTAATATTGTATTATTAAACTCAAAAAGTGTGATAGCTTCCTTCTTCCGATTACAGAAGGTTTAAGATTAAATCCACATTATTAATTTCGCTTTTTATACTTAACAATTATATTTTTTCAAGATATAAAAAGTGGAGGATATAAAAATTGGCTGGGACTAAAGTTTAAAGGTATATGGCTTTTGCCATCTGGAATTGTAAAGAGAAACATTCGTCTGAAATTAATAAAGAAAAACTAAAGAAAAACCTTCACAGCCATAACTGGTGACGTTTATCCAAGTATCAGTAATTTAACAACTTTTCCCAACCTTTTTTCTCTCACGTATCCCTTTTCATTTATCCTAAAATAGAGTTTATAAGTTCTTGTTACTGCTATTCTTGTTTATTAAAAATTAGTTCATAATCCTTAGTTAGAAAATCTTTTTTTTTACATCCTTGTATTACAATTGTTGTTTTATTAAGGAGTCTCCACATTCTCGCCGAGGTTGGACAAAACGAGAATGTAAAGGGTCATTTCGTTGTGTCTCGCGGTTGATGTTTTAATGCTATTCATATGACTGAGCCAACCTCAGCGAGGAACTCGACGAGGAACCTCGGCGAGAATGTGGAGACTCCTTTATAAGCCATGAAACTTTAATTTTTTTTAACACAAGGTATGGTATGGTAAAGTTATGTTCAATAGGTAAAGTTAAGAGGTTTTGCAGTACGCGTACCACAGATTGAGAACCGCTGCCGTAAACTATTGTTAAGTATTCATTAAGTTTGAACAAACTACAGAGCAAAACAATATTCATAAACAAGAAACTCTTCCAGTTGTGTTTTTCTTTTAGGCTTTCGATTCCTAATTTCAACTCCATTCATCTCCCAAAAAGAATACAGAAGACAAAATAGAGAACAAAATCCAGTGTTAGACCATTCTGTAAGTACCGCTGATATAATATACAAGAAGAATAATGAAGAACAGTATTAACATTGTGGCGTGATCGAGTCAAACACTTTATGTATAGCAAACAGTACTCGCAAACAACGGGTCGGTGAACGGTAAAATATTCAATGAATTTTTCAATAAGTAAAGTGTATAGAATATCGATATTATTGTAGGTACCTACATATACACACAAAACTTTTGCAATGTTGCTAGTATTGTTTTGTGTACCATTTTATTTGTAAAGTCACTCACGTCTCATTACGAATATCAACAGGAAATTTTTTTTGTAAACGGAGAATATTTTTTTAAAATTGTAGAACATTTCCGATCATTCAAAAATATACTATATAATTATATACGTATAAGTGAATCACCCAACAATTAAAATACACAATGTATACCATTACTAAATTTGGTTTAACCATTTAAAAGAAGCGAAGAAGCCTAAACAATGCAAAAGAAACAGAGTTGTCCTAGTCTACATACCAGGTAATACCAGAGACGTATTCCAGAATTGATCACCCCGGCCAAATTATATCGACTGCCTCTTCCTACTAAAACAGAACACTTGATATACCTATTTAACAATTGAAGAGGTGGATTCCAAAAGGCGCTAAGTCACTTTTTGCAATTTTTCAGGAAATGTAAAAAACTATCTAGGTAGGCAAATGTAGTAATCTGTTTAAATTATTTTCAAGTTCTTGATAATAATTATTATTGATGTTACTTATTTGTTCTTATTTATACATATAATTTTCAATAGATTATATTGAAAAAAAAAACCTTTAAAAAGTTGGGTTGAATTGATTAACATAAACCTAGTTTGTTTAAATACAGATATATTTTATTCAAGAAACATTTTAAACAGTGCATTATTAGCTATTTCATGTGTTTGACCTAACAGAAAATCTGTCTACAAGCAAATTTGGAATAAAATACCAGCTATTATTGGAAAAAAAATGTAATGGTTTACGAGTAAATTTGACTTAGAGCGTTTTGAAATAAAACTGTTACCGACTTAGCGCTTTTTTGGAAAACATTCCATTTTTCCTCATTCATTGTACAGTAGACTAAGCTCATTTTGAAGGGTGGCACTATGAAAATCGTGTAGAGCTGGACTTGAACATTCTGCATCAACTAAAATCTCACATTAGACAAAAAATGACTTAGCGCCTTTTGGAATCCACCTCTTCAATAATCTAACATTTTTGTTAAATCAGCTTCTATATTAAAGATTACTAGGATAATCCAAACTTTTTTTGCCGAAAAAAGAATCACATTTTCTGAAAAATGATCAGAAAAAGGGGGAAAAGCTGCCAAGACTGAAACAAAGTAAATAGCTTCCCAAAAACGGAATAGATCGAAACTCGTATACAAGCAAGCATATACTACAAATATTTACGGATTTCCTTTCACATCACTGCAAATTTAGAGAATATTTTAAAAAAAGTTCAGCGTGAATGTCAACGACTACTTATAAATTCTGTAAAACGATGGAGAAAACTCAACTACATCTTCAGACAGAATGCTAGGCACAAAAACTTCGCTGTGTGCGTAATTATCAGGTAGCCAAAATTGATATTTCTACCGTAGATCCACTTCAAATTCTATATTTCCAACAAGAAATGAAACTAGAAGTTATGCTAAGGTAGCCAACTATTTTACTAGTCAATGCGGGGCAATGTAACAACCTTGGACCTTATTTTTATTCGTGTGATATTTTGAAAAGTTCCAATTTTTTTTTTTTTTTCAAAAATACAACTGATGAGCCTAAATAAAAAAATTATATTTTTGCCAAAAATACAATTGCGAGCAAAAAAAACAAACTGAGTATTGGTTCCAAGGCCAGACCACATTAATACGACACAACTTTTTTTGTCTGAAGAAAGAAAACACCGGGCCTCACTTGATGGGCAAATCATATACATGATCCAATGTTATACAAACTAATGGCGGAAATTATTCCATGTTACAAGAATTCGGTCTCGTAAAACAATTGGCTAATGCTTAAAATAGTGTCAATATTTATCTGAATTACATGGTAGGCGAAATGGTCGGAAAACTACATTTCATATTACATGACCAAATGTTATTCCAACTAATGGCGAAAATGATTCCAGGCTACAGGAATTCTTTTTAGAATTAAAGAATGGCTTTTAAATATTTCTCTAATGCTTAAGAAAGTACCTATATGTATCTGAATTACATTGTAGACCAAGTGGTCGGAAAAGCAAATTTCATATTAAGTACATATAAATGTGACCGGTTCGCACAAAATTACCGGACCGTAACTGAAGAAAGGTTAAGAAACACTGTTCTACAACATATTCAAATTTCATTCCGAGACTATTTTAACAAAAATTTCAATGCAGGACAGCAGCTGTTTTTCCGGGACTGCCCCGCAGAATACGGGACCGTTGGCCGCCTTAAGTTATGCTTACCAAAATCGAGCAATCAATCAAACATAAGAAAACCCAACTAAGGTTTAGTTCACTCTAACTAAACATAACCTCACTTTAAACAGGAAATTTATGTTCAATGTTTAAAGTATCTTGAGTATGAAATGCATATGAGTTATAAAAATAATAAAAATAAAATTACTTTCCGATGAAGCATAAAGGTTAAACCATCCATTTAAAACGTAAAAAACTAATGTTATTCTAATTATTCAAGCGATCTATTATTTGACTTTGGTCTTACATTTTCATTAGTCTTACTCTACATAAACATCATAAACATTTTGGTAATTTATGAATTTTTTTTTATTTTTTAAATTTTAAAATTGTTTTACTGATACGCCACTGATTTCATCGAAGATAAATAATCTTGTTTCAGTAATACACATGTTACATATTTAAAAGAAATTTTTTCGTTATGCGGGCGGTTTTATTTGTTAAAAAATCGTTAGAAATAAGGTCAGTCTCTATTCTCGGTTAATGTAAGTGGATATTAGAAAGAGTTTAACAATTTAAGAGCAACTAGTGCTAATAATCGTAAATATTTTTTTAAGTTTAAAAAAGAAAAGAACATATTTAGAACATCCTGTTATATATAATTGTTACTTTTACCATCTTAGAAGAGTGAATGAACAAATTCTTATTTTTTGTTTTCAGAAAAAAATTTGTTATAAAAATTTGGAATTTTTAAAATAAATATATAGTCATGCAATAGTTCGTTAATTAACCTTAAAATTATTACAATTAGTAAATTTTTAATGTATGTTCTCCTTAACGGTTGATTAAATTTTAATAAGTCAATTATTTTCGCTTAGCGATAAAGGTAATTAGTGAAATACGGACATTTTTTTCTAATTTGTATTCATTTTGTTAATTACTCAAAAATTCTGAATGCAAAATGGCTTTAGAAGCGTCATTAGAATAAAATTTCTCACATACGATTTAAAACTATCATTTACCGATATACCATGTGAGTTTTTTGAGAGTAGCCATTTTTATTACAGCCAAATTTGTATGATAGAAATGGTACTGGAAAAGGTTCTTTTCTTGAATGTAATAGAAATGTAACCAACCAGAACACTATCGGTTGAAGTACCCTCAAGTACATATGCATATTTTTACCGCCTAATTGAGAAATTTAAAAAAAATTCAAAAATTAAACTTGGGTAAAAAATTTTTTTTCCTCATTTATGTTGTTAATTAATGCATTAGATCAGTTTTATCGAAAAATTAATATATAGTCTCATTTAAAAATCTATAAGTTTGTATCATAGCTCGAAAGCCATAAGAGCTATAAAGCTCCTGACTATAGCAATCGGTTGCCCCCGTCGGTATCCACAACTCTTATTTGAACAATTTTTCGATTAAATCAACGGTTTGGCTGTAATCAAAATGGCAACTCTCAAAAAACTCACACGGTATATGACATTAATTCCAAAATAATAAAAAAAAATGCTGCATCTATCTTTCAGTCAAAACATGATGTATCTTTGAATTTGTGATAAAAACGGTAACATCGGTGAAAAATTCAGCATTTTTATTGAATTTTTCGTATTTAAAAACTGGAAGTTAACGTTTCGACAGTTTAATAAATGAACTGAAATTTAAAAACCTGATTAAAATACACAATATTTTTTTTTTAAGTATTATATACTGTACATAAGTTTTTTTATTTTTATTTTTCATTTTTAGAAAATTAATTAAAAGAGGCATAAATGGTGAAAATACTTTAGGCAAAGATTTTTTTTAAATATTTTAGCCTTTAGGTCAAGATCTACAATCATATCGAATTTCAAGTTTCTAGCAGAACTATCCTAACCATATGATTATATCTAAAATTTGAAAATTCCCATAAATTCCCATAAACGTTTTCAGCGTTAAAAATTATACTTAACTGTTACACAAAGACTTGCAAATTTATCAAAAAAAAATTTCGTCTTTTGAGTTTCAAATCAAAATTTTTGATATCTTTTCTAAGGTTAAGCGAATGTTTCAGAGTACTTAAGACAGACAGAAAATGGAAGCTCAAAAAATCACCTAACTCAATCTAGTTTAATGTAAAAATTAAAAGAAACTAATTACTAATTTAATTTTAACTAATCAAATATAATAAAGTAAATTATAACTTTTATGAGACACCGATGATTACGTGTACTGTTTTGGATTAATGACTATAAAGAACTATCTTATGTTCATATCATCACATTCATGACCTTTGTCATTACCCTTTAAGAGACACCACTGCTTAATATGAAAAATTTAAGGATATTTTAAAATATGAAAGCAATGTAATTCTATACTGTAAAATTTAAAAAAAAAAAATATTTTACAATTAATAATATATATTAACTACGTATCACTGAAAAAAGTAAACGTATTTCAAATACAAAAATAATAAATTTTTATTTAGTCCATTAAAATAGTATCAATTTATTAATAATAATTTATTAAATTAAATCAGTGGAACATTTTTAAATTTTGTGTTCCATCTTCGATCGTGTAACATGATACGAGAAGCGATTGCGCTCTATTGATTGTTAAAAATAAAATTCTCCGTTTTACATGTCATTGTTCTAAATAAGGATGGCAAATACGATTATAATATACATTAGAAAGTGTACAATATATGGTAAATGTTTCAATTAAATGTATATCCATAATCACTGACCATAAATACCAGGGTGGGATAGAGAGAAGTTAATAAATAGTGAGAAATTTCATTCCGTAAAGATAAATTCATCTTACACTTCGTTGAGTGAAACAATATTTTGAAACGTGTTAATATTTGTGAAAAATAATATAAAAAAATGCCTTCGCCAGGATGTGATAGTTGCAAAGGTAAACTATATTATCATTAAATTTTTATTTAGTTAAAAATTCCATTGTTTAATTATTTCTTATTTTTTTATCCTAATAGACACATGTGCCGAATCCGCAAATTGCGGTGAGGGCTGTAAATGCGGTGATAATTGTTCCTGTGGTAGTTCCGATGCATCAGGTATTATTAATTTTCAAAATTTTTGTGCTTCCAATAAATTTTTATACGAAACATTCCTTACAGGCGACTCATGTAAATCGTGCCCGAAAAAGAAGACCGAAGAATCATCATAATGAAATGAATTCTTAAATAACCTCTAGTTGCTTATCATAAATTATTATTTTCTTAAAAATTGTATTTTAATTTTATTTTGATTAGATATTTTTTTGCAAGACTGGAAAATGGGACCTTTTCTGTAAAACATAGATTGTGATAAAAATATGTTTGTTTTATTAAATAAATTAATTTATCAGTTTTATATTACGTTATTTTATTTCAATTCCAAATGATTTTGAATAAAAATTTTGTGATACACGGTAATATATAAAAAAAAATTCGGGATCGGTTTTATTCATAACCGATCTTGTTCTTCGACAACAATAGTGTTTGACATGTTTTCGAAATAATTTCAAAAATACCGTTGAATTTGTTTGTTGACAGTTATCAAAAAAAAAAAAAAAAAAATTAATATATTTAATTATTACCGGAACAAAATTAACAAAAATTATGGATACATTAAAAAAACAGGCTCAAGATGTTGATCTTTTATTAAAATCGATTGAAAAAGGTGTAAAATTTCCGTTAATTAAACATCCTGCGGGAAGTGACAAAGAAATTATCGAATGGATTAATGAAATCAAAGTAATGCAAAGCGAATTGAAAGAAATGGATGCACAAATTGAAAATGAATTTTTCTTTAATGATTATTTCGATAATATTGAAATAAATTAAATGTTATTTATTGCACAATTAGATGGATGTGAGTCACCCTACTTGTACGGATATCAAAAATATCCACACCCAGTAAATATTCAAAGATATTGAAGAAAATCTTGAAGATAACAAATTTAATTTTGTTAGATAATTTAAAAATAAATAGTAGAATCTATAATATATTTTTTAGATAAATTAAGAATATTTATTTCTGTAATTTAATTTATTTGTTAATTCTGTAATGTATCTTTTATTTTTAAATACAAATTTACTAACACTAATTGGCTTTTTTGAAAAAAAATCACATTGACGTTATGAAACTACAAAATTTCAGTTAAAATTAATGGGCTTACATTATTACTTTTGTTAAAGTTAGTGGTACATGTCACTGAATTTTAATGAAATCTAATATAACATTTAATTATTACATTAATTCCATTTTTGCTTCCGAGGCCACTAAAGTAGCGGAAGCATTGTGATCACTTTTGGAAAATAAAAATTTTTTTCCCCCAAATAAAAGTTTTTACGCACATTTTACGTTTTAGAGCTTCCTGAACAATTTTGGTTTGGTGTCTGTCCGTCCGTGCGACTGTCTATCCGTCTGTATGTCGCCAGTTTGCACCAAGTGGCATAACTTATGAACTATTCGATTGTTTTTAATGAAATTTTCAGAAATTATGTAGTTTGGTTCCTAGATGGTCCCCTATGAATTTAATCAAAATCGGAGTAACGGTAACTACGCCGCTACCATGTCATTCCATTAATATACTAAATTGCACCAAGTGGCATAACTTCTGAACTATTCAATTCTTTTTTATGAAATTGTCAGAAATTATGCGGTCTGGTTCCTAGATGGTCCCCTACAAATTTCATTGCATTCGGAGTAATAGTATCCACGGCGCTACCATGAAATCCCATTAAATATCAATATATTATTTACTGCTAGTCCCACTTCGCTCAATTTTTTATGAATCGTTTTGTTTATTTATTTTTATTAATTTATATACCTATATTAAATTATACAAAGATATATTGGGCATTAAATTATCAAGGTGCTTTTACGAGTAGGAGGAAGCTGTGTGCCAGACCCCATTGGCAGCGTATTTTTCTTTATTTCCGAAATCGATTTGTTTTGTTTTTTTTACAAAAGGTCTTTTGCAGAAATTACAAAAGTGTTAACAAATTTTTTATATTATACTTTACCCAAAATTGTAGTTACAAAATTTAAAAACCTAAAAAGTCGCAATTATTTTCTCTTTAATTCAATAGGTGTATATAATTTTTTATTTATTATCTATACTGATTACTCTTATCGTTATCAATTAAGCTTAAAAGGTTTAAAATAACGAAAAGAACTTTCTATAAAATAGGTAGACATGTCTCGGGCGCTCTGTTTTAAACATCCTAATAAAAGTTAGGCCGAAATTTTCTATTTTTCCAAATACAGTGAACTCTGACTAATTCGAGGCTGAATAACCATTCAAAAAATCCGAATTGCACAAAACTTCGCATTAAAAAATAAATCATTGCTTCAACTGGAATTTCAAGACACCAAATAAAAATGTGTTCCAACCACTTCTAATGATATTCAAAAATATCTACTACTATGAGTGGTTATATAAATTAGAAAACTACATAAAGCCTTATCCAGGATTATTAGAGGGCGACACCCTTTACCAAGCCCGGATCTAAGGGGGGCAAACTGGGGCCCTTGCCCCGGGCGTCAACTTCAGGGAGCGCCAAAATCATACTAGGTCGGTCTATATCAAATGGTCTAAAAAAAAAAGTTGGTTGCTCAACCATTTTAGAAAAAATTAATATTCTTCCAGTTGTTCTTATATTATATTTGAAGTATTGAGAACAATTCTTAAAAAAATTATCTTTAACCGTTTAAGCGTGGTAGCCATTTTTGTTTTCCAGTTTGCGCTGATTTTTGTGTTTGCAGCCATTTACGCCAAAGCACATATTTCATAAACCGTTCATCCTAAAAGGTTGAAATAAAAACCATTTTAAAGGTATAAATGTCTCTTTATATTAAGTGATGTCCATATTTAACCTATTTTCGTCCCTTCCATAAGAAAACTTTACCTAAAGTTGGATATCAAAATTTGGCAAATTCACTTTTTAAACATTTTTTTTCTTATAAAAGGAATGTTTTAAACCTCATGGGGACTAGCTGTATAAGGGTACAACTACCCATTATAAAACAAATACACACTATTTCAATTGTGAAACTTGTATCCTTTAATTTTTACAGACTTCCGAAACTGACTTTTTTCCAAATTTTGGAAATTTGCGCCCCTGTATCTCTGACGGGGCTGGTGAAAAAATTTTGAAATTTGCACAACTTGTAGTAGGAGTAGATTTATTAAAATAAAAAATCAACTTGTACCTATATTGATCCTTTCAATTTTTATCATTGCCGTAACGAGAAAAATAGGAGTTTTGTAAAGGACTTATATACTTATTTTTTTTTTGACAACTTATGTCAAACGTTGGAGTAGGGGGGCGCCATTTTCAAGTTTTTGCCCCAGTTCTAAAAAATTGTAGATCCGGGACTGCCCCTTACGGCATTTTATTGTGTGAAATTATTTTGTATGTGAAATCATAACTCATCTTATGAAGGTATGCAATCAACACAGCGTTTCTGTTATCAACACAAATGAATAACTTCACAAACTTGTTAAAAAACTTTCAAACAATAAGTTAACTTTTCAGTTTTGTTACCAAAATAATGAAATTCCTTTTAGAAATATGACTGTTTCGATAAAAACCTTTTTTTATAGTGGTCCTGTTTATGTAAAAATGAGAAGACAGCTTTAGAAACCTATAATTCGCTTACAGTTTCATCATTTTATTTACGGTTTTAATGCCTGCATGAATACCAAATATAAATAAAATTTTAATTATCTAAAATTCTAATTTACATACATAACGAAAAAAACTATTTTACCTTCCAGAAAAAGTTGCCTTACAAAGCCAAAGAGTTAATTCCCTTTGGAAATATTATAACATTTGTTCTGTAGATCTAAATATTCGGTCAGTTCTGCGGTTATCGTTTCATCAAGACCGGAAAGAAATAGCAAAATTTGGATACGTTACAAATCAGTAAAATTTTATGTATAAAACGAAAAACACGTTCAGATGGCGACAAAAAGATTACACACACGCCTCTAGTGGATGAAATTAGAAGCTGTACGTACGTATCCGTCTAATTGATAAGAAGAAATTGACCATTTTTTTCGGTGTAAGGTGACGAGGTCTATGTAAATGTCTAATTTGATACAGTTTTCAATTTCACCAACAGAGGCGCAGGTGTTAGTCCTAGTATCTCTATCAGAACAGCTTTAAACTTTTATCTTTTGGCTGAAAAATAAAAATGGATAAAAAAGAAAACAGAAATACGTTTGTAAATTAATATACATTTATTTTAACACGTTTATTTTAACATTGGCATAGAATATAATAATTTTAACATTACATATGTACTACAGTAATAATCAAAACAAAATTCTAGCATACATTTTGTTTTTTTTATTAACGGTTTTATATTTTCATTTGTTTTTGTTATTAGATTTTCATTTTTGAAGCGTTCAAAAAACTCACGGGGGCAATTTTCGATCAATGTATCATTATCACAAGAAATATCATTAACTCACCAGGTTAACCCTTTCACGTTACATGTAAAACACAAGTTTTTTTTTAATTAGCATGTAAATTATAAAATTTACAAAATAAAAGAGGAAAATATACAAGGTGTATTAGACGCAGTATAACTTAATAGTATGGAAGATTTTTTTATCAAAAAATCTCTTAAAATTAAAAAAATTAATCTCAGTCAATTTTTTTTCTAAATTTTTGCAGCAATTGACTCCTTAATTTAAACGTTTAGAGATTCAAGAAGTAGGTAGTCTAAAAACTATCGATGAAAACTGAAAATTTCGGGTAACGTTATTTTGACAGTTAAACATTTGACATTAAGTAACTGCTTTAAGCTAGTGTAACCTAACATCTAGATTTTATAAAATTATAATTTTATAGTAAAATTATTTTTTATGAGGTGTTTCATTAAAAATCTAGATTTTATAAGCCGACTATGCCGACTATAACCAATTGAAAAACCGACTACTTAATTATAAGAGAAAAAATGGCGCCAAATATCACTTTACAGAAAAAAACTTACTTCTTGTATACTACTAATACATTTACTTAATATATATATATATATATATATATATATATATATATATATATATATATATATATATATATATATATATATATATATATATAAAGGCAGTTTTAAAAAAACATTTATGGCCGTTGTACAATTTAGCAACGTACTAAATTTCAAGTTAGAATTTATTTTTTCATCAATAATGTTAGTAATTTTCATCAATAATGTTCATTAAAAATAGATACAGATATACATTTGCTACATCCGTCACTTTTGTACATGAAATTTTTTTAGTTTTCGCCATTTTGATTTTTAGGTGGGGGTTAATTTCAATTGAAAAAGTAGAAAAATTTCTAATACTAAAATTATAATTTTATAACATCTAGATTTTATAAAATCTAGATTTTAAATATGTTACACCTACAAAATTATAATTTTATAAAATCTAGATGTTAGGTGAAACACTGAAATTTTTTTCGCAAATATCTTTCGTTTCCTTTATTTTTTTTAGTTAATTAGTTCTTTTTTATTTGATTACTTAAAAAAGCTCATTTTGTAATTAAAAAATGTTTCCAGACAGTTAAATATTCTCGGGTTATAATATGTTTGGGTTATGTTTGGGGGATTCCCTCATTAGCTGCGTGTTGAAAAAATAAATTTTTTTTCTCTCGAACGATAGGGACGGAATTTGCCAACATTACTGCCATCTGGCGTTAGACTGAAACAGTATTTAGTGTGTGACTTAGACAATACATAACTGTTGCCGTCTATAGTTCAAGCACGGTCTTTATAGCCAGAAAATTTAGATATTTTATGTATCAAATATTAAAAAATAACTTTAAATATTTTTAATTATAACCTTAAAAATTTTAAATATCTTGTTATGATTTAAGGTTATGTACTTGTCTCAACTGTCAAAATAACAAAATTAAGGAATCACTAACCCTCAAAAATTTATTTACATAAAATCATTTTAATTGCATAATTTTCAGAATGTTAAATTCGTTTCAAATGCAATTAAAAACACTTTAAGCAAAAATGACATCGTCAGTATTTTTTATTAATTGGTCCTTAAAACTTAAATGGTCAAAAAAATTTGTACAAAAAAAAAAAATTATAACTAATATAAAATATGACTTGATAAAAACTTTGCGTTTTAGTGTTTTTTTGTTAATTCCTACCCAGTAAGCCTAATAGGAAGCCACATGATATGTTAACTTATTATTTGAATTTGATTTGATAGAAAAATCTGAATATCAGAAATGTCGAAAAAATTATTAGTTTAGGCCTTTCTGATAATAAAATTTTTCCAATTAAAATATAACCGTCATTTGTGTGAAGAAGGAGAATAAATCTGGGTCATTTATTTGGGCAAAACTGATTTAGGACGTTCTGTCAAAAAATTGGTTGTCACTTTACCAGTAAATTAATTTTGGTTTTTGATTTTTTTTTTTTGGCTGGTTTTTTGAATGATGTGAAGTTATATAAGAGGTAATTTTATTCTGACAGTTGAAATAAAAATGTAAGGTATTCTTCAACTGTCAAAAAAAACATCGCATAGTTTACCGTTACTAAATTCATACAGAACGTAATAAATTCAGCTTTACATATTTTTTACGTTTATAACTGTACAATTTGATTTGTACCTGTTTTCAGTTTGTTGGGTAAAGTATTATGTAAGACATAAAAAATGTCATAATTATCAAATACAATAATTTTGAAAATTCTTTATTTTATAACAATAATACTTATATAATAAACACATATAAATATAGGTTTCTGTTCCAGAAATCATATAGGACAAAAATTCTGCAATTATAACCAAATTTCTGAATCCATTTTCCAAAATGTAAAATTTAAAATATATGAAAAAATGACAGTATTCATACAAAAAATTAATTAAAATCTAATAAAAAATACGTTATTAATGTTTGTGTCTTGGATACGTCAAAAGGTCATTGGGTACGTTCAGCTGACACAACTGCTTCTTTTTCCTATTGGATGAGTTTGAGACATATCTGTGGTCCAATATACGAATTTTTACAGTATGACAACTAATTTATATAACATATTTTGATGGGAAGAAAATGTTCACTCCATTTTTTGCGTGTCTCGTCAAAATATTAGTAAGTAAAAACACATTACTTTACAAGATACCACTTTTGACCGAAACATGTCTTAAAAGTTTTTATATTCGCTAAAAGTGGTACTTTGTCAAGTGTTTTTATTTACTAATATCAAATATGGAATACCATAAGGTAACACTCAAATCTATTAAATTTGTCTCGTCAAGATTAATGTTATTATTGATACTCTAACTCCAGTTAATAGCATTTCAGATAAAAAAGGAAATTAATACGATGAACACTTTTTCCGATCAAAAAAATATTAACTGTCAAAATATTTTACCATAGATTTAAAAATCCGTTGTAGGTGCCAGAGCCGTGGAAAAAAATGGAAAACTCCGGGAATAAACCGCATTTTTTAAAAATTTCCTCCCCAAAAAATAATTGGCGAGCAAACAAATCTGTTAACTTTTTTCCCGGACTCACTACTGATAGCAACGGGCCCCCTTTCCTCATGCCCGAGGCTGCAACCTCGGTTACTCCATTCTCTTGTCAGGCCTGGTAGATAATATCAACCTTATGCAGAAATGTAGGTTTGAAGCATTTTAGATTGTCTACAATACATAATCTATACATGCGAAATTAAAGTGAGTTTTCTGTGTTTAGCGTTGACAGTTTTTAAGCAAAAATTATGTTTCTGAACCTGGCATGAAAAAGTTTATGCGGGGCAACATTTATTACCTTATGTCAGTGTTTACAAAATGTACGATTATTCCTTTCTTATAAGTGTCCGAGTGTTTAAGTTTTCAGGACTTATTTGATAGTTTGAAAATGTCGAATAAGTTTAGAAATATACAAAATATTTAAAATTTATAAAGTACTAATTGAAAACGGTTTATAGGCTCAATTTTTATGTCATCGAAGGATGACATATTAATATCGTTGTGTGATCATAGTGGGGGAAACATTATTATAGAGTTGTATATCCATATTGAATAATTATAGAGTTGTACATCCATATTGAATAAACGCAAGAGGGCTGTAGAGTTAACAAAAAATCATAAATTAACACTTTCACTGAGGTGACATTACTTAGTGCGTGTCAAAAACACGCACTTAACGAATTTTTAAAGTTTTGTTATCGAAAATTGTCTACTTTGAATATCTTTTGGCGAAAACATTGAAGACGTATTTTTTAAAAACAATATTTGTACTATATTCGAAATTTTACATCGTCACATAATTTTTTGTATGAACACTATAATTTTCACACCAAACTAACATTACTAACCGCGCAGGCGTCATACAACATTTTTGTATCAATGAGATTACTTCCACACGCAATAATATACACTTTACATTTCAGTATAAAAATAAATTTTTACTATACTCTTCTTTTGAATCCGAATTAACAACAATGACTACATCTTTCATCAATACAAAAATATGATCTCCGAAAATTTTACGAAAATAATTTTAAATCAGCATTCCATATTGCAGAATTTAAATTATTTAAAAAACACATATTTTTTTTTCTTCTTATAAAGAAAATTTTAAGTGAATTAAGTTTTGTCGCGTGTAAAAAACGTTTTGGTATAGTGTATGAATGCTTAAGGATATTTAAGGATGTGAAATTTAAGAATGTCCTTAAGACGATATTGAAACTTAATTCACTTTGTTTATTATTTTTAGAACAAATATACTTTTTTTTTTAATATTTGAGGCTTAAAATATATTTTTAAAATAGTCTTAGAAATACATATACCATTCAACTGTAATGTCAAAATTAAAAAATTTTTGTATTCGAAAAAGTGCTGGTTAAATAATAGAATCATTTCTTGAAAACATACCACAAAAGTAAATGCTCAATCAATAATACGCATGTCTTTTCTGAAGTAAAGTCTGTAATTTGGGGAGTTTTGCAAAGAACCATACTTGGGCCGTTACTATTCCTAGTATATGTGGATGTGGATATATATATATATATATATATATATATATATATATATATATATATATATATATATATATATATATATATATATATACCGTAAGATGGTCTTGACTCGGTCAGGGGTTGTTGAGTTGGTCACACGTGTCGCGATCGGTAAAAATGTTTCTTATTAAGAGACCAGACAACCTAATGTTTCGCAACTGGTATCGTTTTCAACGTTTATAAACACCCTAAGCAGCTGTAAATGTCTTTCAACTTTAAGTGTTTTTTCTAAAATATAATACCGTGTTGACCAAATAGTCTAAAAACAGCAACGGAATATTGTTGTCTGGTTAAGGCATCCATAATCAGATATTGAATAATAAATCAAAAAGAGATGGTTTTATTTGACTCTAAACTTAATCGGCATCGGTATTTCGATAGGTGTATAATTGTATCCTTAGCAACAAAAAAAAAAAATTCGGTGTAAACAAATTCTATTGTTGAGTCGGTCACTCTCATTTTTGATGAGAAATCTTGCTTCTTTTAAGTTTAAGTATTCGTTTGATGGCTATAACATAATTTAAGATGTTAAAATAGGCCTATGTTATTTTATTACATCAAACTAATTTGTAAAACACTATCCCTTACTCTATGTTAACCAACAAAATATCTTAGTCTTTGTATGTGGTGTGCCATTGATTTTTTTTCCATATATCTTAAATCTGACTTTGCAAGCTTTGCAACCAATCATCAACTGTTGTAAACAAGCTCTGTTGTTTAAATATATTCCCGAATTCGGACTAAAAAGGTTAGTTTCGACGTTGTAATGCAATTTAAGTAGGTGACCGACTCAACAACGTTTTACCAGGTTGACTCGGTCACTTTTATTTATTTTTTATTATTTTTTATTTACAGACACATATAAGTTAAAGGTTCAGGGATATAATAAAGGAAACATACTTCAACAGCAGGAAGGAGTTATACCTAAAAATAGCAAAAAGTGACCGAGTTAAGACCATCTTACGGTATATATATATATATATATATATATATATATATATATATATATATATATATATATATATATCCCGGCAATATCATTATTTTATTATTTGAATATAATACCATATGCTGTATTTAAACACAAAAATCACCAAATTTCAAAAGATTTTTAGTCACAATTCTAGAAGCCTGGCGATGACATCTGTTGGTGTTGTTTTAAAGTAACATTTTACCGATAGATTATTTAATAAACTATACTATCAATAAAATGTTGTTTTAAAACGTCACCAACTGATGTCAGTGCTAGGTTACTGCAAACTGGTTGAATTCGGACAATTTTTATTCACTCAAATTAAGATTCAAATTTGAGAAACATTACAGTTAGACGTAGTATGTGTAAATTCAGTAAAATAGTTTATACATATTTTCCAATAAAAATTTGTAATCGCAATCATTCTTATAATCAAATTATTCAAAAACAAAAAAAAGAAAAAAACAATAAGTAGGCAATAAATGATATCAATAATTAACATTAATATACAAAATAATAATAATTTATTATTTTATTTTATTATTTTTTTTTAAATCACAAGAAATAAATTTAAAAATTAACACAGCCATGCAGATAATAATTTTATAATAGTTCTGCTTTGTTTTCAATAGAGTTCAAATTTGTTTCGAGTATTAAACAACTTGATTTTTTTTCTTCAAAATAGACTTCTTTTGTAATTTTGTGTAAAATCACATTTTAATTTATTATTGGTCGTTTTGATTTTTTTGTATATTTTTAAAATATCTAAATATTTACAAATCTTAATTTTTTAAATAGAGCGGGTAGAGAGCGTCAATATTATAGTTTTCTACATAATCTGCAAAAATTTCAAAAAAATGATTCTTTACTCACTACTCTAGAAGCGGTTATGTTTAAAACCCGAATTTTGAAAACGATGCATTTGTTGTCAACACACGCAACAAGTAAAGCGTCACGCACATTTTTTGTGATCTTGTAATTAAATAAATCATGAAAAAAAAAAATGAAGAAAATGTACATAAATATTATGTAATTAAAAAACAAAAAAAATTATTCAGCCATTTTTTTTTTCAAAAAAATAAGCACATTTACGCGATAAATATCACCAACAAAAAGTGTGTTTAACTGCACAGCTCTCCATTCAACATTAATCAACACATCAACCGATTAACAAACATATGATTTATTCTCGCCATTTTGTTTGCGCGCGCGCGCGCAACTCTTTTAGCAGCACATAACCCAAAAAACTCGCGATTAGCAGCAATTGAAATTAGAGGAAATTCTCACAATATGATAATTTGTTAATGTTTATTCTTTTTCACATTCGTAGAAAACACTGCTTGCACTACTGTTATCGTTTGACGAGGTTTTCGCCTCGCCGTCGTTTGAGGAACTACTGTCAACGTTTGATTGATTTGTGACGGTGATCAGTGGTTGCAATGCCACCTTTAAATTATCAAATAAACTTGGGAAGTTGATTTCGTGTTGATTCAATAGTTGACGGGCTTTTATTCGCTCCTTTTGTACGGCGTTGTCGTCCAGCGTGCGCCGTTTGATGATGGTGATTTGTCGACTTTCGGCGAACTGATTTAGTGCACGCTCTCGTACGTAGATTAATGGACGAATGATGCGTAGATCGTAGTTTCTGTGAAATAATTATAAAACAATCGATTATTATTATTCCACTTTTAAAAATAGCGCTAAAATTAATTGTGACGTAATTGTTCATGAAATAAGGCTATCTCTCTCACAAATGAGATCACACCGTTCGTATCGTATGAGAGAATAACAAATTTTTTGCTATGAGTGACCAGTGACATAATAATATAAACATCAGAGTACTATGATAACTATTGATCGTAAAAGTCACGGTGCTGATAGTTCTGTCTTTATTTTTTTAAGGTATTACAAATTGTTTATTTTTTTTTAAATAAAACATTTTGATGTGATTTTAGAAATAAATAATACATAATTGTCTATATCTATATATGAATATACCGTTTTATATCCGTATATTTTGAATATATTTTATACATGTATCCACACATTTCTTGTTAAAACTTGTTTGTGTGACTTTAATCTGAATACCTACATATGTATTGTGTAAATATTTTTTTAAATGACAACTTATTTTTTTAGTTACAGTCAGTCAGTCAAATTTTCAACAATTTTAATTTAAAAAAATTAAAATTTTTGTAATTTTTTCAAATAAAGCGTTTTAGTTGATTTAACTAACTTTTATTAACAGCTAATGGTTAATAAAGAATATATCGATATAATTTTTTTTCTAAATGTATTTGGATACATTTATTAAAGTTTTAAATTTTTAAAATATAAGTACGGTCCTGTCAGCACCGTAAACTTGCAATCATTAATGATAATTTCAATCATACTATGGTCAATGATGATAATACCCATAATGATAATACCGTCCTTGTGTGCTTAATGCAAAATGACGTAATAAAGTTGACTGATAATTCCATCGTGTATGGAGTATTGGCAATTTTAGAAAGGGAATCAAACTATACTATTAATCGAGCCAAGCTGTGGTACATTATAGCGGGTTTACATTTGCAATGATTTGCTGGCGCCACTTTTAAGTTTGCATGTTTGTAAAGTTTACACTACTTGCACGTCCGTTTACACATGATTTGCATGGTATATAATTTGGTAAGTACTGCGCAGGTCACAAATGGCTGAACTGGATAAATTACTGTCATATATAGTTTTATTTGTATCTAAATGTAAAGCAAACAATGAATTAGAAGAGAAAAAAACATAATAGATACTTAAAAATGATATTCAGACCCGAATAAATGCGTAAAAATGACATTCAATTATTTTTAAAATAATACTGGCGCCAATACAAGTTTACATTTGCATGTTTTAATTTTAGTAGCGCATGAATCATTACTGGCGCCAGAAAAGTTAGAAGGTTGCTAACTTTTTTCATCCGTGCATGCACTGATCTACCTTGCACGCCAGTAGATGTTTACACGTTCATTTTGCTATTACTGGCGCGCCACTTTGTGTTGGCGCCAGAAAATCATTGTAAATGTAAACCCCGTATTAGTATAATATATATCAAAAATGATTTTTGATTTCAAAACTTTCAAAAAAATGTGTAATTTTTAAATCTGGTTGATTAAGAAACATATTTTTCAACGTACTTGATTAGATGATTTGCTTTTAGACTCTGAATTTTTCCATTATGAAAAACTGAAATGAAAAATTCTTCGGCGATATCATCAAAATTGTGACCGAACGCAAGCACATTGTAACCAGCCTTTTTGGCAATTTCGTAAAGATGAATTTGTACTTGTTCGCTTAAAAAGTTAAATTCTGCCGGCGATGTTTCCGCTGACTTCACATCACTATTAGGAATATCTGAAAATAAAATTTGAAATTAACAATCACTATTTAATAATCACGATTATAAAAGACAAATAACTAAATCTATGAATAAATTTACTTTCTAGAAAACCTATCAAGTAAATATTTAGTCAGACTGTCAGACTAACACTGTCAAAGTATTCACCAATTCCAAGAATTCCACCATAGATTTTACAAATTATAGTTGTCTATGAAAGTGAACTACTACTGACATCTAGTAAACTAAAGTTCAATCGATAAATTGTCAAATAACTAATTTACTTTCGAGATACTTGAATAATACTCACTAGTCTGTCAACTAAAATTTAGTTCCCTACTTAATTTATTTCAATTTTATAATACTGACATCTGTGAATAAAATTAACCCTTTTAAGCAAACCATATGGAAAAATTTTTTGTCTCAAAATGCCGGACTTTTTACTACCAGTGATAAGTACAATAAATAAGATTACAAAAAAAAGAAAAAATCAAAGGTCCGAACATCAAAAAGGGTGAACCCTAGGAATTTACAAAAATATAATTATACTAAACTTGTTGATAAAATTGAACATTATTTAGAATTATACTGTATTTCGGAAAATCTGTCACAGATGGCGGCGCCTGTACCAATGAATATATATATATATACATATCCCAGCATTTTGAGCCGCCATATTGCAGAACGAGTTAACTGGTCTTAATTATTAAAAGAGTTATTTTAGTTCACAAATTTAGTTGGTTGGCTTTTATAATACTGACCCAATGTTATTTTATTTGGAAAGTTAATTTACTAATCGAATCTACTTATTCAAAGAGATAACTTACTTTGATTCTGATCATCCTCCTCTTCCAAAAGGTATTCAATCTTCAATTTTTGCAGATACGAGTATAAGGGACGCGTGTCGTACGCGACACTGCCCGGATAAACCGTTGTCGCTCCAAGCGTAATATCGATACCCTTGTTCCGTGCATAATACTGATAGTGCAGAAGCGTATGCAATAAACTCGACGAACTAATTCCACCCGACAGACAAATTAATACTTTATCACCGTGTTGAAGCATATCAAACTCTTGGACAGCCTATGAAAAAAAAAAAATTGTAATCAATTTTAAACTTCAAAGTGTATTTTATTTAACCAAGTACACAAATTGAGAATCACGGATTTTGTTTATTATTAAATATGCTGTAAAATTAGATTCTAGTTTTGAAGAATGTCGAGTCCAAAATGTGTTCGATAATAAATTATTAGTAGTGAGACCGCTGCTGAAAAATCGGCTTATTTGGGATCGAATCCCACTTAAGGTAACATTTAATAAAAAAAAAAAAATGATGGAGAAGTTTCATAGTATCAATAATATTACAAAATGCAAACGAAAAATAATAAACCTATGAGAAATTTTTTTTGAAATCCGTTAATAAGTAACAGAAATGGAAGATCAAACTTCAGTGCGAAAAAGTTGACCTCCAACTCGTTTGTGACGTGAAGTCTCCGTATAGCCGTGCGTCGAGTGTCATATACATGCACAAATTATTTATAATTTACCATGAATTTAATATTAAAAAATATTAATTTTTTGCTTCCGAGATTGACGGAAGCATTGTGATCACTTTTGAAAAATCACATTTTACGTTTTAGAGCTTCCTGAACAATTTTGGTTTGGTGTCTGTTCGTCTGTGTGTCGCCAGTTTGTACCAAGTGGCATAACGTCTGAACTATTCGATTGTTTTTAATGAAATTTTCAGAAATTATGCAGTTTGGTACCTAGATGATCCCCTTTAATCGAAATCGGAGTAACGGTAGGTATGCCGTTACCATGTCATTCCAAAATTGCATCAAGTGGCAAAACTTCTGAACTATTCAATTCTTTTTATGAAATTGTTAGATATTATGCAGTCTGGTTCCTAGATGGTCCCCTACAAATTTCATTGCATTCGGAGTAATAGTATCCATGGCGCTACCATCAAATCCCATTAAATGTCTATATCTTATTTACTGCTAGTCCCCACTTCGCTGAAATTTTTAAAGTATTTTGGGGGTAGTTTCTAAAATATTTTTGCTATTATTTTATAATTTAGCCTTTAAATATTTTGAGTTACAACAATTTTTTTTGAAGTTTAAGGCGAAAATATAATTTTACGTTATATATATTTGGTAGAATACTGTTTTAAAGTCTTTTACGAGTACGAGGAAGCTGTGTGTCATACCCCATTGGTAACGTATTTTTGTTATGTATTTATGAATCTTCAAGAGTTAACAAAAATTACCGTTTAAATCCCAAAATATCGAATTCAAAAACTTTTTGCTTTAATTTTAATTTTCATTCATAAAAATTTCTAAATTTTTCTATTATAATTCAAACTGATTAATTTTTAATATATATTTTTTTTAAGTTACCTTTAGTGGGATTCGATCATGGATTACGCGTAACGTGTGAAATAAACTATCTAAACTCTGGATTCATTTTAAACTCAATTTTCCTGGAAGATAATAATTATTACTATAGTTGAAAAAATATTCCCAGACACTTTTGTAGGTTTCCTTTTTTTTGTCCTTGTCGTACACTTTTCAACACTACATCAGTGTCCTTAATCAGTGGTTTTTATTTAGTTTTTTAAATATTTGACATAATAATATTTCATCTTCACAAACTTAAAAAAATGATACAATACTGTAAAGAAAAGTGAAATATGTTATTTTCAATTAGAATAAACTATTTGCGTTTGATTTTAACTGATTTGAAAATTCTAATCAGTACATATTGACATCCACTAATTTTTGTTTTTCAAAATTATATTTTTAAATGGTATTAAATATTTTGCAATGAATCCAGTCATTCAGTTATTTTATGTATATGTTTACAGTTAAGTTATAATATATCATTAATGTCATTTGTTTTCGGTTTCTTTAAGAAATATTCTTCTGTAATCAAATTATTATTGAATAAACAGAATTTACATAAAAATATAAAATAGTGTTATTAACTTATTATTAATTATTACACGTATTTCGTAACCTAATGTTCAATTAATACCCTATGCACTATTTATTTGTTTGACTGGAATTAGAAAAAGACAATCATACGTTGACACAGAAACTATCAAAAGTGTCTGGGAATATTTTTTCAACATTTAAAAATTGTGTACTACCGTTGTAAGCCAATCAAGGCGTACTCACCTCCAGTACTGGCTTCCAAATATTTTTTGGTGGCGTAAACCAGTTCTTCTCATCTTCCGTCAATGGTAAATCCAATTTCAATCGATCATACATTTGTGCCAAATCAGTTGCGGTGTTGGGCGGCGGCGAATCTTTCGATGATTCTTCGATGTCACTATCGATTGGTCGCTGTAAGTAGATTGGCCGGGGACTAGATGAAAACACACCGTTATTTTTTCGCACGCGGCGACATGTCGATGATTCGGAACTACTTCGCGGTTTATGTTCACTACTTGTCAACGATGACCCGACCAGGGAATCTTGTTCATGGAATGATAGATTGATACCACTGTCCTGCGAACTAACACTATTTATTGTTGGCCACACATGCGTGTGGGCCTTCCCGTCCAAATCTAAACTACAATTGTCTTCGTCGTTAAGTTTTGAACTACTGTGTGACTTATTTAACGGACTAATCAGCGTGTCGTCGCTGGTTTTTAACGTGTTTTCACTTTGAACACTCGGTTTTTGCGAGACGGCTTCTATGGAATGTTCAGACTTTTGGCTATCGGTACTCTTCAAACGACTCTGTCGTTTCGGTTTATCTAATTGTAAATCAACGGCGCTAACCATCTCGCGAATTTCGAATTTCACCTCGGACGCCATCTCTTTCGACACACCGACCAAATATTCGGCCACATCGTTAGCGGAAACGGAATCGCCACGACTCTCATCGCTAGAACTGTTATGACGTTCGGCCATAAACGGCAGGCTACTCATGTCAACGGAATCGGTACTTTCCAGCACATCTTCCACTTTGGAAATGACGCCCCGAATTTCGGATTTAATTTCGGTCGCCAATTCTTTGGTGACCTCTTTCAGGTAAGCTTGTAAATTGTCTGTGTTGTGACGTGATAGTGGAACGTTTGGGGAGGCTCGACCAATAATACTACAATCGCTGCCGGAACCACTGTTCGTTTGTGTGATACTGTTTTGCGGTGATACGCCGGAGGCGACGTCCTGTTCGAACGCCACTAGATCGTTGTGACTAACGTAGTGAACTATGTTTCTGCCGTCGGTTGACATACGTGCGATACTCTGCTGTGGACTCAGTGATGGCGGTGAGGTCTCGGAACCCAGGCTGTGACATCGATTTCGCGAGAATAGTGATAAATTCAAATCGGTCTTTTTCGTGATACGTGGTGTTGTGACGGCTTCACCCACAGCAAATTGTACACCAGCTCTCGGGACATATTCCATGTTTGGATCGTATTGAGTGTAACAGCTGACGAATGTCTGCGGTGATGAGTAACTTATTGGGTTTTTATCGATGTCTACCATGACTGGGAGGCTAAAATGTCTGGGTGATCCATACGGAGTGGCTGTGTGGGGTCGTTTTGGGGTCGTATGGTTTGATTCTGAGTAGTTGTGGCGGGAACCAAAGTATGAAACTGGTTGGAAAGGCACATCATGTTTCACGTTTTGGGAATTGCCGAGAAGTAAATCCTGCGCTTCGCTGGGCAACATAAACCACCGTAGCTTTTCCGTTTTATCGTCGAGAACAAGACACAGTTCAGACACTGGATGTTTCTGAGCCATTTTTCTCGCTCGATTAAATATATTTCTAGCTGTTTGTAAACAATCTGAATAACTTTGCGGGAATGTGCCGGGACCGGATATCCTTCGTTCATTTGTCACCATCTTCCCGTCAGTGTATCGAATAGACGCTAACCACTTACGATCCTTGCACATCATATTCGTGTGATGCCTCCACTCGCCAGTTTCCTGACTCAAAATATACTGTGGGAGTAATTTCCAACCTTCTGTGGCGACCATTTTAATGGCTTCCATCACATACGTAACTTCCGGTTCCGACATACAGTACGGTAAACTGATTCGCGTAAAACCAGGTCTCAAGACTTCCAAATGTGAATGTTTCGATATATGTCGCGTATGTAATCGATCCAAATTCCGATCTTCGATTAACACTGCCTCATACTGAGCAGCCAGGTCCGCATCAATTCCAAGTAAATCTTGTGCAAATGGTCCGGCGCATGCGCATCCAGCACGTGCTTGAATGCCGAACACGTCGTTAAGTACGGCACAGATGAAATTATGATGTAAAAAAGTGCCACGTGGATGACGGACCATGAATGAAAATATTGGTAATCGTTTCTGAATGTGACATCCGCTACCCAACAGTAATATTTCTGGAATTGTGCGTATGTGTGCCAACATGTTCCTAAAATTCAAAAGTAAAATTGGATATAAATAATGAGAAGTTTAATCTACTGGTTTATTAGCGACGAAAAGATTTCCCGCGCGCACCTCTGGTGGTGAAATTAAATGGCATATATATATATATACTGTGTGAGTTTTTCGAGAGTTGCCAATTTTATTACAGCCAAACCGTTGATTTAATCGAAAAATTGTTCAAATAAGAGTTATAGATATCGACGAGGGCAACCGATTGCTATAGTCAGGACCTTTTTGGCTCTTATGATTTTCGAGCTATGATACAAATTTATAGATTTTTAAATGGGACTATATATTAAATTTTCGATAAAACTGATCTAATGCATTAGTTAACAACATAAATAAGTAAAAAAAATTTTTTTACCCAAGTTTAATTTTTTAATTTTTCTTTATCAGTTAGGCGGTAAAAAAATGCATATGTACTTGAGGCTACTTCAACCGATAGTGTTTTTCTTGGTTAAATTTCCATTACATCCAAGAAAAGAACCTTTTCCAGTACCATTTCTATCATAAAAATTTGGTTGTAATAGAAATGGCAACTCTCAAAAAACTCACATGGTATATCGAGCCATTACCGCCGTTTTTAGCGTAACCGACAAATATCAAATTTTACAGGAGAAGGATCTTTTAAATATTTGTATGGCGCTTGCGATATTTTTGCTGTCTTAATTTTATTACGCCTGAGCATATTATTCCTATTATTTTATTAACCTTACGATAAAGATGGTTATTGTCGGTTACGCTAAAATGTGAAAATGTGTTGTATTAACGATAAACTAAGCAGTTGCTATAACTCGTTAATTAACGAATTTTGGAGAAAAACGTTAACACTGCTTGATCCGTTACAGTTTAAAATGTTGCCTGCAATAAAAATCTCAATTTCGATAAAAGTGTCGCTTACGATAAATCGGCGGTAATGGCTCGATATTATGGGCGCAAGTTAAAAAGAACTTTTTTATCTACATCTGCATTTATCTTTGTCTATCATATTAATAAATAGAAGTTTACTCACTCACTCATATAAAAACATAATTACTTGGTTTGGTTGGTAACTATGAATATAATACAATTTGTGTTCCCCTCACCGCAGTTTCTGGAGGTCTTTTGAGGTTGCGCCCATAATACTATATTATGTAGACAAGGCAATGTGATTAAATACTGACAGTTGCCATTATAAACATTTGTGACGTCATCAATATCAAAAAAGAATTTAATCCACCTTATTCATTTATTTTAAATAAATTCTTATTTAATTAAAAACAGTTCTCTATTAAAATAATATTATGAATATAAATTATCATATACACATATAATACTAGCCGTATACCCGATGGGATTTCCCATCGACAACATCTTTTTATTAGGTACTCACTTTCTGTTCGCTTTTAATGTTTTTCAAAAACCTAAATCAATATCCACGTTTCTAACTTCAAAAATAACGAATTTACATACAAATTTTCATCCCCTATTAAACCCACTTAGGGGACGAATTTTCAAAAATTCTTTCTTAGTGCTCATCTACGTTATATAGGGAACTCCTATGCAAAATTTCATTCGTCTAAACCCAACGGTTTAGGCTGTGCGTTGTCTGTCAGTCAGTCAATGTTAGAAATTTATTAAGTAGACTGATCAACACTGATGATGTCACAAGTGTTTATAATTGCCACCATGGCTACTATCAATATCTAATTACATTGCCTTGTCTAAATAATGTATTCATTAGATTTTTAAAAAAAAAATAATTAGCTGCAGCTTTTAATTTCACCAACAGAAACCGAGATTGGTAATGTTATTGCCATTTAGTATAAATTTAGAAACAAATTTAGAATTTCGTGTCAAATTAAAAGAAAAAATTCTTACTTTTTGATAAATTAATGTCATTTAAACATTTTATGACCCTTAAAAAAGAATCACCGAGTGCGTGTTGAACGCCCAATAAATTAAGGCTCCTCAGTAATTAGTTTTTCACAACTTCCGAAATAACATGTTGACAAAGATATATATTTTATGGTATGCCATAAAAATTGATAATACAGGTGTATCAAAAAATTATAAGGGCTCCAAAACTTTTCCTTCGAAATCGTAAAATCTACCTACCGCATATTAAAAATTATTGAATGTTATACCTCATTTCAAATACAATAATCATGAGTTTTCGTTAAAAAATTAAATAATTCTTATATTCGAAACACATAAAATCTTCTATCCTTTTCTAAAAACAAACTGCAAATTTAAAATTCGCGTAAATGCAATAATGAAAGAGATAAAGCCAAGAGAACGGAAATTATTTAAATTCAAAGTGACGAAGCATGGTTAAATTTAACTGAAATGGACCATACTTTTTTTTCATAGTTAGTCAATACGTTAAATGCAGCTTGCCTTGATACATTCTTAGCTTATGTGGACATATGTACATACATTATATGTATTGGCATTGTATTGTCCAATACACACACATATATATGTATATACAACATACATATGTGTAAGCTTAGAATTTCTTACATTGTAATTTGTTGACAAGCGATCATTTATCAATGGCCGCTAGAGTGACCGTGACATCATTTTATTAAAACACGGGGTTGTTCTTTGGATACATATATATGCAAATTAACTATCCTACCATAATACCTAGTTATAATTCTTTTTTTTTTATTATTAAAACTATTTCCCGAAGTTGTAATATCATTTTTAAAATTGTATTGAATTTTTGCCAACATTACATTTTACACGACGTTTATTGTAAAAATTATGCAATATTAGAAATACGGTCGAGGTTTCAAACATAATTATATACCGTGTGTTGAGGCTAAAATGAGACACTAGAATGGCATAAAGGGGATATCGTTACATTTCTGTCTCAAACTTGTATATGGTTTTTTGACTGTTTTGAGTTAAAAAGTCATACATGTACATAATTCACTCCCCCATATGATGCACTAATAGTCCAGTGAAATTAGGGCTGAAATCGGGAAATCGGGGTATATGGATATGAAATGAGACACAAAAATTGACCGGTAACGGACATTAGTTAACCATTGATAATTTTAAATGGAAAGCACCAGTCCCGTGCCATCGGGGCCTTTTATTTTTCCTAATTTCTCTATTTTCAATTTTAGAGAAAAATGCCAAGAATACTTTTTTTCTCTAAATGTTTGAGAATATTGGAATTAGGCGAAAAAAATTTGTTTTTCTTTTTTTTTCGGGGATGATTTCTCCGCAAACTATTAGAGATAGGGGTAAGAGGGTGGTATACTTTTTTTTTGTAGAATCGAAAGATCTACAATTTTTATTTGAAAAAATTTTCCATATCTCGCACACTTCGCGAGATAATTGGAAAATAAACATTTTAGGGGTTGTTTCTACCCTTGCCCGGGATCAGAGCACTTTTTTTCATAGGCAGAATTGTTCTTAGTGACTCTAAAAACATTCCCTCCAGTTTTCATCCATATACCCCGATTTCCCGATTTCAGCCCTAATTTCACTGGACTATAAGAAATATTGCAAAATAGTTAATGAAAAAATAATTATTCAATTAAATGTATTACATGGTGGCCACAGATTTTTAAAAATAAAATTCCCTGACTATTCCAGGTTTTCCAGAAATGTTATTAAAAAATTCCCTGACTATTTTGTGAAAAATGTCGCCCCTACTTTATCCCAAAAAGCTAAAAAAAAAAAATTAAAAATTTCTTAATAACTTTACAACATTTTTTCTTAAAAAAAGTAAATGAAGAGCAAAAAAAATTGAAATTCGCGTCAATTTTTAAATCTAATCTGAAAACAAAACAAGTGAAAAATATTGATTGAAGTCATTGAGGAGAGAATCGACTAAAGAGAATGCTGTGTATTTCAAATACATTAAGAAATTGAAGCAAAAAAATTGACTGGTGTGATTACTTTAATGGCGTCCAAACCATTAATTTAATGGTTTACCTAATATTTATAAACAATTTACTGCCCGTGATATCTCCAGGAAACATATGTTAATATTTTTCGATTCAGTACTCAGTGGATTGAAGTTTTATCTCTAAATAAACAAAATTATAAAAATCATTTTTTGCTAGCCTTCTGGTAAAATTCTCTGACTATTCAAGAAAGTTTAGAATTTCCTGACATTTCAAAGTTTTCCAGTAATATGACCACCATGTGTAATCTCGTATGACATGAACTAAATTTAGTTTTCTGACAAAACACAATACGAGTTTCTGTGTAAAATTATTTTTTGAAATGGTAACGTTTTTATCGGCATACCTCGTATTTAACTATCTGACATTAGAGTTCGCCAGCGCTGTATGTTTATATGCACCATTTTATTATCGGCTGTATGTACATAACTATCCGGCACTTTACTATTATTATTATGTACGTAACAATTATTTGATCAAAATACAACTTTCGAACACTAGAGTTCGCCAGTGCTAATTTATATAAAAGTTGTTAAGATCTATTTTATCGACCTTGGATTTAAATTATACTGTGTACTTCATAACCTCGTATATTGATAATTCTGTACAAAAAAGTGGATTGTAAGCTCGTATTTACTAAAAACAACGGAAGCTTGTAATTTAAAATAATAAATGCCTGCTTCATGTCCACATAGGTAGCAAACATCAAAAAGTGTAACATAGGTACACAAATATTAAATTCACAGTGATGAAAATACATTAATTAATATTTTTTGGGTTTCCTGAAAACTGTAGTTTTTGAGATATGTGATTGAAACAGAAAGGTAGCGATATGGGATGGTAGTAAAAATACAAAAATAACAAGAGTAATTTTCTTTCATTACTTACTTTGAAATTTTCTCAGCTTTCGATAAAATGGCGGTAGTTCCAACCGTCTCTTTGAGTTGAACTGCTAGGGCTGCTCGAATCGATTCTACAACAGCTGCCGTAGCACCTTCCTGTCTTAGTTCCATGTCCTACAATTAAATAAGAATACAAAACGTTCAATTAAAAAAAAATGTAAGCGACAAAACAAAAATAAAAAAAAATTACGCCAATTCTTTTTTCGAAAATTCGCATGGAATTTTTCACTTAATTCTATTCTACCCAAAAAAAAGAAAATTGGTAAAATTAGTTGATGATTTTCAAATAAATTTTGTATTTTTACGAATTTATGTAAATGGCAAACTTCAAAAATGCATCACTGCTTGCATGAGGCAGAGTCAAAAGTTCAAAAACTTATCAGACGCATCACAACGAAAAATTTAAAGTTCATTTTTGCATTTGATGCGTCAAAACAATGCATCAAGAAATTTGGTGATGCGTGTCCGAGATGCATGTAATGTGTATAATGTAGAATTATAACTACTTGCTATATTATGTAGGTATTAACACCAACAAGAATAATTCCGAAAAACAAATTGTTAAAAAAGATGAACGTATTTACCTTTGATTAAAATTGTTTAAACTATTTGAATACATCTTGCACTCAAAATAAGGTATGTAATATTTTTCATTCAAATAATTTCAATATTTTCAATTTCAAGTAAGTTCAAGTTGAAATTCAAAGATAATATACCTACCTATACAAGGACTGTTTTGCTATATTATCTATAGCCAAATCAGAGGCTAAATGATGCCAATATCCCGTTCAAAAACATCTAACGTGTATCAAATTTCAAGAGAGCATCAGCAGCGCATCATGTAGTATTAGACGCATCAGAAAAGTCATGATTCTGCATCGATGCGTTAAAGTTTACATTTTTGAAGTTACCAAATTTTTTTCAGTACTTACTTGAACATATTGTTCCATGCTGGTTAAATGATGGTCCAACATTTGCATACAATAATCGGGAATCGTTCGACGAAATAGCGATTTTTTTGCAATGAGAATACCTGCGATCAAAACAGAAAGAAATCGTTAGAGAGAGAAGACAACATAAAAGTACTTGTAATTTTGACACTGTAATAATTGAAGACGTGAGTGGATAAATGTGTTATGTAACATTTTTTCAAAGTCTTTCTTTGCAAAATTTTGGAATATCCTATGCTGAAGTACTATATACTAAAATTTGGTTTCAGTACGTCCAATAGTTTTGTAGAAATGCAATAATAAACATGAGCTATTGCATGGGAAGTATATGTAAATAAAAACTTTTAAACGCTTCTATTGAAAAATTATAAAAAAATGTTACATAACACCTTCATCTACTCATATCTTCAATTGCAACAATGCTTTATATGCTGTAAAAAGTGGATTGACTGCGGGATATAAAATATCGAAAAGAAAATTTTTGGTAATTTTTAAAATATTTGATCGAGTCAACGAAACTGGTACAAGTAACTAAAGGCGAAAAATGGGAAATTTTTTTCCTGTAAAATGAAAATTTCCATCCCCATCACATTTTAGAACTTCCTAAAAAATTCTGATTTCGCATAGATTTGAAACGATTCACCGATTTTGATAAGATTTTCGGAAATCATTTAGGCTGTTTCCTAGAATTTCTCTGCGAGTTTTGTGTAATTAGATTTATGTATACTTTCTGTTCGTCCGGTTTCGTTAAAATTTTGAGCGTAGCTGGGAACTAGGACCCATATAGTTCAAATTTTGTTGATTTGCATCATTAAAAGCGTTAAAAAGTCAACAAACTTCCAAACAAATTTTCTTTTTTTAAAAAACTACATTTAAAATATTTAATGACGATGTTGTACAACAAAAATTATAGTGAGAAATAGTATATTGTGCAATAAGTGCGGGAAATTGTCGATTGCCTACGAAAGCGAAATTGAGCGCACGAACGTAGTGAGGGCGCTCATTCGCTTGAGTGGGCAATCGACAATCCCGTACGAGTTGCACATACTATTTTTTATTACGAATTTCACATACTTTTTTCTATTATTATTACTATTTTTGACATTTTTATTGTTAAAATAATATTTTTGAGTGTTCGTCTTTTTTTCTGAATTAAATATTGTTTAAATGACTTTATTGGTGGTTTCTATAGAAATAATTATGAAATATTTATTAAATGAAAAATTAAGAGGCGGTTTTGCGGGTTTTGATTAAATTTTGCGTGTTTTATTGTCAATTTGCGTGTGAAAAGTTTACTTTCCGCACGCAAAAAAGTATGTGGGAAGAGTACAGTGGGCAAACAGCTATTTTGCGTACAGAAATGTGTGCGCCAAGTTAGTACTTCTCCCGCATGAGTAATAAAAAATAATTAAACTTGGCCTAAAAACCTAAAGACTTTATTCAATAATATAAGAAAATGATTATATAACCAATACCATCGTAAATATTCTAAATATGGTATCTTGATCTCCAGTCCAGTGCAAAAACAAAAACTAATAAAATATGTACATAATATATTTTACTATACATACAACTGCCAACCGCGGTTAAATACAACTGTACTCTTGTGTCCATAATACAGTAGAACCTGTGTTAACCGGGCAGTAGTATCACGCAAAAATTTGTCCGGCTAACAGAGGTGTCCGCTTGACAGGGCCAGAGTAAATAATGTAGTATTCATAACTAATTTTTTTAATTCAAATCAATTTCATGAACGATTTTAGGTATTTATACAAAAATCTAACGTTTACAAATGCATCGTCACATCAGAATCATTGTTAAGAAGTTCAAACTTGAACAAATATACCTAAACCATATATGTACTAAATAATGTCTTCGTCAAAAAATATTGTGTCCGCGTCCGGCCAACAGAGGGTCTGCTTAAGAGAGTGCTGAATGCATTGGTCTTACATGATGGACACAAATTTTTAAAGATCAAATTCCCTGACTTTTCCAGGTTTTCCAGAAATTTTATTAAAAAATTCCCGGAATATTTTGTGAAAAATGTCGCTCCTACTTATCCTAAAAAGCTAAAAAAAATTCTTAATAACTTTTTAACACTTTTTCCTAAAAAAAGTTGAAGAGCAAAAACGAAAAAATAAATAAAACAAAAAAAGAAAAAACTTGAAATCTGCGCCAATTTTTACATCTAATCTCAAAACAAGTGAAAAATATTGATTGAAGTTTTATCCCTAAATAAACAAAATTATAAAAATAAATTTTTCTCCAGTGTTATGGTAAAATACTCTGACTTTTCCCTGACATTTCCAGGTTTTCCAGTAATGTGGCCGCCATGTTAAAGTGCATTTCGCGCGTACTCTTTCTCAACCTCGTATGTTTCTCAACTCCATGTTTTAGGACACACAAAGAAAAAATTAAATTTGTATTTATATATATATATATATATATATATATATATATATATATATATATATATATATATATACTTATCTATATATATTTATATGTGTAGGTAGCCAACATCAGAGAGTGTAATTAGCATAAAACTTAAGTTCATAATGATGAAAACACAGATTTAAATACGTTTTATTTGTGTCTCCAAAAATTTGGACTTTTCAGATACGAGGTTGAGAAAGAGTACGCGCGATTTGCTGAAATGTCATAATAAATGATTTGAACTTTATAGATCTACTTTGGCGTTTGTATATTGCAAATTGTAATATTCATTAACTCATTCACGTATTTTTTCATATTTTTACCACATTTTAACTGCTTTTCAGATATAAAATTCGCTCTCCATCAACAAAATTTCTTTCCTTCGAACTTGTATGTCAACTCATGTACAAATAGTTTTAATATTTATCATTTTTTTTCTTCATATCGCACTAATTATTGCATATAAAACTAATGTCAATGCACTTTTTCGTCAGCCATTTTTATTAAGTCACGCCTATGTGACAGATTCCAATAGGAGGGGTCCGGTTAAGAGAGGTGTCCGTAGCCAGAAGTTTTACTGTATACATAATAATATACATCCCATTCATTATCGAATGATTGTGTCCGTTCCTCGCGGTGTAAAAGATGCACCTAGACATATTACAGTTATAAAATATTGTTTTTGTCTTCGTTGAATACGTTTCAATGCAACAACATAATAAATATTATATAATAATCAAACAGTACTAAGAAATATAAAATGCATTCATTTTGAGGTTATGTACTACAAACGGAATTTAATTTTTAAATATCCATTTTATAATGCCGGTCTTGTAACCGGATTTAAACTCAACGATAGTAAACAGGGTCAAATTTTTTTGCAACTATTGATTGATTGGCTTTTTATTGATGGCTGATGCATCCGAACGATTGCATAATGTGACCGTTTTTATGTCCGTTAACTAACACCGATTACGTGTACATTTCCGTGATTTTCGTAACGAAAAGTACAAATAAAAATTGGAATATTTCAACTGCAGGCGAGATTTATAAATTAAAAAGGGGCACAAATACGACTAACTGCAAACACTAAATCGAAAAACAAATCAGATATAAACCTGATATGTTTTAATCAATCAATTGGCCATCATTAGAGGAAAATTTGTGATAAAAAAACACAAGACACCAAAAACACCTTTTTATTTTAGTTTAAGAAAAGTACATTTTAACAGTCGTAATAATTATATTTGGAATCACAGAGGACAGAAGTACAATACGTATCTCTTCACTACTGGAATCAGTGTAACCAGTAAGAGATAGAAAATATGTTATATACGTGCACGGTGTTTACTTTGTATTGGCGCGCTAAACTGTGTATGTGTGCGTAATCGAACATAGAGGTTGCAGTCACGTGACCGGGCTCGCATACATATGTGTGATACCACAACGCTGTGTGTAGGGGTTCTACAATGCTAGCAACAATCAAATCCATTGTTGTTTGACTGACTTACACTTAGCGACTGCTACTGAGACACTGACTACCTACGAGCCTAAGGTACACAAAAAGCCACACTGCAGATTTCATGATAGAGACAGTTGCTGTGTCTCCATACTCCATGATTTGGAATATTTCGTACTTTCGTTAATTTTTTGTCAACCGACGCACCGTTTATGAGATATTTACAATTAAAAATTTTCGATAACGAAAAATATAATTTAAAAATAAAAATAACCATTATAATATTACCAATTGCCAATGTGTTACGTCTTATTAAAAGGGTTAAACTAACTTCCCTAAATTATCCATTTTAGGAAGTTCTTTAATTACATTAAAGTCACCCCTTAGTTAGCTCACGTCTAGATTGGAAACTGAGTAAAATTGATACAGATTCGAATTCCATAAACAAAATTTGTTCCCAATCACTCCTGTTATTCAAATTTTTGCAGGTAAATTTTTGCAGTAAAAAAGGCAACGGTGCCAATTTAAATTTTTGTTCTACCTCTCATCATTTTTGAAAGAAAAAAAATTACATTTTTACTCCAAATTCTGAAGGGCAATTTACTTAACTCCATCAAATATTTTTTCCGCTCATAAAGAAAAAATACGAGTTTCTATAAAAATAGACAGATCCAATCTGCAAACCTTTACTGGGAATCAAAAAAAAAAAAAAAAAAAAAAAAAAAACAAAAAACAAAAAAAGGTTATTCCTTACCTGGAGTCTGTACACCGCCCAAAAATTTATGTCCGGAGAAAAAGATTGCATCCTTAAACACAGTCGGTTGATTCAATTCCGGAAATTCGGGATTCATATCAATTTGTACATATGGGGCCGCTGTTGCGTAGTCCCAAAATGATAGAGCACCATACTGATGTAGAATTAATGTTGTGGCCACTGTGTCCGTTTCAATGCCCGTGATGTTCGAAACCGCCGAAAAACAACCGATTAACATTTTACCGTCGTGATAGTGCATTTGTAGTTGATTCTCTAAATCGTTCAAATCCAAGTGTCCCTCTTTTGTTTCGTTGATTTTGACAATCTGCAAAGAAAAGATATCTTAATAACTAAAATACGGTGCCAATGGGGTGTGGCACACAGCTTCCTCGTACTCGTAAAAGATTTTAAACAGTATTCTACCAAATATATATACCGTGAAATTATATTTTCGCCTTAAAGTTCATAAAAAATTGTTATAACTCGAAATACTTAAAGGCTAAATTATAAAATAACAGCAAAAATATTTCAGAAACTAACCCCCAAAATACTTTAAAAATTTGAGCGAAGTGGGACTAGTAGTAAATAAGATATTGACATTTAATGGGATTTCATGGTAGCGCCGTGGATACTATTACTCCGAATGCAATGAAATTTGTAGGTGACCATCTAGGAATCAGACTGTATAATTTCTGACAATTTCATAAAAAAGAATTGAATAGTTCAGAAGTTATGCCACTTGGTGCAATTTAGTATATTAATGTAATGACATGGTAGCGGCGTAGCTACCGTTACTCCGATTTCGATTCAATTCATAGGGGACCATTTAGGAACCAAACTGCATAATTTCTGAAAATTTCATTAAAAACAATCGAATAATTCAGAAGTTATGCCACTTGGTGCAAACTGGCACACACAGACGGACAGACAGACACCAAACCAAAATTGTTCGGGAAGCTCTAAAACGTAAAATGTGCATAAAAAATTTTATTTTGGAGGTAAAAAATTTTTTATTTTTCAGATGTGATCACAATGCTTTCGCTACTTTAGTAGTCTCAGAAGCAAAAAATTATGCAATTTTAAAGTTACATTTTCATGATGAAAATAAACATTAAAAAAAAAATATAGAACGTATTTGCAATTGATAATAATGCAATATGATCCACCCTATTTTTTTCTTCCTTATTTGGCTTGGATACCACACATATTTCGAAAAAACGCAAAAACACGTATCCCCAAATTTTTGGTGCTCTTTCTATTTATGATGACAAAGATTTGATACATTGAACCATTCCAGGCTGTACAAGCAAATTTACGCCCAATTTCACCCCTCCAGCCCCTCTTATGAACCCGGCCCTAGTTTAAGCTATACAGGTGAATAGGTCTTTGACAGAGTAACATTTCATCAATTTAAAGTTTTTCTCTATTTCTTATAGTTTTCGAAATATCTTAAGAAATATGATTTGAACCCCCAAATTTAGGGGCTGGTTTCACTCCGTAAACGTGGAAGATGGCCGATAAAAAAGAATACGGGTCCCTTATTTTTGCCTATTCTACACACCAGCGAAGTTTCATCAAAATCCCGAATTTCACTTTGGGTGCATCTCCTTGTTAGAAGTTATATTATATTTACAATACAGAAAATTCGGGCATACCCCCCAAAATAAAAATCCTAGAATCGCACCTGATTCTGTTGGGGTGAATAAAAAATAATTTATTATTACTTACTTGAGCTCCAATTTCTCGCCACGGCAATAAATTTGTATGATGATCGCACGAGCCGGCAAAAACAATCGGTGGTTCTACATCGCCTCGGTTCAATCCTAATACTGTCAGTAATTTATTAACCGCGCCGGTGCATCCGTGCCCTGCAAATATGACCACATCTTCATCGGACGCGTTGACTGCATTACGAATAATTTCACGAGCCTCTTGTCTGCAATTAAAGAGATATAATATTATAATTTGCGTCCAAGTCTTATTTTTCAAAATAATTTTATAATTAAATTTAACGTAGTTGCTCCAAGATAATCAGGTACAAAAGTATATCTCAGCGAAAAAATTTTCTTTTATCAAAAATTAAATAATGTCTTAATACTCTACAGTTATTTGTATACCACTTGTTTTTTGAATTTCCGCGCGCTTATATTGTAGCAAAATAAAAACATTATTGAAAAGGCGTTGTAAAAACGCTGTTGGCGCCGAAAGTTGGAAAATCTTTCTGTTTTTTATATGGCCAAATTGCTCCTTTGGAATCAGTAATTGCTCCACCTGGAACTTAATTACTTAATTAGTTATTTACAAACAAAAAAACTTTTTTGTTTGACTATTTCTATTATCAAAATCTTGTCAAATAATGCATTTTTATATAATTACTTTATATCAAAAAATTGCTCCCAATTTGCTCCATCTAATTTAAAAGTTAGTTATTAATTTCTCTGAATAATAATTAAAATATATTAAAATAAAAAATATTATGAATTAGGTTATGTATTATTAAAACGTATAGGCAATCCATTATACCTTTAAGTCGTTTGTATATATTTAAGGATAATTGAATTTTGACAAGTTAAATAACATTATAAAAAAATAAAATATTTTAATAATTATTCAAAAAAATTAAGATTTAGCTTTTAAATTAAATAGAGCAAACTGGGAGCTATTTATTGACGTAAAGAAATTATATAAAAAAGTATTATTTTGGGAGATTTTGCTAACTTAAATAACGGAAAAAAAATTTTTTCTTCATAAATAACTAATTAAATAATTAAGTTTCAGGTGGAGCAATTACTGATTTCAAAGGAGCAATTTGGAAGCAATTTAACCATATAAAAAACAAAAAGATTTTTCAACTTTCGGTGCTAACTTCTTTCCGGTTGTAAAATAATATTTCAAAAACGGTGTAGTAAATAATTTTTATTTCTTATTAAATATGGTTTATAACTTTGTATTTTATAACATTAAATTTTTATCATATTCCTTTGAATCGTTTTTCTCAAAATTGAGGTGCTCAGTTTTTTTCGGTAAGGGTTCGTATTATTGGTATTGGATTAAATAAATATCTAGAGAAGTTTCGTTAAAATCCTTTGAAAAAATCGTTTTATCGACCAACTACCTTAAGATACAGTTTAAATTACATAAAAGTCTATTACGAGCACAAGGAAGCTGTGTGCCACTACCTCAGTAGCAGTGTATTTTTATTTCATTTTACGTTTTCGTATAATAAAATTAAATAATGAAAAGTCAGCAATAAAAGAAAAATAACGCATCAGAATGATATTGCCTTCTAATTACATCTGACGAATACGCAAGCAATTTGATCAGTCGTGCGAAAAGGAAACTTCATTTTATGTGTACCACATACATACATAAAACACACACACACACAGAAACATCGTAATAAAGAAAACCGACTAAAATTAATGGGGGAAAAACGAAAGTGTAAAATCTGATTTTTTTTACTACTTTTATGTTTTTTATGATTATGATGTTACTTATTTATTTTTTATTTTAATTAATTCCGGTTTTATATGTATTTATAATTTAACTTACGAATAGATAAAAGTATAGTTCACGCAAGCAAAAATATATTTTCATCATAAAATCATAATCATACATCTTTACAGTTGGAACGAAGATAGCGAGCAAATATAAATTTAAGGTTAGGTTAGTTTCAGGGGCGTAGCTACCGCCGTATCAGCCGTATCAATGATACGAGGCCCCCGGGCTACAGAGGCCCTTAACGTGTGTAAGCAAAAATTAGTAAAATGTTATCCATAATGTCACTTAATCTCGTACTTCCCGGGAAAAAAACATGTAAAAAAAACTGTCATACGTGCCTATAGAGTTTTCATTTCAGAAAACATGCTTAAAATCTGAAATTCAAAAAATTCATTCCATTAAGGACTCATGGAATTATTGCTGATAAAATTCAATAGCCTTGCATCCAGTTTTCCGAAGGTAATAATAACAGCATATGATTTCTATTCTTGACCTTTCCAGTTACAACCACAACAGTTGAAAGAAGTTTTTCAAAATTAAAACTGATAAAAAATTATCTAAGGACTTCGATGAGGCAGGAACGGCTATCAGACTTGTCACTATTGTCTATAGAGGCAGAAATTTTAGGAAAACTGAAACTGTCTTCAGCAATAGATGATTTAATAAATCAATTTGCCGAAAAAAGGCAAAAAAAGTGTATTTTTAATTTGAATTGTTTGGCTAGCTCAAATTCTAAAAGGAAGCGATAACTTATAATCAATAAATATTTATTTTAATTTAATGCAAGCATTTTTGTTTCTTTTGTGAGAAATCTTTACCCTTTACACTATCTTTACGCTACGCCACTAGTTAGTTTAGTTAGTTCTGACAATATACTTCGACTTTGATATAAAAACTAGGTGGTGAGATTAGTTAAGGTTAGGTTAGTTTATTTAGTTTTGATAATATATTTATGTATGTATAATATCTAAGTTAAATTATTATTAATAGTTGTGATGTGTTCATGGATTTTTGTAGAATAGTGTATATATACCAATACATAGATCATTAACACTATGAGGCCCGAGCACTTTCATAGTAAACTTCCCCGGAAGCCGGCAATATTTAAAAAAAAAAAAACTACCTATATAAAAAAATACATAAAATAAAATGATTCAACACTGAATAGATTCAACACAGTTCAACATGTATGTGTAAAACTGTAAACATACGTACGTGATACGTACATACTACATATACACTGACATTCAAATCAATTTTATTTGAAAATATAAATTATATTTTTTATGTATTTTTTGTTTATCTTAAAATTTTTTACACATAGAAACCAAAAGAGTAGTGTGAGTTGGTATGTATTTGTGTGAGTAGGAACACATCCGTGTGATGAATGATGATAAACATCGCACACATAATGCGTAACCAACTAATCAATTAATCATTGATCGCGGTCGGCCTCTGGGGAAGTTTTGTTGAGTTTCGGATGCCGAATCCATGGGACTGAAAGTGTTAAGAGACCCGAGAGCCTGATTACACTGTAGAAATGGTCAAGGAAGCCAGTTTTCCTTCGCCCGTATTTTTAACGAACAAGACGCGGGAATATCAAACAAAAGAATTAGTGTTCTTGCTTGTTAAAAAATTCTTCACGCTATAGTGTCTGTTTCTTGTCTAAAAATATTTTATCGGACTGAGAGTGTATTGAGACCGACACGATAGTGTGTAACGACGCCAAATGTTGTTGACTAACTAATTGAAGTATTCACACAATTCACACTATCAGTACATGCTGAGACAAAGTTAGTTCGTTTGTTTTTTGCAGCCTGCAGCAAATTCAAATTTATACATTTTGTCGTCTTCCAGGCATAATGTCGTATCTCATTTTTAGTGATTTTTTAGGAGACCAAAAAAACAAAAACTCCTGTTACATTTTATTTTGTAAATCATAAACGAATGTAGGTACTTGAAGAATATTAGTCTGCAAATACATTGATACCTTAGGTTTAAATTTATAAAATAAAATGTAACAGTTCTTATTTTTCTATCCTTCGAAAAAAAAAAATACTAAAAATGAGAGACGACCTTATGCCTGGAAGGCGGCGATCTGAACTACACTCAGTAAAAATTCTCAGTGATTAAAACTAAAAGGTAAAGTAAAGAAAACTACATTTTTCAAATTTGCTGCAGTTATAATTCGACGATAAATCATCCGATTGATTTAATTCTTATTGCAGCTTCTTTTATATATGTTTCTTCGTGACATGAACCTCCAGTTTTCCGATCGGATAAAGAATGTAATTTTTGCAGGCCAAAAATCATCAAATTTTCGCGCAAAATTTGAAACTTTTTTTTAAAAACTCCGCCATTTTGTTAAATTTCAACTTTTTTTTCGATTGAGGTTCATGGCACGGGCAATATCTGTGAAGGTCGCTATCACTGCAGCAGTGGGCGGACTTTTTTTTGGAGCCGTGGGAGATCGCGAATAACTCACTGAATTTTCAATTTTTTGGTCCAAAAATTTTATCATGAATTTATTATATATCAACGAATATCACCTTTATCAATTATAATCACCTCTTTTTCAGACGGTCACACTAGTGGTCCCCCTTAATAAAAGTATATGTATAATGTAATGAAATAAAAGATTTCTTTATGGTGTTGATTCGATATTTCATTTTTAAATGATTTATGAGTTTTAATTTTTTAAACCTTGAATAAAAATTAAAAACCAGCGGTCTAGAACATGTTTCGTCCACGGTATATTCACGTGCATATATGCATAACATATTAGAGAAATTATGTAAATTACATCGAATATTCTAAAATATACGCGTAACATTTAAATAAAGAACCATAATTTCCAAAAAAAGGCTAGAATTATAATTTTTCCCCATAAAAATATCATATTGGAAGCATGTGGGGTTCTGTGATTGAAATATTCACTCAAACGACGTCATCAAATACATAAACAATTTTCCTAAAATCTCTAAAGATTCCTGTTTAAGTAATCAATCTGATTTTCTATATGACAAACACGGAGAGAAAATTCCTATAAAAATTACTGTACTCATACTACAATCGACGTGTAACAGGCGAACATATTATTATTCAATTTTACCGTACAAAAATTGGATATGTTCGCCTGTTACACGTCGATTGTAGTATGAGCACAGTAATTTTTATAGGAATTTTCTCTCCGTGTATAATTTTGTTGTCCTTTAATCTGCCTATTAAAAATAAAATTTAAGAAAGGAGAAAAATAAGAATGCTTTGAAGTTTCTTCCAAAGTAATTACAAATCGAATATCTTTATTCAATTAGTGAGTGAGAAATCAATATGGCGGACAATAGGTATTTGGTGTTATGGTCTTTGACAGTTAAAAAAATACAATTTTTTGCAAATTCAAATGAAACTAAAGCATATGAGTTCTAAAATTTTTAGATGTCCCAGTTACATATGTGCAAATAAGCAAATTTGAATGAGATGTGGTACTCTCTTTTAGGTTAGTAGCAACAATAGCAACTTTTTAAGTTAAAAAACAAAACATTAATAGGAACTTTAGTAGTTAGATTAAATAAGTCCTCTTTTATACGTTCAAGTTCTTGAAAAAATTGTAGTAAAAATGTCGATTCGAAATTTACTCCAGCAAAATTCATAAGGTAGAGTTTTGTAGATAGCTTGCTGGTCATAATTTTTTCGAAAAAATTTTTGTCCTACTAACGAATAAAAGGAAAAATTTTACACCTTCTTTTACTAAATAAATTATTTTTGTGTAATCATTTTATTATAATAGAGAATTTAGAATTATTTATTTACATTTAATTAATAAACTTGATCAATTATTATTAGGTTATGTAATTTTTATGTATTTAAATTATTTAAAATATTCAAACATTTGTATAACTTTGTTTCCGGTTGATAAATTTACGGTTTCATGGACACAAAAACGGAAACAAATTGATTACATAACTCATTATAAATTAAATAATCAATGTCTCAAAAATAATTGAAAGAAAATTTAAAAAATTTTATTTACAAAGATAAAAATCTACATTTATTTTTTATTTTTAAAAAAGTTGATTTTTTTATCTGATTTATGTGCCATCATGTGGCAGTTTCATAAAAAAATAAAAATAAAAACCATAAAAAGAGTTTTTATTTCCGAAATAAAAGATAATTTTCAAAAAAAAATCTGTTTTCATAATGTCAGCTACTTGGAAAAGGAAATAAGATACAGGTATCCCGTTTACACTGAGAAAAAAATACGGTAATTTTTACGGAGCTCTCTGGTAATGCGGGCATAAGTGACAGGCAAAGGGAAAATTACGGAGCTGTATAGGAAAAATTCTTAAGCTTTTCTGTAATTTTTCCTGTACAGCTTAAGAATTTTTCCTATACAGCTCCGTAATTTTTCCTATACAGCTCCGTAATTTTCCCTTTGCCTGTCACTTAGGTCCGCATTACCAGAGAGCTCCGTAAAAATTACCGTATTTTTTTCTCAGTGTATAAAATGCAAAAATTTCATTTTTTTAAAAACAGTGCTCATTCTCTATAGTTTCGCAAAATAAAACGAGGCGAACAGTTTTTCCAAGAAATGTTGTTCCCCCATCAAAGGATAATCGTTCACTGGCAAGATACACGAACTTCTTTACGTTTGGTTTGTTTATTATTTCAAATATATAGTTAAAAGTATTGACTATATTGTGAAACATTTTTAGTTTATTGATAATTGATAAATATGTATTTATGTATTGGCGACGCAACGATTACGCAAGCGCCTCTGTTTTTTTTTTTTTTTTTGTTTTTTGTTTTTTTTTTTTTTTTTTTTTTTTTTTAATAAGAAGTTGTATCAAGTGAAAATTTGGTGTACGTTTAATTGTCGATAAAAATATGTATTATACAAATTATGTGCGGATTACTAGATATTATATCACCAGTTAAACGTATACGTACATTTTTACTTGATACCTGATACCTTTTTACTTGAGAAGTTTATATTTTTTCGAATAAATTTGGGTTTTTCTAACGAAAATTTGTCACCTATAGCAATTTAACAAGAAGGACTATCAACTAACAAAAATGCGGCAGCTAAGCTGAAGCGTTTTTGTTCGTTGACAGTTCTTCTCGTTAAATTGCTTTTAGGCAAGAAATTTTAGTTATTGAAAACACAAATTTATTCAGAAAAAATATAAAACTCAAGTGTAATACGCGGTAAGAAAATAAAATACGAATACGCGAATAAAATAAATTAATATATAGTCAAAAGATTTTGAAGAAAGAGACCTATCTTCGTTTGCGCAAGTGGAGTGGGTAAAATAAATCAACTCACTGGCCTATGGTTCATAAGATACCTGTATTTGACAGATATCCACCTTACCTTCAAAATGACAGACTGATCCATTTTAAAATGCATTTCTGCGCATCTCTCAGTTCATTTTCTGCCAGGTCTAATTCATGTTATTATTTAATAAATTGTTACCATGGTTCTGAAATCAGTTAAATTTACCAATACGAATTTTTATTTCGTTGTTACCGTGTTTACCTACAGTGAAATGACCAATGAAATGTTTTGTACCATTCTTTTCGCTGTAAAAATCTATCCTAACTTTTTTCCATGGTAAAAGTGACAAAACTACAATATTCTTATGGGACTTGATATACATGAGTTAAATTGTCATACTTAAAATTTTATATAACTACTAAATATATACTCTTCCAAATATTTTCGCACAATTTTTGTTTTGTCTAAACAAAGTCGAATTAGTCGAATTTTTCCTCGAAGACGGGACTATTGAAAACGCAACTATAGAGAACTTGCACTGTATTAATTTATATTTTTAAAAAAAATTTAATACGTTACCTAAATAACGTTGATTGTAATGAGGTGATGTTTGTACTGGCGTGTGTATTTCCATAGCTTGGCAACACCTCTTTCATAATATAATCTTCAATAAACTGTAACGATCTGCCGGATGCCACATAGTCACAATAAACCACTGAAACAGAAATAAGATAACATTAAAATTAATATTAACATTAAAATTAATATTTTAACTATCAAGAAAATACTATGTACAATACTTTTACTATTAACAAACTACTCAATTATAAACATCATAAAAGATATGTAATTATTAGAAAAATTTTTCCTATATTAATAATGTTTGTTACATAATCAATTAGTAACGAGCAATTACTCCTATCAAAATAGCCAGATGCGTTCGTTCAGGAAATGTAATTCATTTTCCGGATATAATTTTTCTGTTGTCTGAATACAGTTCTAATTTTGTCAAAAATAAAAAAAAAGCAGTATCGAAAATCTCTAATAATATATAAGTAATGTAAATACAATAGTTTTATATATATATGTAAATACATAAAGTGTGAGTGAGAGAGGGGGGGGTTCCATTTGGGAATAATTATTGTATTATCATGTTTCTATTATAAAAATTACGATTTTTGAAACTCAACAAAATTTAATTTTCAGTGTTTCGTATAGTCATAATCACTGAACACTTATGGTTTCGTCATGTCTATCATCGTTTTGTGTGGTTTGACACGCACTTGAATGATTTTTAATAGACAGTGTCATATTATTATTAACTCTAGAATCATACGTTGGTCTACGAGTCAAGTTAATCATACATCGGCGTCGTTTCGACGAATGGACTTTTTACGGGGAGTTTTAAAGTTTATTTGCAAAAAACATTTTTTTTACATAACAATACCTACTACAAAAACGAACAAAATATTTAAAAAAATTGGATTTGGAAAAATTGGATTTGGAAAAATTTCTTAATATAAATATTTATTAATTTCTTTAATCTTTTTATCAAAGCATATTTTCACTATAAAAATCAAAAAATAGATAAATACATCAGTTGTATCATAAAACATGTATTTCAAATAATTAATTTATGAACTATTATGAGTCAGTGGACATCTGTGACTTTACAGAATGTGAAATTTCTCAGTCATAAATATTCCTATAGATATGTAGTTATTTCCCCATTAGGCACATTTGTAAATTTTCTAAAATTTGTTAGTAATTTTTCGAATAAGATTTCAAAAAATAATAAAAATTAAAATATTTTCCACAAAATAAATACGGTACTTGACTGTATTCAAAATTTGTTTTAAATGTTGAATAATTTTATGTATTGTCCTTAAATATATTCAATTTTAGTAGTGACAGATAAAAATATTCTTTAGTTACTTAAAAATTCGATTTCGAAAATTATAAATTTTTAGCCTTCATTTAAATGGTTAAAAACGCAGTGATATTTGAAAATGACGTCATTTTTTAATAGCAGATCTTATTACTCTAGTTACGGTTTGTCAATGACAAATTGCATTTTCATTGTGACATTTTTACAATTCTAATTGACCAAGAGAAGTTGTTTTTCTTTGTAATTTATTTTGAACTTTTTGGTTTGCAATTAATTTTGCACTGAAAAAAGATTGATGGAAGGAATACATACGTCACTTAATACGTAAAATATCCCTATCAACTTGTTTTAAATATTATGTTAAAAATGCTTTTATTTTTTGCTACAATTTTAAAGTTACGTTTTCTTAAAGTGCATTTAATACTTGTAGGGCTTCATGAAAATCTTACGATGATGATAAATGAAGAAGATAACAAAGTAGAAAGTTGTAAATACCACTAAAACTGAGCATGATGACTGCTGAATATTGTGTACAAATTTGAAACCGTGTTGACAAGTGTTGATATGAATGAAAGCGACATCTGCTTAAGTTAAATCGTGACGTCATTGCATACGTCACTACGCCAAATCGTTTTTCCCGCCAATTTGTTCATTTAAAATTGAACAATGGTTTTTTTTGAAGATTTTTAAAATTTTAACAAAAATTAACTAATTTATACGTAAGAACAAAGCATTTAGAATCATTTCTCAATTGCAGTCAAGTACCCTATTGTTAACCTTTTATTAAGTCACTTGAAACGCATTCTTTAGTTTTCGATTCAATATATTAAAACTTCAGTATTATGTCGTCTCTATAAGTCAAACAGCTGTAATCATGTTTCATATTATCATAATCATTGAATAAATTAATTATAACATCCATATCTTTAATAAATTTTAGAAAAATTAGGAAAACTTTTATATGTGGAGTACAAAATCTTTAAAAAAAATATAGGTTCATCATACATCGTCGTCCTTTTGACGCACACTATTTCAGTATTAAAAAAACGACAATAGCTATAAATAAAATTTATAGGTCTTATGTGTTATAATAACAAATAAATTAGATAACAGAAGTTTCACAGCAAGCAGGTACCGACAAGTTGTAGTATTGGAGCAGGTAGAGAAGTTCGTTCGTCGTTTTGACGAGTAGGTATGATTTTAGGGTTAAAACAATTTAATGACATGAGAGCATTTTTAGTTAATCTGGCTCATACATACATACTTTTCAAGGGATACCTACGAATTAAATGAAAAAATTTTAAAAAAAATCGACATTTTTATGTTGAAAAACTGGAAAAAATTTTCCATTCGTTAAAAAACGCAAGTATGTATAACAAGAAAAATTAATTATCATTTCAATTAGTCTATATTGTTTCAAAGATCAATAAAGAACTTAAAGACAGTTTGGCGCTGGAAAATGAATTCAACGATTCAACAGAAAAAAAGAATAATGTATAATCATTATTAATGAGTAAGAAATATTTCAAGGAAACATTCTGATCGTAGACAATCATCCGTTTCCACTTTTTTTTGCAATTCGGTTTTATTCAGAATGGAAAAAGAATTATTGTATGTATCTCAATATTTGTAATTATATTGTAAAGAATTAACTTTAATTATGTAATAAATTCTTTTTATATTTTCTTTGTATGCTGTAGACGAGTGAATTAGTAATTAAGTGTAGTATAAACCGTATAAACAATCGCATCAATCAGTTTCTGTCTCTCTCTTCATTGTGCTAGAAGCTCGCAGAATTATCTCCAGTAAGAAGTGAATTAATTTTATTTCTAAAATATACTGTTATTACCATGAGATTAATACAGAGTGTTGTTGATAATAGTTATTTGTGTATTAAGAGCGCAAAATAATGTCACATTGCCGCTCGATTGAGAATGTTGACGCGCAACGCCGCCAATCTCATGAGAGCGACAATGTTATTTTGTGCTCGAATTACACAAAAAATTTTCTCTATGCAATCTTATAAAATGTATTTTTTATTTAAACGATACTTGAAAATGTAGGCGGAAGAAATAAAAGAAATTTTTTATTGGTGTTAGTGTTTTTATGTTATAGTCCTTAGAGCCTGTAAAAAAAACATTGGAAATTTCTTTGCTCGTTAGCGGTATTTCCTGTGGGAAAAAGAAGAAAAAATGGATGTTTTATTTTTTTACTTGGCGGAGAAACGAAAATTTTACATATTTACAGCAACTTTTACTTTGGTCATTTACAGAAAACAAAATTTTTGAAGCATGGCGCTTGAGTCAAATTTGCTCCAGGGCGCAAAATTGGTAGTTACGTTTCTACCAATAAGTACACACAAAGAAAAACAATAAACATTAACTATTCATTGGATTTACTCACTTACAATCACCTTACAATATTATTTAACATATATTATTTAACATACTTTTGATGGCATTTTAATTATTTTATTTTATTTTTTTTTAATTTTAACATGCATATGACTTTTAAATATGATTTAAATAAATATTAATGTAAATTTTACCAAAAAAAATGTTTTCGTAGAAAAAATATAGTGTAAAATACGTGACAAATAAGCCATTTTTCCCACTTTTTGTACAATATACTATTATTATTATAGTGTGTATTGTGTTATAATTGTGCAGTGTATCTAAAACCATCAATATGGGAATCTATGGAAAAATCTCAGATTGTGAAAATTAGATATATTAACGATTACTTTCGAGTCGTATGGCGAGCGGAACGAAGCATTACATCGAATTAACCTTTTACAGAATTTTGAACTGTTTAGCAAGCGAAGCGAAGCACTTTATTTTCGCGCCTATTTTCAATCCCATATGATTTAAAACTGGCTAAACTATTTTCAGCTTTATTAGTAAATATTGATTTGATTGTATCAAAATGATAAGAAAAAATTAATTCAGTCAATTATAACTATGTACTAAGCCACAGCAACGCGTGACTGGGTCAGCTAGTTTATTTATGTATTTTATGTATGTATTTGTTGCATAACATGTTACAATATTGTTTTTATCATTTTTATCTGAAATTAAAATGCATAAAACGGAAGCGCTTTTTAAAAATTCCTTCATGCAATGTTAATGAATTTATTTATTTTTTCAAATATGTACAGTAACGTAAAAGCCCCCATTATGGAACGGTATTTAATACTGGAACAGTTTTGACATTTACATATTTATTTCTTTAATTAAGTAAGGAAATATTAAATGCGAGGTGAATTTAAATTGAAAAACAATCATTCTATTGATAATAATTTTTGTTATCAGACGTTTTTTTCAGAAATAACTTCATTAATACGTAAATGTCAAAACTGTTCCAGTATTAGACTGATACCGTTCCATAATGGGGGCTTTTATGTTATGTACGTTTTTTTTTATTATTATTCTATTGAATACAAAACGTAATGTACAAACTAAATATTTGTTAATTTAATAAAAGAAAAAATTTTAATGGAAAACACAAATCGTTTTGTTAAAGGTTATTGATTCGTGACTCGTTTCATACTCTCTTTGATTTAACGATCATCCATCAATAATAAAATTGTATTGTTAATTTGTTTTTAGTGTGTCAGATGATTAAATACAATTTGCGTGCGTATTCTTGAAACAAAATGACGTCATTAATGTCTTTGATCGTTTAAAAAGATTTGACACTGAACCTTAATAAAATAATAATAACAAGAAATTATGATTTTCTTACATTTTTGAAATTTTGCTCACTTATGAAAATATCAGCTTTTTAGGTACTATATAATAGGGAAAAAATATAAAAACTGTTGTGACGTAGTGAAAAATATGACGAATAAAGAAAGAAACTGTAAAGCTGAAATAGACATGAAATTTCAGTTAGAACGAAAATTCCATAGATATACAAGATCCCAATAGGGTACTTGACTGCAATTGAGAAATGATTCTAAATGCTTTGTTCTTACGTATAAATTTTGTTAAATTTTTAAAAATCTTCAAAAAAACCATTGCTCAATTTTAAATGAACAAATTGGCGGGAAAAACGACTTGGCGTAGTGACGTATGCAATGACGTCACGATTTAACTCAAACAGATGTCGCCTTCATTCATGTCAACACTTGTCAACATGGTTTCAAATTTGTACACAATATTCAGCAGTCATCAGGCTCAGTTTTAGTGGTATTTACAACTTTCTACTTTGTTATCTTCTTCATTTATCATCACTATAATATTTTCATGAAGCCCTACAAGTATTAAATGCACTTTAAGAAAACATTTTGACGTAACTTTAAAATTGTAGCAAAAAATAAAAGCATTTTTAACATAATATTTAAAACAAGTTGATAAAGATATTTTACGTATTAAGTGACGATGTATTCCTTCCATCAATTTTTTTTGAGTGCAAAATTAATTGCAAACCAAAAAGTTCAAAATAAATTACAAAGAAAAACAACTTCTCTTGGTCAATTAGAACTGTAAAAATGTCACAATGAAAATGCAATTTGTCATAGACAATACGTAACTACAGTAATAAGATCAGCTATAAAAAATGGCGTCATTTTCAAATATCACTGCGTTTTTAATCATTTAAATGAAGACTAAAAAAAATTATAATTTTCAAAATCGAATTTTTAAATAACTAAAGACTTTATTTGTCACTACTAAAATTGAATATATTTAAGAATAATACATAAAATTATTCAACATTTTAAACCAATTTTGAATACATTCAAGTACCGTATTTCCTATTTCATAACTACCGTGCCCGTTGTCGCCGGCAAATGACGTGGACACCGCTAACCCTACCAAACGATTATGATACATACAACAAAACACATCATTTGCATCTAAACAAACATACGAATGTGTTTGTGCAATATGGTGATGTATGACTACGCACCTTGCATATATTATATAGATATACTGTCATGACCGACCAATGTGACTAACAACCAACAATTAAAAATAAATTTATTCATTTTAAGAAAAATATCCCGTTATTTTGAGAATTTTTTTGTTCAATAGAATTTTTACACTTAAATACGACACACTTCATATTTTTTTCTGTTTCATTTTCACAAGTTGTGACGAATAGTAACAGACTAAATCAGAAGCGATGTAAATTGCACCTCATTGCACCTTACGAATGACAGATTTTTATATGTACACTTAATCTGTCTAAAATGTGGAAAATTTAAGAATGGCTACAGGCTACTGAAGCAGAATTTGAAAAAATCAAATAATCTGTTCCTCTAATAATTTGAGCATTTACAAAGCAAATTATCAAAAAGAATGTACGATTAGAAGTCGTCACAAAAAAGAAATTGACCAAAATCGTTACACGATGACATAATGAAACTAAGTACTGTACAATTTCCAGATGGCTCAGCGAAAGTGGAAGGGAACAGAGGGTAAATAGGGTACTTGACTGAAGTTACCAAAATATTCTAAAAGCATTGTTTTTCCATATCAGATAAGTGATTTATTAGAATTCTGGCTGATTATTATTACTATACATATATACCATGTGAGTTTTTTGAGAGTTTCCATTTCTATTACAACCAAATTTTTATGATAGAAATGATACTGGAAAAGGTTCTTTTCTTGGATGTAGTGGACTTGTAACCAAGAAAAACACTATTGGTTCAAGTAGCCTCAAGCACATATGCATATTTTTACTGCCTAACTGATAAATTAAAGAAAAATTAAAAAATTAAACTTGAGTAAAAAAATATTTTTTGCTCATTTATTAATGCATTAGATCAGTTTTATCGAAAAATTAATACATAGTCTAATTTAAAAATTTATAAGTTTGTATCATAGCTCGAAAACCATAAGAGCTATAAAGCTCCTGACTATAGCAGTCGGTTGCCCCCGTCGATATCTACAACTCTTATTTGAACAATTTTTCGATTAAATCAACGGTTTGGCTGTAATAAAAATGGCAACTCTCCAAAAACTCACACAGTATATAAGCTAATAGAAATATTCAAAAGAAAACACAATTTCACCTGATCGATGAAAATTATCAAAATCGACATAATTATCTAGCTATAAAATGTTACGTCATATTCAAGAAATGATGGCGAGTTTTCACATTCAAAAAGTGTAGCTTGGAATATCGGACGAAGACATGACTACCAAATAAAATCACTTTTTGGGTCTAACATGCGAATGCAATTACTTACTTCTACCATTTTCCTACAACTACCTCTAATTGAGAGGACAGACCGAATGTGGATACTTGTTTGCAATGATGTGTTTAGGTCCTTCCACCCAACTCCCGTCTTGCCTCACCAATCCCTACAATATTTTAAATGGAAAGGTATTTGTATATCCATTAGACGATCTTTTCATGTTCAAAAATAGAATGAATGGTTCCCATTCATAAAAATGATAAAAAGGGTCGAATAAATTTTCAGAACGAACCGTTCTAAAATTATATTTTCATTAACTGACAATACACCTACCGGTATCTGTCAGAACCTTTTTAAAACTAGAAATACATTACTCCAGAGGGAACCTCGTCCTTTTTACACCATGATTTTATAAAGTTATTTTAAGGTATCCATTCAAACGTTGATAAATTACGTTACAGTAATTTTAACATTCAATTATGTTATGATGTTAGAGTAGCTGTATAATATGGCTGTTTTAAAAATAACTCGAGCATAATTTAATTTTACCATTAAATTTACTTAAATAAATTTATATGTGATACCGTTTTAATATTTTGATTAAATTGAACATTGGAGACATTGGAATTGATTTGAATTTATTTTTAGCTACATCAATTAATATTGTTCGATGCACATTTTTATTGACAGATATAGATATAGATACTAAACCACTTGTAAGTTAAGTATAGATCGCAGATGAGACAGATCAAGTCTACATATAAAAAAGTGACATCTTAAAGTTGCAATAAGTAGCAATTTACACCACTACTGCTTTAGTCTGTTACTGACTGCCGTCGTGTTCACGTCAAAATAAAAATCATATTTTTTTAATCAATTCGTGTTTAAACAGAAAAAAATATGAAGTGTGTCGTATTTAAGTGTAAAAATTCTATTGAATAAAAAATTTCTCAAAATAAAGGGATATCTTTCTTAAAATAAATAAATTTATTTTTAATTGTTGACTGGTGGTAACTTATGGTGGCCATCATAGTATATAGTGTATGTATGCGAACTGCATATATCATCATCAATATATATTACTAACACATTGGTATATTCGTGTCCATACATAGTGTGTTTTGATCGTATGTGTGCTGTGTTACGTCACCCATTGATTACAGTGGGCACAGTTTGGTAGACATTCTAGTTTGACCCCTTGGTATAGATACACAATTATTTATAGATGTATAAACAATACATTTGTGTGCAAAATAAACATATATATGTATATTATGCTAAAATTAAAAATGCATACAAAACACAATAGTGATCGGTGATCAAGGTTCCAAATTAATTGATTACACTTATCATAATCATTTAATAAATATTCTATACGATCGATTTAACAAACAAAAGAATAAATCGTATGTATAGTGTAAACCGCGAGCTGTAAGTTGACAGATGGATATAATTTTTTTAGCGTTAGGACGAAGCGTGGCGAACGCCTGTCACATTGCCCGTGCACCCTACCGCACGAACAATTCAATACATGTATTTAAATGTACGTATTCAGACGAATACGATCTGATTTTTGCGGGTAAATTGACGAGCAAACTGTCTACGGGCACCTTACAAACTGTCACCATGAGTTGCTCGAATTGCGGTCGCGTTACGGGCGCGCGTACCCGTGAGTCTGGTCCTTTATCGAAAATCCAATAATTAGTTTTCGGTCATTTTACGTGTTTGATTTCTAACAACTTTGTAGGTATCTGCAGTTTTTTCATAAAAATATACCGCCCATTATTGTTATTGCAGTTTATAAAAAAAAAATCTGTTTAAAGAGCCATAAAATATATTGGGTATCCCGGCCGGATGTATACATATCATTTCATGTTAATTTTTAACATTGGATTCCCATAAGGAAAAAGTTATGTCACAAGAGTATTTTGGATAAGCATATTCCTATTTTTGGTAATTTTCTTTTATAAAATAATTTTTTCCCACCAAATTATCTGCACTATTTCTTCAACAGAATATTTTTTTGGTATTTTTATTATTTTAATATTTATTTTCAAGAAAATAAAAAAAATACGTTTTTGAATTTACAGCAGATGACAAAAATTTTTTTCTACAATCTTAGCGGAAAGTAGGCTTTTGCGCTCTGTGAAGAGAGCAAAAAATGTACATATATTTGTTGAAGACTGTCGTTGCCGAGCAACGAAGTACTACTTTGCGCTTTAAAGCGGCAAAGTAATACTTTGTCGCTCGCTCAACGTATATTTAATTACAAATCGGGTAGGCGTTGTTTATATTTTCTATGGTAAGAAATAAATAAACAGATTCTAAAATTATTATGTTTACCGTAATCAAGTGAAATATTAATTTTATTAAATTTCAAAATAACTGCAAAATATTAATTACAAATAATAAATAACTATAATTAATAAATAATAAGAATAAAATATTTAAAAAAATATGTATATATATGACGGAAATATGTAATAGTGACAGTGATTTCTCAAGTACACCTCCAGATATTTCTGAAGCTGCAAAATTTATAATATTAAAGTAAATATTAACGTCCATTATTATTTTTTCAAGTATCTTTTAAATAAAAAAAAATTTATAAGATTGTAGAAAAAATTTTGTGTGTTTGAAATCTTTTCGGTAGATATCTATGATCAATTTCACTTAAATTTAACCATTATTCATCACTTATGAAGTTATGAATTCAAATAATTTATGTTTTCTTGGCTTTATCTCTTTCATTATTGCACTTACGTACATTTTAAATTTTCAATTTGTGTTTAAAAAAGAATAGAGGATTGAACTGTTTGGAATATAAGAATTATTTAATTTTTTTAACGATGAGTTATGCTCAATTGTATTTGAAACGGGGTATATATACTGATAGTTCTAAAAGTACAGTCACTCTATAATCAACAAATTTTACCTCAATAAATAGTAAACACAATTTTGTGCACCTTAAAATATGTACATAAAAATGGTTTTTCGTGTTAAAATTTATTACATGATTGGTCGAAATTGATAGCATTTCGATAAAACGAAATTGATAGCATTTCGATAAAACGAAATTGATAGCATTTCGATAAAATTTCCAACTTTTATTAAAACATTATATTCTTTCTAAGAATAATATTTGAAAAACTGAAGAATTCTTTCTAAAAAAAAAATATACACTGTGGTTCAGCAAAACATTTCGGATCCACTTTAATGCAACGAACAGAGAACAACTGAGCATGCGCATACCTGTGTGTTTCTATTACACTGTGGTAATAAAATATATACCAAACATTACTGAACACACGACTTTCTAATAAATTCTCTGTTTTTATCACATAGAATCTGAATTCGGAATGTTTTGATTAGCCATCGGGTATGTTTTAATATTATTTTTTATTGAAATAAAATTGTTGTACGGGTATTTTATTGACTGACAGGTTCGCATAATATAACCTCATCATTTTGACGTATACCAAATGATAAATTTGCTACATATATTAAAAAAAAATTGCTTTGGTAGCTCAAGGGCGACAAGTTTTATTATTTAACAATATATCTAAAAAGAATTGAAGACATGAGTGGATGAAGGTGTTATGTCACATTTTTAATAATTTTACAGTAGAAGCGTTTGAAAGTTTTTACTTACATATACTTCCCATGTAATAGCACATGTTTATTATTGAATTTCTACGAAACAATTGAACCTAATGAAACCAAATTTGAATATATGATACTTCAGCATAGAATATTTCAAAATTTGGTAAAAAATGAATTTTTGAAAAAATGTTACATAACACCTTTATCCACTCATGTCTTCAATTACATATAACATTCATATTTTTACAGTGATACTCTAATAAATGAGATTTTTGAAACCAATCAAGACTTGATGGGAACGCAGAAAAAGCAAAACTTTATAAATTCTATGTTTCAACATTGTTGATATCGTAGCTTAAGATAGTTGGTCGATAACGATTTTTTCAAAGGATTTTAACGAAACATTTCTAGACATTTATTTAATTCAACACCAATAATACAAGCCCTTACCGAAAAAAAACTGACCACCCCAATTTTGAGAAAAACAATTTCAAAGTTTTGTAATTTTAACACGGGCTCTTATAGGAAAACTATTTTTTTTTTTTTTTTTGAATAAAATGAAAACGTGTCATTGGAATCTGATAAAAAATTAATATGTTACAAAATACAAAATTACAAACCATATTTAATAATAAATAATAATTATTTACTACGCCGTTTTTGAAATATAAATTATATACATCATTCTACAACGTTTTCACAACAACGCTTTTTCAACAATGCTTTTGTATTGTTACAACATAAGCGCGCGGAAATTAAAAAAACGCCGTGAGCAGCGGGGCCCCATCACGGTAGTCGAATTTTCCCCTTCATCTTCGGTATTGAATGTCTACAAGCGAAATGTGATTGAAAGTCTACAACCGAATTGTCATTTTGTTGGTTTCAAAACTGGTGATGAGTGTTCGGCTGATCGAGTCTTTAAAAAAAGGTTTTAAGTATTTAAGGGCTGTATCTCAGTAAATTTCAATTTTGTGCCGAAAACAGGTAGCAGAAAAAAAGCCAACACAATTCGTACGAGGACATTCCTGCCCATGTTTATCCGCTAATTGCCTTTATGTTTTAGTTTTAAATATTAAAAAAGGACCTTCAATAGTAAACTGGAAGGCCTTTATAAAGATATTTTTTCTTTCCAAAAAAATCCAAAATTTCTATTTTATAAATACTAAAAATTCAAAATTCCTAATTTATAAATAAACAGTGACTTTAATAACATTTTTAAATTACTTAATATGTACGTATTTCATTTGTCATAAAAGTAAGTTCACTTTTTTTTAAATTTTTTAAAATTACTATTCGCCTACTTGTATTTAGAATAAACATAATGCTTTTAAAACACATTTAACAATAGCATTCAATTCCGATGTAAAAATGGGAGAAGTGGGGGGAAAAGTGATGTGGACTCCCTACAAGGTACTAGCTGGATACTAACTGAATACACGTACAAAATTTCAGCCCTCTAGGTTTCCTTATGGAGTCTCTAGACGTGTTAGAAAACAAGCAAAAAAATTAAGGAAATATTGGCGTCAAAATCGTGGGGGTAAGGGTTAAAAGTTGAAACCTCCAAAAAACAGTGTCTGGCTATTAACTTAACCTGTACACCAAATTTCAGCCCTCTAGGTTTATTTGGGGAGATTTTGACCCGAACGAAACTGTTAAAAAACAAGAAAAATCATGTTCTTTTGGGTATAAAAATGGTGGGGGTAGGGGTTAAAAGTCGAGACCCCCAAAAGGCACCCCCTTGATACTAACTCAATCCCAATACAAAATTTCAGCCCTCTAGGTTTATTTGGGTGACCTGTGCGAGTGGTACAAACTTCGAAAACGTCGAAAATGCATGAAATTGTAGCTTAAAAATGAGGGGGGTGGGGGTAAAATATTAAAACCTCCAAAAAGCACAACCTAGGTACGAACTTTATCAACACACCAAATTTCAACCCTCTACGTTAATTCTGGGGGGCTGGGGGCCTGTTAGATCCAGCGAAAATCGTTTTTCCCCCCTCTACTCCCACCATATCATCCTAGGAAGCTGAATTTTGGATATGTTGTAGATAATTGACCGAAACATTATTTAAAACCGATTTGGAAAAGTTTTATTGCTTTTCCGCCCCCCACCACCCGCATAAAGGTCGGGTCCGAAAAAAAATTTGCCCAAAATTTGACCCCACTTTGATAGTATTGTTGTGCATCGGAATAAGCCCCACTTACCAAATTTCATCTCTTAACTTCCATAGGGGGGCCCTACACATATTAAAAGGTTGCGGGAAAATATATATATATATATATATATATATATATATATATATATATATATATATATATATATATATATATATATATATCAGACATCTTTTTTTTTTACATAATCGTGTTCTACGGGTCCGAAAACGGATAGCGCCCCTGGTCTCGCCTCTCGCAGCTCTTATCGTATAGACTGTATAAGTCTAATTTTTCGGAGAAAATTCGACTAAAAAGCAAGTGGTATATAAATATAATAACTGAAGAATATTAATACCAGAGAACAAGATTAATACATTATTTAATTTTTGATAAAATTTTTTCGGTGAGGTATGTATACTTTTGTACGTATGACTATCTCAGCAAAAAAATTTTATTTTATCAAAAATTAAATACTGTATTAATATTCTTCAGTTATTATATTAGTATACAACTAGTCTTTTTGAATTTTCGCGCGCTTATGTTGTAGCAATATAAAAACATAGTTGAAAAAGCGTCGTAAAATGATGTTTTTAAATTATATTTTAAAAACGGCGTGGTCAATAACTTTTATTTCTTATTAAATATGGTTTGTAATTGTGTATTAAATAACATATTAAATTTTTATCAAATTCCTTTGACACGTTTTCATTTTATTCAAAAAAAAAAATAGAGTTTTCCCATAAGAGTCCATGTTAAAATTACAAAACTTTGAAATCGTTTTTCTCAAAATTGGGGTGGTCAATTTTTTTTCGGTAAGGCCTCGTATTATTGGTATTGAATTAAATAAATATCTAGAGAAGTTTCGTTAAATTCCTTTGAAAAAATCGTTTTATCGACCAACTACCTTAAGTGAGTAGCTATGTATCAATTTTATTTCAAATAGAAAACTAAAATATTAAATTTTGTTGACTATAGGATCACCGAAACTTGAATATACACACATTTTTCTATAATGTAATAAATAAAAATGTCTTTAATATTGATGGATAGTTATCCTCCGCATTTCTTGGTAAATCATTGTAAAAGATTGTTGTATCATTTTTTCTTTTTTATAGTAGGTAACATTTTTCCAACCAGTTCGTAGACATTTTGACGGCTGATAAATTGTTTGAGTGTTATGCATAAAAAATCTCGTCGTACTTCAAATTTTCTAGTATAAGAAGTATGTGAAGTACATAGGTAACTGCGACGAGTATAAGGAGATTTTTTATGCATGCCACTCAACTTTTGCTACTTTAGTTCCTTGTACGCACATATTAAAGCAATCTATATAGTGTTCTAAATAAAATTATTCACTTATTATTACGCGAGAGGTTTGTATTGTTTCGAATAAATTTGGGTCTGTCTGACGAAAATTTATTGCCTAGCAATTTAACTCAAAGAACTGAGCAAAGCTGAAGCGTTTTTGTTAGTTGACAGTTCTTTGAATTAAATTGCTTTTATGCAAGAAATTTGAGTTGTAGAAAACACAAATTTATTCACAAAAAAAATTTAAAATGTAATACAGTACACTAATAAAAAATCTAGTTTAATCCAATTTAACCCCAGTTACTCATATTTTATACAATCATAACAGACAGTTAAGGAAAAATGATAAAAGGAAAAAATGAAAAATAATGGCAAACTGGTTGAGTCACCTTGTATCGTATTTAAATAATTTATTACCGCAAACAAATTGTCTGTCACAACATAGTTTATGATAGAACAGAATCATTTGTAGACTATCACCTATTTAACTATTGTTTTCTTCCTATTATATTCAATGTAAAAAGCTACATTCAGGATGAATCAGTAAAAAAAAAAATTGCGCTCAATATTAACTCATTACTTCTTATCGTTCTATTTTAGGAGACAATGCGTTTCATTTTTTATCCGTACTCTGAACTCTACAAGAGTCCTTCCTCCTATAACGCGATTTCGATAGGACACAAACGTGTTTCCATATCACGTGGTACAAAAAAATACGATATTTTCCTTTTTTTATGATTTCATAGTTTTAGTCAAAATTAAATTATATTTGTGGAAATGGGAAACATAAAACGAAATAACGAAAAAAACAAGAAAATTCGCAGTTTTCTCCGAAATTTTGAGGTTTTGTTAAAAAGTGACCCTTACAAAAGTTGTAGATGTTTTGTTCTTACAAAAGTTGAAGATCTACAACTTTTGTTAAGGATAATTTTTCCTTTGACTTTGACTTTCGCCGGAAATTGCAATAATATAATTTTTCACCCTTTTGGGGCCTCCCCAAATCAACCCTCCACCGCCCCTGCTCACGCATTTAGCTTTTTTACGTTTATTATAAGCCTCTTTACCATTTCCACTTATAAAAGTCTAGATAACAATTTTTGTTTTATTTCCCTCTAAATGAGTTAATTTGATTAGTCTACCACCCAAAAATTTCCAATTTCAGTGACATAATCGAAGAATATGTTAAATTTTTACAAAGCATATATTATAAAACTCTCCTACCATAATGTAAATTTTTCAATAGATACAAGAACAATCATGTTGGATCATCTTGTTTCTCTAATTTATTAGTATGTACTACAAAATGAAACAATAAATATTGTTCAGGCCACATTATACGTTTAATACAATTGTAACAAAATTATATATTACGCATTGTCCTCATTTGAATAATATGAAAATATGATTGATGCCTGCAGATATCTTGTAATACATTATAATATGTATTTGTATATGTACATAAGTATATGGCTATTTCTCTACTAATTGGAAAATTTTCATACAAAACTGTACCAAACATATTTTTCTTAAATATTAAGAAAATATGTAAATACAATGAAAGGCATTAATAAATGAAATGTGTATCTTAAAAAAGCTTACTAATTATCCTCTTTATTTGTGAATTATGGACGATGTTATGAAAAATTGCGACAAGGGACTGTTCCAGGGGAAGGAAAAACACACTTTCGTTGAATAGAAGCAATCAAAATCTTTGTTTTTATTTATTATAACTTTTAGAATCTATATTACGTACGAATAAATTAAAAATTTCTAAGTAAATTAAACATTATAATAAATTTTCTTAATGCTATAGGACGTTTGTCATTAAAATAAAATTTTTGGTTAAAATGCCTTTTTAAGTAGCTGAACTTATAACTTTAAAGTCATAAAATTATATATTATAAAATTAATATTAGTACAAGAAAAATATTACCTTCTACTAACTTATTTCGCTATGAAATGACAGGGGACTGTTTGTCAGGGGACTGATATTTTACATAGAAAGTTTCCTAGCATAAAATCATTTTAAATCTATTCAATTTTAAGGGGTAGGCGTGATAATATATTCGCTAAGTAATTATTTTATAAATTTGTTGTAGCTTAATCACTTCAAACGATAGGAAAATTGTATAGCAGGGGATTGTTACAACTAGTGGCCTAAACGTGTGGTTTACTTACAAATGCAGCGGTGACAGGGAACAAAATGATGTCAGCGCACTTAACTCTGTAACCGAACGAATTTCACACCGATTGCGTTCCGTTTCATGATATAAACGATCGCGCCAATGCACAGTGTGATTTCAGTACCATTTTTAAATTGTAACAGGGGACTGTTCAAAAAATTTGAGGACAACATTTGATTACTGGTATTTTAATGAAATTTTTATTTTAAAAATATGATTGCGTTTTACAAAGATACTTACAGTATTCTAGTATTATTCACATTTTTTTTCTCTGACGGTAATGATACTGAAAATAAATATTTGTAATAATACCTCTAATTCTGGAAATGGCACACGACAGGGGACTGTGAATTGACTGTAAAAAGTGACTGTAAATTGAATAATGGGTTATGGCGTGCCAAGAATAGCTAATATATTGTCTTTATTAATACATAAAACTCAACAATAACAAGATCTATTATATAAAATCTACCTGGAACAGCGATTTTCCAATTAGTAGAGAAATGGCCATATGTATAATACACAACATATATTACATATTATGTTTGTATTATGCAAAAGAAGAATAGGAAATCCTATTAAATTTTACACACAGTATGGGTATCTACATATTATAACATGAACAATAAATAAATACGTTCAACATTATTTAATCTAATTTTTTATTATGTTACCTAATCGACTTGTATAACTAAAATTAATTTTAAGTGTCATTTTTATTTCCTTTTTAAAATTATCTTTTTATGTTCTCATTCACATTCACAAGTTATATACATATAAACCAGCGCTTATCAATTTAAAAATAAAACTTGAACGTATAACGAAACTGTCTCGGGCACGTAATTCAGAATAAAGGATCCAAACACAAATTTAAAAAAAAAATTATAAACTAAAGAATAAAAAAAACTTCCTAATAAGTCTCTAATTACTCGCGAGAATAACTATATTCAACTTTCAGAGTAGTTCAAGACAAATTGCACTCCCTTAAGCATGCCCAGTTAGTTTTGAAACGAACTAATTATCTCACGAATTTTGCGAAAATTTGTAATGTACATATATGTAATTGATTTGTATACTTTTGCAATTCTGTAACTAAAATACATGATTTAGTCCCTCATAATAGGGAATAAAATATCACTTTTACTCTCAAGAGACTAAAAATACTTTTATTCCCGCTTTTAAGCTAATCAGCAAGCCGAATTTATAGAGCAGTATCAATCAGTAATCAAAATTTAACTTAAACAATGTTGCTAGATAATTTAAAATAATAAGTAAACAAATTTAAACTTGTAGATAAAGACAAACATTTATATTTTATTGGCTAATTTGATTTACCCACAGTATTCACTATAAGCTTTTATCTGGACGGCATACGAAATTCGACTACAGCGCTCGAGGTGGACAAATATATCAGTTTATCAGGACGTTGTTTGTACATTATTTTACTATTTTCTTTAAGAAAAAGTATCTTTTTTTAAGATACTGTGTTTAATTTTTTCAAAGCACGTACTTATTAGGATGTCTACCAGATTCTACAAAATAATAAAAAAATTATTTGTAAGCCTACTATCAAACGTTACTTTATTTTGAAATTTTCAAAAAAATATCATAAAAATTACCTCTTACGATTTCTTTGGTTAATTATTTATTATTGAAAACTATTTCATTTTAAGACATTTTTGAAATAAAATGAGCAGATGTATGGCTTTTATTAAACAGATTTCAGTTGTTAAATAATCACTTGATATGGTTATAGTTTCGACTCGGAGCGAATAATACTCGATGTAACTTGATTTCATAGAATTTGAATGATATACTCAAAATGACGAGTCAAATACATGAAGAAAGTTTAAGTACCTCTGCGTTATATCTCTAACAAGTAAATTAGATTTACATTTAAATTAATTCAATTCATAAAATATAATTTAATAAATTAAAAGCTATTGTTGTTACGTATACAATATATTCAAGCTATCATCAATAATATGTACTACAAATGGTGAATGAAATTATTTTGTTAACGAAATCTCTATTTCGCAAATTGTTCTCAAACTACAATTTCGTTTAATTCGTATACGATGAGATAATAGAAATGAGATAATTATTATTTAAATAAAAAGTATAAATTATCCTTGAGTTGGTCAATGACATGTGATTTTTGTACGCAATAACATCTACAGTAAAATCTGCTTTTATGCGGTCCTTTTTGTGCATTTTTTTTTTTTAAATACCTACAAAAATGCATAATGAGAAAGTAAAGTAAAAAATTTGATCATCAGTTTGTGACAAAAGTTATTTATTGACTATTTTTAAGTATTGCGTCGTTGAGTTTCTTTACATATGTATTTATCCCAATTTTTGTAATATTATAAAAATGAAATAAAATGTTCTCATGTGTAAGTAAATTAATGCTTTATCTTGTTTAGAAAAACAATATCTAAGAAAATCGTGAGATTTTGACCGTTGTAGCTATTTTCTATGAAACTTTTTTTATGCGGTGCCTATCCCTAACCATATAGCCAAAAAAGAATATGCTGTATGTGTTATTTGAAATTAAATTTTTATTGAAAATAAGAAATTATCGATCGAAACACCGAGTTTATAAGTCGAGGCTAATGTTAGGAATCGATGGTTGAACTTTTTTTGTAATTATTTACTAAACCGACTTTCTTTCAGACTATGAGAAATCTCAAAAATAGTAGTTGTACGGAAAAAAAAATTGGTAAAGATCGACCATTTTTCACCCAACGAATAGCTCTACTTACTATTCGAGAAAAATTCGTCAAGTGCATGTTTTTGTGACACGCACTAAGTAATGTCACCTCAGTGAAAGTGTTAATTTATGATTTTTTGGCTCGTTTTTTAAGTACAACTCTATAATTATTATATTATATATTATTATTATTATTATTAATTTTTCCCCCACTATAATCACACAACGAGATTAATATGTCATCCTTCGGTGACATAAAAAAGAAATATCGCCGTTCATGCGGTGTCTCATTAGAATATAGTCACCGGTTACATGCTGATCAGCTTAATCCCCTTTTTACGACATGGTCTAACGAATGATGAGTTTTAGAATTTTCATTAAAAAAAAAATTGTTTTGTACACCTGCAAAACAGACTAGACTACCGCTTTAACTTGACAGAAATCAAAATATATTTTTTTTTTTTGAATTTTAATAACTTTATACGTCTAACAAGTCTCAAAATGTGAACTTTTTATAAATATTTCCGCTTATAGCTTTCAAATCATGTATGTCTGACATATGACGGAATTAAACACTGTTATATCGCAACATTCACAATTAAAATCACGAAATTATACAATTTATACCCAATTATTAAAAATTAAATGAAACATAATATAATAATTTTATTAATGAATACTGAATAAGTCAGTTTAATTATATGGTATCAATTTTCTTTTGTTTATGAGCGTACCCTTGAAATTGCAACATATAAAATTAAAATGAATATTTACTAAACTTACTGTGCATTTAATAAAAGTTTTTTTTTTTTAATTTTTTTATATAACGTAAAAGCTCCCATTATGGAACGGTATCTAATACGGGAACAGTTTTGATATTTACATATTAATGAAGTTATTTCTGAAAGAAACGTTTAATAACAAAAATTATTATTAATAGAATGATTGTTTTTCAATTTAAATTCACCTCGCATTTAATGTTTCCTTACTTAATTTAAGAAATAAATATGTAAATGTCAAAACTGTTTCAGTATTAGATACCGTTCCATAATGGGGGCTTTTACGTTAACGTATAATTATTGTAATTAATAAAGTACTGATCAATATTGAATTATTGACTTCTGTCATATTTTTTTAAACAAGATTATTTATGATTGATATCAATATGTATAAGTATAAAGGTGAAGGTAAAGTTGGAGGTGTGTCAAATTATACTGTAACGATATTATGTTCTTGTAGACCACTGTAAATGTGAATGTGTTAAAATAACCCCCCCCCCCCCTTCACCCTCAGTGTTACGTAGTTTTTTTTTCTACTAAGCCCACAAGACAGTCAACTGAAATAATGTATTTTGTAACATAAAATATGTGAATTAAAACATTGTTTTATAGTTTAGTAGAATATTTCCCCATAAAATACGGTTCCTTACCGCGAAAACTGTGTAACCAAATGGTAACATAATCCATTTGAGGTGGTTCTGTAAAATTTAAAAATGTCAGAAGTAAAAAATATCAAAAAAGTGTCCGGTTCTTATTGAAATCAATGATATGTTATGCAATACTGATTGTCAGTCGACCCAAATGACGTCAGTGGGTCAAATGGCTGTGTTTAAGTAGTGATAGTGTAAACTAAAAAAATTATTTAATTATTTTGACACATTTACTTTTGCTGTGAACAGAATAATGTAAACTAACTTAATTATTATGGGGGAATTAATTTTGAAAATGCTAAACCTTCTTGGTATTGGGAAATAACACACTATTTTTTTTTTTACTTTCATAAAAAATTACCGCTATGGATAGACAGACAACCAAAGGTCAGTTTTATAGTAATGACCATGATATACGTAATACATATATAATACTCTTTAATATTAATGATAAAACTTGCTATAGTGGGTCGTTCACATATTAGTCATAAGTTGTAAGTATTAGGATGCAAAATATATAATAGTTCCAGTTCCCAGTGTGTCAAGTGTTTAAGGGAGGAGTTCAAATAAAAAAGCAACTTTTTTATTTATGATTATTTTGCTTGTTGAAATTTTTTTCAAATTAGGGATGGTTTCAAATAAAAAATTTTGTTTTTGAAACATTTATTACTCTTTCCTGTGGGGGGTGGGGGCCCTTTTTCACAAGTTTTTACGCGTTTACAGGGAACGCCATATCTCAAAAAGTAATGAATATTTTTTAAATATTTTTTCATTATTTTATTCCTAAAGAACCTGTCCGTAAAGCTGAGTATGGGTTTCAGGTAATTTTAAAAATTAACTATAAAATTGTAATCCCAAAGTTCTAAAAATTATAAAACCCAATTTTTTATTAAAAAAAAAATGTTTAAAAATAGTTACAATTGTTCAAATGGAAAAAGCATACTCCACTTTATGCGCAATATGTTTATGAACAAAATAAAAAAAAATTAAGTCTATCTTTTCTAAAACTTGAGATATGATTTTCCTTGTCGGGAAGAACACAAGTTTCGGGAAACGGTAAAAAACAAAAATAATAACAAAAGAAGCGGTTTACTCACTGTTTATTAAAACGTCTACAAAGGCATACAAATAAAATAACATTATCTGAGTGCATACTATAACTCATGTACACACCAAAACTAAGAGCCAGGACACACGAACCACGCCACGACCACGCGACAGCGACAAAATAGTGGCTATTCTGTGGCCGGGTATGTATGCATGTACTTTTCTTATGGAAACACAAATTTCAAGACACACGAGCCACAGCCTGTCGTCGTAATCGGACACTGTCGCAATGTGTCGTCGTATTGTCGTTTTTAGTCACTAAAACTTGCGACCAATGGACCACTTATAAGCGACAGATACGTACTACTAGTACTACAGTGTCTCTCGAACATTACGAGAAATCATTGAATAATACGACTCAAGCAGGTGTTTTGTAATTTTTGTTTTGTTTAGTTTTCTTAATTGTGTGTATTTTTATTTCTTTTGGTCTTTTTTGATTGTTTTGTTCTTTTGTTATTATTTTGTTTTTTTGTTTTTGTTTTGTTTTTTTCTTGTTTTGTTTTTTTCTTTTTTTTGGTCTTTTTTAATTTTTTTTTTTGTTTTTGTTTCTTTGTTTTTATTTTCTTGAAAAAATGGCAATGGTTAACGAAGATTCATTTGATACGGAATTATTTATTGAGGAAATCCGGAATTTACCCGCAATCTGGGATTACACATATTCGGGATATAGTAACCGGATGGAAAAAGTAAAGGCATGGGAACATCTTTGCTTCAAATTTTATGATAACTTTGAAAATAAAGAAAAGAAAGAAAAAAATTGAATATAAACCTTTTTATGACACATTTTATTTACAATAAAGGTACCGCTGTTATAAACGTATCCTGTATATATATTGTTTATTGATTTATTTTTGCAGAATTATTTATGTAATACAAAATAATTATTATAAAGGCAAATTGGTCAACAGAATTGAAACATTTTTATGGCATGGAAAAACCCTTCGGTTAAGAATAAAAGCATGTACTAGAAGCTCTCCTGCGGTTTGAACGTGGATTATTGACTATTATTAGATAAATAAGCTATATAATTATTTAAACCTTTTTAGTTTTATAATAATAGAAAAAAATTAAAAATTCAAAGAAATAAAGAGCTGAAAATTTTTGAATTGTTTCATCAAATAATTTTAAAAATTGAATCTGCAAAAATATGTAATACCAAAATACCGATATGTATTTTAAAAGAAATATTATTTAAAAGAAGAATCACCTCTCTGATTAATTTTGTTTATTTTTATCCTAGCGTACCTACTTCACGCTGCAAAATTTTAAGTTCCTTAAATTTCAGTATTGATAAATCAATTATTGTATGAATACTTAACGCAGACACTGTATATAACAAACAGTATTAAGTGGCTTTGATGCCTCCTAGCAGTGACTGTACGTGCTGTACGTCATTCGGCCACTAAAAAGTGGCTCGCAAGTCGCCGTCTAAGACACACGAACGACAGTACAACCACACGACAACCACAAAAAAGTGGTCGTGGCGTGGTTCGTGTGTCTTGGCTCTAAATATTACTGATCAAATCGCGAGGGCGGGGGGCGAGCATTTTCTGCAAAGGAGCAACAACTTGGCCGTGCAGCGGCTCACAAATAAATATTTTTCTATTTGAAAAAAAATTTTTTTGGCCATGTTTTATATATCACCGTGTTTGTAAAGAACCACAGAACAAAATAAAAGCAAAAAATGAAATTCGAAAAAAATTAGTTTATTAGCCGTTTGTGGCGTGAACTCCCCCCTTAATGATAAAACTTGCTATAGTGGTTCGTTCACATATTAGTCATAAGTAGTAAATATTAGGATGCAAAATATAATAGTTTCAGTTCCCAGTGTGTCAAGTGTTTAATTCAATCCGTATTTTTGCTTGATATAATCAAAATTGTTTTGTTAATTCACTTGAACGGGTAAAATATGCGTATCAAGTTCCGGTAAATTACTAGGCAATGATTTGTATAGTCATTTGGAAACAAATACAGACACTACGGCATTATGATCATTATTATTATTACTATTATTAGTTACGTGTGTATTACATTACAATTTATAAAGTACTACATATTGTGTACAACATACATACTATGTATATTGAACTACCTACAGTAGTACTTCGATAACTGCCATGTAACCATGTCAAATTTGTTTGAATAGAACAAAAATGGAGATCTACGGAAATGGAACGGTATAATATTTCTAGGTCCAACAAAGAAGATCAGTTTATTTTAATTACTGTATTTTTTTAGAAATAACTAAAGATGTAACAATCTCATTTTCTGGTCTCTCTCAAAAAAAATTTTACACAAATATCCATACTTATTTGAGTTAGAAAAAAAAAAAAAGAAAACGGTCATTAAAGTCAAAACTTAAAAAAAGCACGTCTTTTTTTGGGGGGGGGGGGGACATAGAATAGATTTTTGGATCACATTAGCGGCTGATCTGAAATTAGAGAATCAAACGGGATTTTTACGAAAACTATTCTTTGGAATCATCAAAGCTAAAATTATTACCAGTTCTGCAAAAAAAAAAAAAAAAATTTTCAAGCTTCTGACAAAAAATTTGATAAATCTACTTTTTTCCACTTTTCGAACTCCTAAAAAGTTGTTGAAATTTAAATGAATTCTTTTAGTGACTCGGAAAATTTGTAACGCTTCAGACGTGTTCTCGTATGTTATAATTAACAAAAAGCCACAGGCTGAAATCTGTGTCTCATATGTAGAACTCCGGTAACCGATGGATCTTTGAGACATAAAGGAACAAACAGGCCCGACGAGAGGGTGGTAATTGTCGAGAAGGAGCTCGAGAAAAAATAAAAGGAGCTGGTTTTGCTCGTTACTTTTTTGGGGGGAAAATTTTTAAAGAATGTGATTTATTCCCGGGGCCCGCCATTTCTCTCCACGGCCCTGGGAACAAAAATATCGAATAAAAAAATATGTACTTTTTCTGTAACCCTAAATAACATCCTAATACCTTGCTCATTTTATTACGATTTCAAAAAAAATTGACACTGCCATTTTCTTTACTCAAATAAAACTCACTGAAAACGGTTTTTAAACAATTCGAATAAAAACTAGACACCTAGCAATTCTGGATTCTACTCTAATAATTTTACATGATATAATAAATAATATTATCGATTTTAATGTGACAGTTATCGAAGTTTAATGTATGGATTATTACAATATTAGTGATGTTGTTTGCTTAACCTTGACTGTATACATGTAATAAATGAATTAAAAACAAATATTCATTATTTCTGGTTAATTACTAGCAAATTAACCGTTCCTCATTATATATTGTAATGTTACAGATGAGTTATGTTTTTAAAATTTAAACGAAACATTTCTAGAAAATTCACATAAAATTATATCTACGCAGGTTGGCCTTAACACGATGCCATCGTCAGGGCCACTGAAATACCAAAAATATCGACACTATATCTAATTACATCAGTGGCTCCCAAACTTTTTTGTCTCATAGACTACTTGCCATGGTTTTCGGTTTTACATAGACCACCCTGTACAAATTCAGAAATTCAAGAACAACTAAAAAATGGAGGTGGTAAGCCAAAAAAAAAGGTCACCAGTCACTAACTTTGCATTTTATCATTTAGGGCGAGCAAAATCCGTTGTACGTCTACGGTCCTGTTGTAGACCCCCGTTTACATCTCACAGACCCTCAATTTTTTTTCCCTCACCGGGGACCCCTTACAGGTCGATACAGTCCACTTTGGGAACCACTGAATTATAAGAAGACTCCGAGGACTTTGTCATAGTCCGGTCGAAATCAGCGATGAACTGAGGAAAAATATGCGCACGCAATTTTGTTTGTTTAGAATGTCCTATACTAGGGCTTCTTAAACTTTTTTCATTCGCGACCCCAAATAGAGATATATAAATATTTTATAAGGGTTTATTGATTAGGTAACAATATATATATACATATAAAAAAATTTTCGCTATGACCCCAAGATTTCGCTAAGCGACCCCCAATGGGGTCGCGATCCATAGTTTAAGAAGCCCTGTCCTATACCGTACAAGAAAGTGCATCTTGCCTCCCAAAAATGTAGGCATGTTTTATTTAAATAAATTTTTGAAGTGAAAACTTCGATATAGCGCGGATAACTCTGCGCTGAGAGTGTAATGAAAACTGTAATGGTCGAGAGTGAGCACTAAAAAAATTGTAAATTAATTTCTAATTAGACTAAAACAAATTTACACAATATATAGGTAGCAAAAGTTATAGGGAAGCAATTTTTTTTATATGTAAAAATTTTGAAATAAATTAAAACTAATAATCGTCCTAATTAAAATGTACATATTAATCAATGCATATAAATAAATATATGCATATACATAACCTCAAACCATTATTCACCTTGCTTTCCGATCAAAAATACAAATATCAAATAATAAATCATACACCTAGTGACATAAGTGAATAAAAGAATATGTAAATTTTTTTTTTACTTAACTAGAGGTAGAATGGATGAAAAAATTTCACGTTCTTTTCATTTTGCTCAAGTTTGCAACTATAAACCTTTTTTTATGCGATCTTTTTTTGTGCGATTAGTTTTATGCGGTTTTTAAAAAAATGGTCTTTAAAATGCATAATGTAAATAAAAATCAAGAAAAAGTAAGAAACTTAAACATTTACTATAATACCTTTTTTTGATCAAAATACTTTATGGTTTTTAAGCATTTAATCAGTACATTGCATAAGTGCATAAGAATATACCTAAGTCATTTTACAATCTGGACCGAACTAAACTTTTTATAGTTATTTATGATTTTTTAATATACATATCTTTTTTTGTGCGATTATGTGGTTCCTATCTGCCGCATAAAAAAAGGTTCAGCTGTATATGATTACAAATACGTAGGCATGTATTTGCTAATTGTTTAATAATAATTTAATCAATTATAATATTATAAAGTGATTAGGGTAAATATCAATAAAAAACTGAGGCGTGTTCACACGTTTCCAAACAGGCGACAAGATATAGAAATTCCAACTTCCGATTTGCGAATTATTTTTCCAACCGTCTCATGGACTTTTCTCAAAGTTATTTATTTGTTTTTGGATCCACAATACACTAAATATTTTGAATAATAATACAATCAACTTCGGTTATCTGGAATCAGACTGAACTGAATGTGAAAACATTTTAGAAAAAAGGAATTAATATAGAATTTATCTTCTTTGTTGTAAAAATTTCGGTGCAACTGCGATTTTGATCCGCTCAATAAGCAAATAAATAAAAAACAAAAATTAAACAATATTTAAACCGAGCGAAATTTTGTATATCACTTCATCTGTATAATGTCATTCTCAAATAAAAAAAACGCCGTGAGCAGCGGGGCCCCATCACGGTAGTCGAATTTTCCCCTTCATCTTCGGTATTGAATGTTTACAAGCGAAATGTGATTGAAAGTCTACAACCGAATTGTCATTTTGTTGGTTTAAAAACTGGTCATGAGTGTTCGGCTGATCGAGGCTTTAAAAAAAGGTTTTAAGTATTTAAGGGCTGTATCTCAGTAAATTTCAATTTTGTGCCGAAAACAGGTAGCAGAACAAAAACCAACACAATTCGTACGAGGGCATTCCTGCCCATGTTTATCCGCTAATTGCCTTTATGTTTTAGTTTTAAATATTAAAAAAGGACCTTAAATAGTAAACTGGAAGGCCTTTATAAAGATATTTTTTCTTTCAAAAAAAAAAAAATAAAAAATAAAAAATAAAAAATTATTTCTTCGGTATTGAGTGTCTACAAGCGAAATATAATTGAAAGTCCACAAGCGATTTGTAATTTTGGTGGTTTCAAAACTGATAATGAGTGTCCGGTTGATCGGGGCTTTATAAAAAGATTTTAAGTTTTTAAGGGCTGAATCTCAGTAAATTTCAATTTTGTGCCGATAGAAGTTAACAGGGAAAAAGCCAACACAATTCGTACGAGGGCATTTCTATCCATGCTTATCCGCCAATTGCCTTTGTGTTTTACTTTTAAATATTAAAAAAGGAACTTAAATAGTAAACTGGAAGGCTTTTATGAAGATATTTTTTCTTTCCAAAAAAATCCAAAATTTCTATTTTATAAATAATAAAAATCCAAAATTCCTAAATAATAATTAAATTAATAAATAAACAGTGACTTTAATAACATTTGCAAATTACTTAATATGTATGTATTTCATTTGTTAAAAAATTGTATTCACTTTTTTTTAAATTTTTTAAAATTACTATTCGTATTTAACATTAGCAATTTACATTACATGTACATGTACATTAACAATAGCATTCAATTCCGATGTAAAAATGGGAGAAGTGGGGGGAAAAGTGATGCGGACTCCCTACAAGGTACTAGCTGGATACTAACTGAATACACGTACAAAATTTCAGCCCTCTAGGTTTCCTTATGGAGTCTCTAGACGTGTTAGAAAACAAGCAAAAAAATTAAGGAAATATTGGCGTAAAAATCGTGGGGGTAAGGGTTAAAAGTTGAAACCTCCAAAAAACAGTGTCTGGCTATTAGCTTAACCTGTACACCAAATTTCAGCCCTCTAGGTTTATTTGGGGAGATTTTGACCCGAACGAAACTGTTAAAAAACAAGAAAAATCATGTTCTTTTGGGTATAAAAATGGTGGGGGTAGGGGTTAAAAGTCGAGACCCCCAAAAGGCACCCCCTTGATACTAACTCAATCCGAATACAAAATTTCAGCCCTCTAGGTTTATTCGGGTGACCTGTGCGAGTGGTACAAACTTCGAAAACGTCGAAAATGCATGAAATTGTAGCTTAAAAATGAGGGGGGTGGGGGTAAAATATTAGAACCTCCAAAAAGCACAACCTAGGTACGAACTTTATCAACACACCAAATTTCAACCCTCTACGTTAATTCTGGGGGGCTGGGGGCCTGTTAGATCCAGCGAAAATCGTTTTTCCCCCCTCTACTCCCACCATATCATCCTAGGAAGCTGAATTTTGGATATGTTGTAGATAATTGACCGAAACATTATTTAAAACCGGTTTGAAAAAGTTTTATTGCTTTTCAGCCCCCCACGACCCCCTTAAAGGTCGGGTCCGAAAAAAAATTTGCCCAAAATTTGACCCCACTTTGATAGTATTGTTGTGCATCGGAATAAGCCCCACTTACCAAATTTCATCTCTTAACTTCCATAGGGGGGCCCTACACATATTAAAAGGTTGCGGGAAAATATATATATATATATATATATATATATATATATATATATATATATATATATATATATATATATATATATATATATATATATATATATATATATATATCAGACATCTTTTTTTTTTACATAATCGTGTTCTACGGGTCCGAAAACGGATAGCGCCACTGGTCTCGCCTCTCGCAGCTCTTATCGTATAGACTGTATAAGTCTAATTTTTCGGAGAAAATTCGACTAAAAATAAATAAACTGGATATCTACTTAATAAATTTCTAACACTGACTGACTGACTGACAGACAGACAACGCACAGCCTAAACCGTTGGGTTTGGAAAAATGAAATTTTGCATAGGAGTTCCCTATGTAATGTAGGTGAGCACTAAGAAAGGATTTTTGAAAATTCGTCCCATAAGTGAGTTTAATGGGGGATGAAAATTTGTATGTAAATTCGTTATTTTTGAAGTTAGTGGTATATAAAAATATGTTACTATGGCTATTAAAATAAATAATATCTTATTTAAAGAATCTTTAACTTTGACTGACAGACAACGCACAACCTAAACTGTTGGGTTTAGAAGGACGAAATTAAGCACAGGAGTTACGAAAATTGGCGTTTAGGATTCTATTTTTAAATAAAAGTCAGTTGTTTCTGGAAATTTATTTCTTAAAAGGTTAAAACAGACAATGAAAGTTCATATGGGAAGTTCGTCATTTTTGAAGTTAGAAACGTGGATATTGATTTAGGCTTTTGAAAAATATTAAAAGTGAACAGAAAGTGAGTACCTAATAAAAAGATGTTGTCGATGGGTCGAAATCCCATCGGGTATACGGCTAGTTAAAAAATAAAAATCAAAGCTTTTTCATTTAAATCACTAACATTATTCAGAAGTAGTAAAACGAAATATGACAGTGAAGAACGTAGAGCTAAAGTGGAGGTATAATTTCTCCAAGAATTTTACTACCCTACCAGCAGCGCCCGCTCTAGTGTTTACGCCGCCTCGGGCAAAAGAGAAAATAATTCCGCCCCTGTGCAAAATCGGTGATCTTTTTTTGGGGGTCGCTAGGTATAAAAATGCCGCCCTCTTTTCTTTTTTTCACACCGCTGACCTTTTTAGTCGAATTTTCTCCGAAAAATTAGACTTATACAGTCTATACGATAAGAGCTGCGAGAGGCGAGACCAGGGGCGCTATCCGTTTTCGGACCCGTAGAACACGATTATGTAAAAAAAAAGATGTCTGATATATATATATATATATATATATATATATATATATATATATATATATATATATATATATTTATATATATATATATATATATATATATATATATATATATATATATATATTTTCCCGCAACCTTTTAATATGTGTAGGGCCCCCCTATGGAAGTTAAGAGATGAAATTTGGTAAGTGGGGCTTATTCCGATGCACAACAATACTATCAAAGTGGGGTCAAATTTTGGGCAAATTTTTTTTCGGACCCGACCTTTAAGGGGGTGGTGGGGGGCGGAAAAGCAATAAAACTTTTCCAAACCGGTTTTAAATAATGTTTCGGTCAATTATCTACAACATATCCAAAATTCAGCTTCCTAGGATGATATGGTGGGAGTAGAGAGGGGAAAAACGATTTTCGCTGGATCTAACAGGCCCCCAGCCCCCCAGAATTAACGTAGAAGGTTGAAATTTGGTGTGTTGATAAAGTTCGTACCTAGGTTGTGCTTTTTGGAGGTTTTAATATTTTACCCCCACCCCCCTCATTTTTAAGCTACAATTTCATGCATTTTCGACGTTTTCGAAGTTTGTACCACTCGCACAGGTCACCCGAATAAACCTAGAGGGCTGAAATTTTGTATTCGGATTGAGTTAGTATCAAGGGGGTGCCTTTTGGGGGTCTCGACTTTTAACCCCTACCCCCACCATTTTTATACCCAAAAGAACATGATTTTTCTTGTTTTTTAACAGTTTCGTTCGGGTCAAAATCTCCCCAAATAAACCTAGAGGGCTGAAATTTGGTGTACAGGTTAAGCTAATAGCCAGACACTGTTTTTTGGAGGTTTCAACTTTTAACCCTTACCCCCACGATTTTTACGCCAATATTTCCTTAATTTTTTTGCTTGTTTTCTAACATGTCTAGAGACTCCATAAGGAAACCTAGAGGGCTGAAATTTTGTACGTGTATTCAGTTAGTATCCAGCTAGTACCTTGTAGGGAGTCCGCATCACTTTTCCCCCCACTTCTCCCATTTTTACATCGGAATTGAATGCTATTGTTAAATGTGTTTTAAAAGCATTATGTTTATTCTAAATACAAGTAGGCGAATAGTAATTTTAAAAAATTTAAAAAAAAGTGAACTTACTTTTATGACAAATGAAATACATACATATTAAGTAATTTAAAAATGTTATTAAAGTCACTGTTTATTTATAAATTAGGAATTTTGGATTTTTAGTATTTATAAAATAGAAATTTTGGATTTTTTTGGAAAGAAAAAATATCTTTATAAAGACCTTCCAGTTTACTATTTAAGGTCCTTTTTTAATTTTTAAAACTAAAACATAAAGGCAATTAGCGGATAAACATGGGCAGGAATGTCCTCGTACGAATTGTGTTGGCTTTTTTTCTGCTACCTGTTTTCGGCACAAAATTGAAATTTACTGAGATACAGCCCTTAAATACTTAAAACCTTTTTTTAAAGCCTCGATCAGCCGAACACTCATCACCAGTTTTGAAACCAACAAAATGACAATTCGGTTGTAGACTTTCAATCACATTTCGCTTGTAGACATTCAATACCGAAGATGAAGGGGAAAATTCGACTACCGTGATGGGGCCCCGCTGCTCACGGCGTTTTTTTTTTAAATATTGAAAAATATTAAATTTTTTTTTTTTGCTCGTCAGCTGCAAACTGCCGCCCCTTTTTAACAAAACTTCAAAAATTTTTTTTTACTGGTCACTTGTAAAATGTGAGCCTCTTTTTACAAAAATTTACAAAATTCCCGCCCTTAAAATTTGCCGCCCCCGGGTTGCCCCTCCCTGGAGCGGGCCCTGCTACCAGACACATATGGTATTATTAAAAGCTTCTACTGTCGTATTTCAAAACTTACTTTTTTTCAGAACCAGTAAAATTTCCTACTGTCTGCGCACCATAAATAAACTTAATTAACTTAGTTTTTACCTTCAAAATGGAGTTAAATGGCTTCGTTACAGAAAATTAACTAATATTCAATTCTTTATGGAAAATCAGTGAAGTTTTCTATAAAAATAGCTTCCAATGAAACATAACTTATTAAACTTAATACCTAAAAGGGAAATTTATTTTTTTTTAATTTTTTTTCCTGATTAAGAAGTATACCCTTCTCTTTTAATTAGCATTTAATTAACTACCAATTATAATAGATATCTATATAAAATCATTGAGCAATTTTAATCACTATTAAAAAAAAATTTGCATATAAATTTTGCAATATCAAAAAAAAAAAAAAAAAATTGTACGAAAAATTGTACTTAATACTTCATATATGCAAATTATAGGCTATAAATCATTAAAAACAAAAGCAATCCAATTATAAATTACCAAATGATTATATGGTTTTATCTCTTTCTATCTACTTATAGTACAAATACACTGATTTCTCGTTGTAAGCGACTTGAAATAGAGTCATATATCTTACTCTTCTTAGATAATAAAATTCGCATATACATAAAAAGAGTAAGACATATGATTCTATTTCAATTTTGATGTTGCTTACAACGAGAAACCAGTGTAGTTTAAGTATATGTTTAAAAACGTCTTTTTAGGTTATGTTAAATTTTATGTACACTACAATCATATTAACCTATTATTTTTAATGATAGGTTTTTAATCAAAACAATTTTTGTTGATAGCATAACATCAGACAGTTGGCCTTCATTTGATTGAATATGAAAATTTACCTTAAAAGATTAACCCACTGATAAACCCACAATCAAATCACATTTATAATAGGTCAATGTTTATTATTTGTGTCAACTTAAAAAAAAAAAGAAAATTCGAGCTTCCGATATCTGGTACATATTATGATAACATTAAATTTCAGTGTTAGCAAGTTTGTCATTAAAATTGATCGTTTTGGTCTTGTAATTTCAAAATTGAACTACATTTCCGGATTTCATTGAAAAGACGAAAAATATAAGATTCATTGATACATTCCACGCAGTAGGTGACAGGAACTCCAAAAACTGCAACTCAGGACGAGAAGGGAACACATTTTATTGCACTTCTTGGAGTTATACTGTATATCAAATGTGTTGTAACTAGTGATGTCGAGCCGAGGAGCAGTTAGTCGATTAATCGATTAAAATTGTTTTTCAGACAAAATTAGTCATTAGTCAAAAATATCGAGCATATAATAGTCGACTAATCGACAAAATCTTTAATCGAATTCATGAGTAGGGTAATCTATATAACTCTTTCAAAAACGAGGTTTTCTTTTTAAATTAATTATTGACTTTTTAATTTAATTATTGACTAATCATTTTAGCCATTTAATCGAGGATAAAATAGTCGACTAAAAAATGACTAAATGTAAACCAAATTAGTCGACTAAACCGATCAATCGATTAACTATTTGACATTACTAATGTGGAGTCGACGAGCAGTTAGTCGATTAATCGACTGAAGTTGTTTTTTAGACAAAATTAATAATTAATTGAAAATATCGAGCAAACAATAGTCGACTAATCGACTAAATTTTTAATCGAATTCATGTATAGGGTTTTCTTTTGATGTTTTCTTTTGAATTTACTTATTGACTTTTTGTTTAATTATTGACTTTTAATTAATGTATTTTTTAAGAAAAAGTATCGCAATGTGTCAATAACATAAAAGTGAAAAATCATACAAATAGATAATTTATTAGTTTTCATTTTTTGAAATCCAATAAATAATACAGAAAAATTAATAAATTAGTCGTTTTGAGTCATTTAAAAAAAAATTAATCATATTAGTTATTTAGTCAAAGGTAAAATAGTCGACTAAAAATGATTAAATGTAAACAAAATTAGTCGACTAAGCCGATTAATAGATTAATTATCCGACATCACTAGTTGTAACTAATGATGTCGGATGACTAATCGATTAATCGGTTTAGTCGACTAACTTTCTTAAAATAGAGTCATTGTTTTACCCTCAATTAAATGATTAAAATGATTAAAAGGACTAATTATTTTTTTAAATGACTAAAAATTACTAATTTAATTACACATTTTTCTGTATTATTTAAAAGATTGTAAAAAAAATTAAATTGATTAATCGACTATTATATGCTCGATATTTTCGACTAATGACTAATTTTGCTTGGATAACAATTTTAGTCGATTAATCGATTAACTGCTTCTCGGCCCAACATCACCAGTTGTAGCCAACCAAAGACACACTGTAAACATGCTGTAAACAGACATACACACATACATTGACCACATTGACAAAAAAAAATTGGCAGTGACTCGTACGTAGCCACACTGTCTACCAAACACAACAAATTATGTACTCGCTGTTTGCTTATACGCGTCACGCTACAGCTGTGTATAACAGCGTGCGGTACGTGGACGTGCGCGGTGTTCGCGGGCACGAGCGGGGCCGACAACATGGTTGAGTGGACTAGGTCGAGGACATTGAACGCACCAAAACCAAATTCTGTTGTCTATTCTATTGTATTTTAATACTAAATTAATTATATGTACTTCATACCTACGTAATATGTATGTATATCAAGGCTGATATGTATGTATGTATGTACCGTGTGTCACAAAATTATCAATTTATCATTGTACTAGCCCCGTATACCCACCCGATGGGATTTACTATGGAGTATGGGGGGTAGATATCAGGAGGACTATCTTCGCCGGAAAACAATAGAAAAATAGTTCAAAAAGTGTCCCGGTTTAGGTACTAAGTAACAGTTCAAAAACTCGCCAGAATAGCGCTAGAGTAGCGAAAGAGTATAGTGATTTTTTTGTGTTGTTTTATAAAAATTTTTAAAATAATAAACCTATTATATGTAACAATTATAATAAAAAAACAATAATTACATAACAACGCGGATGTTTTTCTTTCCTTGTTTACTTCTCTAAATTTATCCTTTTGCTACAGTAGCGCCGCCACTATTTACGCCTTTCTTTGGACACTTGTTGATACAGAGATGGTGCTCCTGATATCTACCCTCCATACTATGGAGATTAGACAAAGAGACGAAACTCAATATATTCAAAAAAGTGTTCAAATCAAAGATGGCACTCGTGTTCGCCGGATACGAAAGCGGTACAGTACTTATTCTCAAATGGGACACTCTTAAATGGAAACGCGAGCTTCTACATTATCTTTGTTGCCTTTTGAATAGAATCTTTTGGAATCTTTTTCAATGTTCAACTCAGTTATAAAGTGGGTTTTTCGATCGTTTTTAAAATAAATTTAACAATTTTTATTTTGCGTCGCATCATTTATATTGTATATTATATAATTCGCTGACGTCACTATGTAAAATCGGAATCAGTACCATTGGATATCCGCCGTATAAAGTACACTAGTGCTCTAATTGAGAGAAATAAAAATGCGTATGTATTGGTCACACAGATATAAAAAAAAAACGTTAGGAATTTTTTAAGTAAACACATCATTATATATGTATACAGGGTGGAATTTTAATAACTCTTATACCTTTTGGTGAATTTCGATAAAATTTTACGTTGATTTAGAACGGAATTTGTTAGAAACAACATAGCTCTGTTTTAAGCTATTTGTTTCCAACAAATTCCGTTCTAAATCATCGTAAAATTTTATCGAAATTCACTAAAAGATATAAGAGTTATTAAAATTACACCCTGTATATATATAGAATGAGTTGTTTACGTTAAAAAAAAATTATGTTTTTTTTTTTTATATCCGTGTAACCAATACATACGCATTTTTTTCTCTCTTAATAAGATCAGCAGTGTAATTTAAACTATAAGTAATGCGAGGATTCATAGTGCAGGTAATAAATTATCCTGTCAAAAATTGCCGGAAAAACGTTTCACCATTCGTTAGAAGCGGCACATAATTTATTGCTACTATTAAAACCTACTTTTCGTTATCGAAAATTATCGATATCGAAAATAACGATATTTCCAAAATGGATGATATAAGGAAAGGAAGTATCCTTTCAAATAGATAACATTTACTGTAAATTATACTTATCTTTCGTTAGCAAAATCTTTCGATCGAAAACAGATTGCAAATGGTATCCAATTTTTTTAAACTTATGGTTGTGATTTTTTTATAACAACTACAACTAAAAACTAAATTACTTATTAGTTAATACTAATAGTTGAATTTTTCAGTCATTAGTTGCAAAAAAATATTTTTTTCATTGGTTTTTTATTATTAATTGCAACCAACATCTAGGCATCTAGCCAGTATTGACTACTGTTTTGTTGAAAATTAATATGTGAATGAGGTGTGCTATATTTCAATGAAAGTAACATTTTCGTTTGCATAAACATAATAACAATTCAAATTTTTAAACGACTATAGATTTTAAAATTATAATTTATTGTCATTTTTTGACCCCCAGTACTTGTTTTTGCGCTCCTGGAAAAGGATTCAATTTTTTGACATAATGATTTATACTACACTACAATTCCTCGCTTTAACTATAAGAGTTTATTTCATACATATGTAATTTCTATATGTATTTCCTTATTAGTAAATATCATCAACCGATATTGGTGATTCTCAAATGGAAACACTCATTTCCCCAGTCCCGACGTGTTTCCATTTGAGAATAAGTACTGTAGTTACATTCTGTTTTATCCGTTTTATGTTAATATATTCGCTATATTCACATCAGTATTTTGAGATTATTAACGCCACGAGTGGTAAAAAAAGAAAGCCTTATATGTACCATTTTCGTGACCAATTTTGTCAATTCCTCTCATATAAGTTAAATCCCCATCTTTTAATACTCCATTGGATTTACCATCAGCAGCATCTCAGGATGTCAGTCAGTGTTAAAGATTTACTAAAATATTATTTATTTTAATAGCCATAGTAACATATTTTTTTTATATATCTCTAACTTCAAAAATGACGAATTTCCATACAAACTCACGTAGGGTACGAATTTTCTTATTGAAAAGAAAAATCTGCATTCGTGCAAGGCTACAGCACAGGTCTTGCAGTAGGTACTACTAATCTTGGTCTTGGATTTGTTTTTTTTTTGTAAATTTTCGAATGGAAAATTCAGTTAGAACGGCCACTAACAGTCATAGTAAGATTTCAGCCCAGGACTATAATAAAAATTTCCCTAAAGAGTCCTAGAGGTCCTATATAATTATGTACATGTCCGTTCGATAACTCTCGAACAAAACATTCTACTTTTACAGAATTTGGTGAAAGTCTCAAACTCTCAAACGTTTAAAGTCTAAAACTCTTAGATGAGTTTTTCAGCTAGACACGTTCGATACCACAATTACAAAAAAAATGAGTTTTTTGCCAAAATGCAAAAGATTTTCGATTTTTCACACCGTTAGGTCGTGTAATATAAAATGTCGTCTTCCGACCACTTTGTTAATCATGTAATTCAGAAGAATATCAACACTTTCTTAAGCATTTGAGAAAAATTTAAAGGCCGTTCTTTAATCTTAAATAGAATTATGGTATCCTGGAATCATTTCCGCCATTATTCGTGTAATATGAAATGTCGTTTTCCGACCATTTGCTCGACCATAAGTTCCGACCAAGTTAGCCCCGTCATTTTCTTTTTTTTCGAACAAAAAGGCTTGTGGTAGTCGTGTGCTATCATGCACCGTAAATAAAAAAGCTAAACTCCAAGAGTTGTTTTTTTTTACAGCCGAAAACTTATTTTTGAGCCTAAAATTACCTTTGCCGTTCGCTTTTTTTAAAACAAAAATAGGTTGTGCTGTATTGTGCTAGACGTGTACTATCATGGACGTAAAAACCTTTCGTTTATAAGGTTGGCCTCGCCATTTTCTTGTTTTTACAGTAGTTCATTTTAAATTCACACATCTTTCTGCTCTGCAAATGCTCTTTCTGGGAAACATTGCTTTAAACCAATTATGCAAATATAAAGTCCTGTCTTAATTCAATCAAAAATTTTGAAGTTTACATCGTTTACAAATAAACTATACGAATTTTTGCGTCCCACTGTAATTATACAAAAAAAAAAAAGTTAAAGAAAAAATTACTAAACCTATAATTATGTATTCCATTGGCTGTTCAATTAATTTGACCAAATTCATAGATACAAATGTCTGTAAGCAAATAAGTATTAGGTAATATGCAAATTAATTTAAAAGTAATTATTCGTACGTGTACGAGTTACACCCCTCTGTGCCTCTCTGCACTTCAACAAACCCCGCCGCTATACCCCACTCCTAATTCCCACCTTCCAATTTTCTTAATTAATCACAATTTGTCTGTCTATTCATCATTTAGTTAGTCTGTTTTGACTATTATTATATATGTATCATATTTATTTGTTAATTTCTTAAGAGCATTTGCCTGAAGGTATTTTCGATTTTTTTCCTTTTTAAATTCTCCTCAACAACGATCATTTTGACATAGATTTCAAATATCGCATATACGGCTTGTTTTTGGGTTAATATATAAGTCTATTCAAATGTATATAAAAGGTTGATTTACATTCTAGACTATGATGACATTACACATAGAATTATTATGTTTAAATACTACAATTTTGAAAATCAACGGGTACCAGAAAATCGTCAAAACTAGTGAAAATCTAATTTTTTTTAGATCTCAGTTTCGAAACTATAAGTTAACTTAAGATTCCATAATTTTTCACAATTTTCAAAAATATTACACAAAAATATAAAGTTTATTTCAAAAAAAAAAAAAAAAAAATGCAGCTGAACCTTTTTTTTATGCGATGAATAGGGACCGCATAAAAAAATCGCACAAAAAAATATCATAAATAGCTATAAATAGTTTAGTTCGGTCCAAATTATAAAAAAAACTTCTTTTATGCGGTGGAGCGGGACTGCGTAAAAAAAGTTTCATCAAAAAAACATAACTCAAAACGCTCAAAACTTAGAAATTTCCTTAACATTAATTTACACGTAAGAAAACATTTAATTTCAACTATAAGAAAATTAAATGATGCAATAACTTTATGCAATGTACTTATTAAATGCTTAAAAACCGTTAAAAAGTATTTATATTAAAGAAATTTATTATAGTAAATATTCAAGTTTCTTTACTGTCTCTTGACTTTGATTGGCATTATGCATTATAATTGCAATTTTTTTAAAAACTGCATAAAAAAATCGCACAAAAAAAGGACCGCGTAAAAAAAGGTTTAGCTGTATATGTAACAATGTTTATACGTTGCCAAATCAGCCAAATTAAAGTGGTCTGACGTCGTCAAATGCAACTTAATGAAGCAGAAATAGACGTAGGTACCTAATTTTTTGTCTCTTGTTTTTCATATTATTTTTATATTAGAGTAACTATAGTAACTTAAAGCTGTACGTCTAATTTTGCTTCATTTATTAATGACAATTAGTGAATTTGAAAAAACAACACTTACAAAATCTTTGAAAATTTCCACTGATGTCAATCCAACCAATCAACATATCGCGCGTTGGCTGTCTCTACCTCGTATATCAAAAGCTACATGTTTTAGGACACACAAAAAACATATTAAATACTGTATTTACATATATACTTACCTATATATATATTTATATATATGGGTAGCCAACATCAAAGGGTGTAATTAGCATAAATCTTAAGCTCATAGTGATGAAAACACGGATTTAAAATATGTTTTTTTTGTGTCCAAAAATTGGGAGTTTTCAGATACGAGGTTGAGACAGAGTACGCGCGATATAAACAACCTAATTAAATTAATTATACCTTCAATTAGTGCACACTCTATGTGCAAATTTATTAAACTATAATTAATAAAAATAAAATTCGTATACCCAAGTAAGTACTTATTAAATTAAATGTTTGGTAATGGACTCTAATGATTCTAATGATTATAGTATTTTTAAAAAATAAAGTTTTATTGCGTGTGTAATAAAATGATTTTTTTTACAACAAAAAAATTAATACTTTCTCCTCAAATTTTCTATAAAAATTAATTTAACACTATTTTTACGGTTTTAATGAATTTATTTATCTTATAAAATTTTGTTAATTATAGCTTGAAAACACGTAAATTAGTATAAATAAAATCTTAGCAATTATTTAATTTTTAATAAAGCTAGACCACATAATTATCTACATATATGAAATAATAAAAGAGAAACCTAGCAAATTTGTTTGGTTTAAATAATTATTGTTTAGCTCTGATGTGATTACTCAAATTGTTTTTAATTGTAAACAAATTCGATGGAGTGCAAGTTGGAAGCGCACATTGAGTATTCCGTACAATATTGGTGCATAATTTTTTTTTTATATTCTTTTAGAAAACTTAAAACTTTTTGTTTTTATAAATTATTTCAAAACTGTCGCCTTTTGTAAACTTTAGAGTTGAGATGTGGGATGGTACTTTTGCGCACATTTTTGAGCATAAATCAAAAACGAATGCGACTTAAAAAGATATGATTTTGAAATGTATATTAAGAGAGCCTATATCCTCTGAAAAGGCTTGTAAATGTTGTTAAAAACTACATTTTGTTCAGTTTAAAATTATGCAATAAAAAAATGTCTGCACCTGCAAGCAAAATGATACACAAACTTAGTTATATGTTTACAATACAGAAAAATTCGGGCCTACCCAAAATAAAAATCCTAGAATCGCTCCTGCGTAATAGGTGAGAACTCTCAATCGAAAATTCGTTAAAAATTGAAAGTTGAATGTATTAACTAATAATAATATATTCTGAGCAAGACGACACAATACAGCACGAAATTCGGTATGTATTCGTTCAATGGAGATAGTAATTAAATGTGTAAACAAAGTTTGATGTTTATACAAGACGTTCTTCTGCTATTATTATTATTATTACTGAGAGCTATGCTGAGCTCTGCTTTATTGCTTGCTGCTCACATGTTATATGCGTGTATAGAATTAATTATAATATTATTGTGTGAAATCCATTTAAATCAAGAAAATTTATTCTATAAATTAAATGAAAGCAACAACACTGAATTAATATGTATTAAGCCGGCTCTACACGATGCTATGAATGTTCCTTCCAACGTTCGATCGAACGTTTGAGGCAATTAAGTTCGATAGTGGTGCGACGAATGTATCTGCTACACGGTGAATCGAATGTTTGATCCAATACGAATGATGATGTGTTGGTACTCAATGGACGACGCTGTTATCTGTCTGATGTTATCTCTAATGTTATACACTGATGTTGTCTCTCTTCACATGAACGAGTCGTGCAGCTGCTGAGTCGAACCAACCAACGCAACCAACATTGACCTTCAAACGTTCGAAGCATCCCTTTAACGCGGTGCAAGAATACCGACATCGAGCGGGACATGGCCAAATGCGAATGTTTGACGCTCGACATTGGACACTCGTAGGTTCGAACAACGGCCACACGATGCGATGAACCATCGAACGTCCAATGTTGGAAGGTGTTCGTAGCATCGTGTAGAACCGGCTTTATATACAACATATTTATGTATGAATCTAGAGAAGTTGAGGCGGTGTTGAAGTATGTATTTTGCATACTAGTTTTGATGAAGTTGTTGAAAATACTGACGGTAAAAAATGGATAAGTGATTTTTTGAATTTCAATAACAACTTTTTATTTTCTCACTTTCAATAGTTACTGTGATTAATGAAATTTCTCTCGAAATAAACGGTTCTAAAGGTTTTGGTCGTTGGTGTTGTTTATATTTAGATAAGTTGAATGATTGAAAAAAGGTTTAAAAAGAATTGATGACACTTACGGTTAGGGAACAGAATGTTTCACTGACAGAATCATGAAAGACTGACTAGTCAGCCAATGGGCGGTTTCAACTTACCTGAAAAAAATAAAAAAATTATTAAGTATTAAATACTAATATATGTACATACTAGTGATGTCGAATGATTAATCGATTAATCGGTTTAGTCGACTAATTTTGTTTCCATTTAGTCATTTTTAGTCGACTATTTTACCTTCGATTAAATGACTAAAATGATTAATTTTTTTTAAATGACTAAAAACGATTAATTTAATAATTTTTCTGTATTATTTATTGGACTTCAAAAAATGAAAACCAAAAAATTGCCTACTTGTATGATTTTTCACTTTTATACGATTAACAGATTGTGATAATATCTTCATATCTTTTTTTTTCCTTAAAATATTGAATGTCAAAAATTAAATTCAAAAGAAAACCACGTTTTTGAAAGAGTTACATATAGGTTACCCTATTCATCATTTGACTAAAAATTTAGTCGATTAGTCGACTATTCTATGCTCGATATTTTCGACTAATTTTGTGTGAAAAACAATTTTAGTCGATTAATCGACTAACTGCTTTTTGGCTCGACATCACTAGTACATACTCTTAATATTTTGAAAGAATTCTTCCTACATTATTTTTTTGTTTTGTTCCTTATAGGTTACTAAACTGGAAAAATTATTTACTTGAAAAATTTGTTTTTATAACTTTCAGATTTCTGAGCGTTCATTACAGATTTAAATAAAAAAAAAATTCTTTTGATTCAAGAGCCAGGACCATATTAGCCACCAGGTCTACCTAGAGGGCGGCAAAAGTTGGAATTTGAAAGATTAGAAAAGTTAGATTTTTTTTTAAGGAAAGGCAGGAGTGCCCAAATATCTTTATTAAAACTTTTAAATTATTCAGAGATAACAATTAAAAACTTAAATCAAAAGAGGATCAGAAAGTCAGAAATGAATATCTGGAGTTTTCTGCTACAACCGAGTGAAACTAAACCAAACTTTAAAGAAAAATTCCGACTTTTCGGGTTAATGTAGTCCTAACAACTGACTCCTACTGGGCCTACTTCCCACTTTCCTTATGAAAATTGTATTCGTTTAAACGAAAACGACACAAGACATGCTAGGATTACTCAATTCATGTAATATGTAGGTATTAATAATTGTAAGGAGGATATGCATTTCAAGAAGAAAACTATATTATGTTATGCTCTAACTCATCACAGAACTGAGTATATAAGGCAATAACTTAAGGTAATTCGTCTAATTTTGCTTCATTCGTTAATGACGTCTCACCATTTTTAGTTGATTTGGCTTATAACACTGTTATTTAATTAATTTTGTGACATGTTTCGAACAATATGATCATTATCAAACAAGTCTGCGATAATGGTCATACGGATTGAAACAAAAAATAAGTAGATAGTAGTCAATGCCATTTTGTAACAACAGTTCTAGTGAAATTCCATTGTTTGGTCTAGCTTATATTCTATTTTGAAAAAAAATCCATTTTTCACAATTTTTCCTGTAGGTATGTAAAGTATGTGCACATACATCTGGCTTGGTAAAATTTAAATATATATTACACTCATTTATTTTGAAGGAAAAATACATAAAATATCAACATTGTGAGGATATTGGTGAGGAACTGGGGGGGGGGGGGGATATGTAACGAGAAGCCAGGCAAATAATTTTACTTGCCACAGTTCATATATGTATTCTATATGTAAATAACAAATAATACACAAGAGGATAGATATATAGAAATATGTATGTACATAGATATCTAATACAGTAAAAGCTCCCTAATCTTGACAAGCATGTCCAGGACCATTCTCTAGTCTTGACATTCCCACTATTTATTACCCCTATGCGCACTGAATGCGCAACATACGCAATTTAAATCTAAAATACCCCTGTCGCAGCATCCTGTATAACATAGCGAATTTCCGTTTATAAAAGTTAGTTTTTCTTAGAAACTAGTTGACATAGAGTAATACCTGAAAGACCTTTTCTATGTGATTTTTTCTCCTCTTTTTCAATGGTGTAAAAAAATTTCACAAAAAATTTTAAATTAGGGGAAATTTTGGCAAAAAACTAATTTTTTTCACGAAAATTGCCAAAAAAAACCATGTTCTAAGCATCGCACGTGTCTGGTTAACGAACTCGTCCAACGGTTTGGGACTTCCAATATTTTCAACAAATTTCATAAACGTAAGATATTTCGTTCGAGAGTTGTCGCTCGGATATATATATATATATATATATATATATATATATATATATATATATATATATATATATATATATATATATATATATATATATATATAAATTTTAGTGAATATTATTTTCGGTTTCTAGGGACCTCAAAACAAATTTCTGCCATAGTCCCGGGCTCAAGTCGCGCCATGACAGTGGCTGTAATAGCTGAATTCCGTTCTGGAAATTCGCTAAAAAGAGACAGGTAGAGAAGGATACCAAATATGTATACGCTATACGCGTCATTAATTACGAATTTAATTGGTTACGGAAGAATCATGGTGGTAGAAAATATTGTCAAGAGTAGAGAACTTATTCAGTCAAGATTAGAGAGACAGCAAGTTTATGGAGCGCAAGTTTACGGGGCTTCTACTGTACCACTAATACAGAATATAGACACTGTAAATTTTTAAAAACTGGGTCACCTCCTCACGATATGTATGTATTATGTAAATATGTATAGGTAATCTTGCGGTCAGCAACAAACAAATAAACATATACGCTGATTTTAATCGATTGTAAATTATCTAAAAGTATAATCAGTCTCAATAAAAATGATACGAGGGATCTGCCGAACTGAACGAACCCTACCACATACTTCTATTTGTCCAATTTCAATCAAATATAGTACAAATTAAGAAAAGGAATATTGGGAGTAATAAGTCATCAATAAGATTGGGCCAATATGCACTAAAAAACCGTGCATATATGCACCTAATATGCTTTAAAAAATGTCTAAAATATGCTCAAATATGTCTTAAAAAACAAAATATGCATTATTTATGCAAATATTCACTAAAGATTAATATAGATGTATGTTTAATATATTCTGAAAAAATTCAAAATAATACTTTAAACATAATACTTCAAAAATTTTACGGTACTTAGGTACTTACGACTTTTGAACAGAAAACACAATATATTTCCATCATATTTAAAAATATTTTTATAAGGTTTTATCAATTTTTCTATTAAATGTCTTTTTGATAAGCTGATTTTTGGTATTTCGAGGTAGGTTCAGATAGAAAAAGAAAAGAGAAAAGTATACAGAAAGATATCCCGTTATTAAACACTTTCAATAAAGTAAGTTATTAATTAAAGACGGATGACTATATTTACGCAGTATACTTATAAAATTGACAAGTTCCAATTTTTTTTGAAAATGATTATACGTGTTTACAATATTTAAACATGTCAGCTAGTACTAGTAGGGATATCAAAATATTGGTACGTACAATCAACTGGTGACTGCGGTGAGCACTTGAGGCGGGAAATACGTCACGGGATATTAAAATCAGGAACAAACGTAATTATCAAGAATTAGGTCACACGCTATTTACAATATTGTCAGCTTTTATTACAAAATATTATACACAAACCAAAATCTATATTCAGTACAGTCGAAATTGTATAAAAATATAAAATATTCGCTAGACCGGTTTCGGCTACTTTTGTAGTCCTCTTCAGTAACATAAAATATTATAAATATAAAAACCATAAATATAATAAATAATAATTTTTTTATATTTATATTTTATGCTACTGAAGAGGGCTACAAAAGGAGCCGAAACCGGTTTAGCGAATATTTTATCTATTTTTTGTGGGTCCTTCAGGTGGAAAACTTTATTATTATGTATAATGGAGCCCATAGTACGGCTCCATATAATGATTTATGCAAAGAATATTATGACTTTTTAAATAAAAATTAAAATTTTCAATAACTTTAGGTTGGATTTTAAATCAAAACTTCACCGGAAAGTTACTTTTATTAAATTTCGCTTACAAATAAAGGTTTATTGAATTCAGAATAAATCGACAGCTATGCAATATTAATGTAGATTTTATGTATGTTCTAAACCTTATCCAAACATTTAACAATCTATACTTACAATTAAATTGGCCCGATGCCAAAATGATCGTAAAATACGACAAAGAAACAAATACCCCTGTCGCAGCATCCTGTATAACATAGCGAATTTCCGTTTATAAAAATTAGTTTTTCTCAAAAACTATAAGTTGATATAGGATAATAGTTTGAAGACCTTTTTTATGTAACTTTTTTTCCTCTTTTAAATGGTGTAAAAAAAATTTCGCAAAAATTTTTGAATAAGTGGAAATTTTGGCAAAAAACTAATATTTGCAAGAACAAAAACCATGTTCCTGGCATCCGACGTGTGTGGCTGAAGAACCCATCCCACCATATATATAAATTTTAATGAATATTAATTTCGGTTTCTAGGGACCTCAAAACAAATTTCTGCCATAGTCCCGGGCCCAAGTCGTGTCATGACAGTGGCTGTAATAGCTAAATTCCATTCTGGAAATTCGTTAAAAGTAGCACTTCTTAAACTTTGAAATAATAATATGCTTGTGCAAAATTTATATTCTCAATAAAATTATTATCGGACAAGGAACGAAAATATTTTACATAATTACAGAATTTGTATTTTGTAAATAAAATGTCGGAAAATATTATTTTAACCGAGAAAACACATTCCAAAAAGTAAAAAAATAAATAAATAAATAAAGATAAATTATAATAAAATATGATAAAGTTTTTAAAAAGAATATAAGTCCAGGAAAAGAAATTTTTCTTATTATTTTGCTATTTTGCTGATAAAACACTTACACTAACAAAGGAAAAATTTATAATTTAAATCAAAATTATATAATCTGATTTAAGCATTCGATTTACAATTACAGAATGTACTGAATTACAGAATACGAACAAAAAAATTAGATTCTAAATATTTTCAAATTGAAGTCCTTGAACAACATTATCGAAATATTGAAAACAATACAATATAATAATTAGTGATCGAAGAGGTTGCGGGGCTGACAGTATTGTCTTTATTTTTTTAAGGTATTAAAAATTGTTTATTTATTTTAGATAAAACATTTTGATGCGATTTTAAATATATACAACAGGTAATTATGGATGCCTATATATGGACAATATCCTCTTATATTGATATGTTTTGAATATATTTTAGATATGCGTGTATACATTTATTGTCACAACTTGCTTGGTCCGATTTTAATTTTATGTATTGTGTTAAGGTATGTTTTGATGTAACCAGTGAATGATTTATGTGTATCAATTGTCTTTTTTCTCCCAGTAAAATGTGAGAGAGACAACACATCTCATGATGTTTTCCAAAAAATATTTTTTTAAATGACAGCTTATTTTTTTATTAACAAGTTTTAAGTTACAGTCAGTCAGTCAAATTTTCAACAATTTTAATTTAAAAAGAGTTAAAATTTTTGTACTTTCTTAAAATAACGCTTTTTTGTAACTTGAAACTAATTTTTATTAACAGCTGATGGTTAATAGAGAATACAATTTTTTTTTAAAAAAATGTATTTAGCCCGATTTTTTAACGTTTTAAGTTTTGAAAATATAAGTACGGTCCTGTCAGCACCGCAAGATTTCGAACACTAATCATGATCAAAATGTACAGTGGTGGACAAAATTAATTGACACATTGTTATAAAATTGTTAAATATAATTTATTGAATAGTTAAGTATTTTTACACCGGGTCCTTGGTATATGTACCCCTACGTGTGGTGAGTCTCACTCTAAAGTATAACTATCAAGGCACAATATAGGGTGATCTGATATGCATATACATACGTATTTAAAAAGAAATTAAAATTTATAAATTTTCAACTGCGTAGAGAAAATATAAAAACAACACATAATAAATACATTGTTTAATAATAAAAACACACCACAAAAAATATTTTATTAATAAGTTCTTATTAACTTATTATCAATATGTAACTAAAGAACATTATTAAAATTTTAATTGTAAAATATGTATTTAAAATGTTAAGACTTAATAAAATTGGTGCCTCGTATAATACAGGATTATAAAATAAATACAAAAATATTTCTCACGCTAAATGAAAGCAGCTCAATCATTCAAACATTATCTACTATGTCTATGTAGGTATAGGTATTAATTAGATTGGAACACTTAATATGTTGTTTGTTTATTTAATATGATGCGGTGTCGACTGTGGTGCATAATGTCAATGTTTTCCTTTCTTTAAATGCATAAAAAGACCAGTTAAATATGTTTCAATTACTTATGTGATTATGTAATAAAATAATTTATAAAAGTATAATTATTTGCAAAGCACACGCTGTATAATATATTTCTGTCGATTTTTGTTTAAAAAAATTGTAAACATGTTATTGTTTGTATAAAAAGATTCCCACGCAGGTACAACTAGCAAGGGGTCTAACTAGTGATGCAGCAGTGTATAACATTTCCCCGTACATACCTACGTGATATTTTATTTCAGAAAAATATTTCCGAAAAGATCGGGTGTTACAATTGTTTTGTCCCCAACTGTATATTATATGTATAGAGATATGAATATTTGTTAACCGATTCAGTGCCATTGGCATGTTAACATGCCAAAGGAAACAAAGAGGGAAATATATCTTACAAAAAAAGACAAGACTATATTCATTCATTAATCATTTTGACATTTTTATTTGAGCTGCACTTGAATGGTTTAGATTGAAAAATATTGTTCCTCAGTTTTATAATAAAAACAAATTGCAAGTACACTAAAAATCCACGCTAGGGTTATTTTCCCATTAGAAATTTTTCCCCAATAAATGTTAAATTAAAGGTAAATTGATAACTCTCTAGTTGCCCAACTTGCTTTAAAATGAAATAATAATAAAAAAATAATAAAGTGAATAAATTAACATTTAGATATTTACAGAAAAATATGAAAGTTGCTTCTAATAATTTTTCTTGAATGTGTTAACATAATTGAATTTATAGTGTACTATGATATGAGGAAGCTTGTTTATTATTGTTAGCAAAAAATTTTCACACGGTTCGACCATCTCATCATTTCATCAACCACAGAAATATCAACACTCACTATCAGCTATAATAAAAATATACACATACACACATACAAGGGATCGCATTAGAATGCTGTTGACAAAATTCTGTGCTGTCGACTAATTGTAATATATGATTTTGATTAGGGTTGACCGGGGTAATTGTAAATGGATTTTTATAAATTGAGATAAAAGCGTTGTTTTAAGTATTTTTTATTTTATATATCACATTATGGTTGATTTATCTTTAATTCTATATTATTCAGGATGCACCACACAAATTTTGAGCAAATTCGTATGAAAAACAAAAATTTTATAAGCCATTTACATTTCCCCGGCACGGTTTTGCAAATCTTATGAATTTTGGGATAAAAGTGAATGCCATCAGAAAAATTATTTAGAATGCATTACAAGAGAAGTTGAGGTACATAAGAATAAAGCCCAACTCAAATTCTTCACATTTACCCCACTTTGAAAATTTTTTATCATACTTTAGCGTTCACAATTGCCCTTTGTTTGCAAGTTACCCATAGCTCAAATTTGTACAAAAAATCAAGGTTAAATAAAAGTAACAAAAATTGTAGAAATAAATTTATTGCAAGCTTCTGCTACCCCGGTCAACCCTATACTGATTAGGAATTTATGATTGTATAAATGTATAAATATAAACAATATCAATAGGATAGTACGAATAAAAAAACAAAACCTTACCTGCTTTAATAAAGTCAGTATTATATGATAACAATTTATTAATTATTTAAATTTATAAATGAATTACTTTATGGTAGGTATATACACAATAACAAAAACTGAAATTTAAAAATTTGTGATGGTATCATCAAATTGTAATATACATGATAATTGATAACTAAAATCTGATTAACATGTTGAGGATCAAACTTATGATAACGAAATGTACAGTTCGTACATTATTTTAACAACTAGTTAATACATTTTATATAGAATTATTGACGCGGTACAGCGTTGTGTGGCAATTGGTCAAGTTTCACTTTACGCTTTACAGCATTTACGACAACTAACGTGTTAATAATTATTCTACTTAATTTTTCAAGAAAATTAAAATTTTAAACTGCTAGTTTAATACTGACTTTATAATAAATATGTATTTAAAAAAAATTTTTGTTTATTTTTGTTATATCAATATGAGAGAAGGGAATCAGAATAAGAATATTTCAAAACTAAAAATATTAAAGGAAATCTGTATGTAAACAATTGCCTCTCCTTTTTTAACATTCATACGCTTGTCTTTTAGTTCATCCGATAGTCCGGCACGCATAGAGTTAATTAATTAAATTGAAAAGACTATTCTGTGAATGAAAAATAATGAAATTAATGAACAAAAAATGTTTTATTGTTTATAAAATAATAAGGAAATGGAATTTTTTTATGTAAATATTTTTTTTTAAATTAAATAAATTGTTAGTATAGCCTCTCATTCATCCATACTTAAATAAACAATTAATCTGTTTACACAATTTTGACCTAAGACAATAAATTTTTGTGTGTACAAAGTACAAATATGTGCACATACAGAAGGCTATTTACAGTAATAGGTAGTTTAATATGCTACGTATAAAATAAAAAAAAATTTAGAAAGAATACACAGGTTTCACTGTTTTGTTACGAATTTAAGGTACGTACGTTGTTAAACTAGAGACTTTCAAGCAAAATAACGAACATTTTATGGAAATTTTGGTTGAAATAATTTGCTCCTAACCCCTTGGGCATCAAAACGATGTCACAATTCAACAATATGCTATATAATATTTGACAAAAAATTAATTCTTCTCAATTTGATCAACTTTTAGTGCCCCGTACTCGCATAACCACCGAACCACTTATGGTTTCGTCATGTTTGTCATCGCTTTCGGTGGTTTGACACGCACTCGACACGCACTTATGGGCATTTATATGCATTTTGCAGAACTATGTTGTCATTCACTTAGTAGCTACCAATGGGTGTGTTTCAATTGTTGTCATATTGTTGCCGTCGTGTTGACACGGTATACGTGCATGATGCGTGCCACATGCATGTTATGTATATGCGTATGCAAGACACCCATACATACAATCATCCATCGCACTAACACACACAACTCCGCGTGCACATATATAACATATTGGTGGGATATTTTCTATCCTTTGTCGTTACATTGGTTTCAGTAGTATAGAGATACTAGCGTTCGTTCTGTAATATTCTGTGGTGTGGTATTTTAAGCAATTTAACACTTTAAGGTCATAACTTATAATGACGAAACACCTAACTACTACACTATTTGCACAACTAATACACTTTTTATGGAATTGTTGACGCGATATAGCCACTGTGTTGCAATTAGTCAGGTTCCATTTGACGCTGTTCGTTACCATTAAGGTACCATCACAGTGTGATTTGCTGAAAAATAGTCAAACTTCACAATTTTTTTCGGATGGATAGGATGGGAGAGTGGGGATGAATTTTTTTTACGATTAATAACAGATTTAATAATACAAAAATGTTTTTTTTATTTTTATTTATTTTTTATGATTATTATAATTTTTTGAAACAAGTGTCTTTAAAAAAGGCCAAAATTCGGTGCCCGCGATTGTGGCCGCAGTTTTTATCTGAAAAAAAAAAAATCAAATGGTTTATCAATCTGTAGGTAAGCCGCTATGTTCCTATGGGAGCTTTTTTTGAAATTTGAAAAAATGGCAGCAGTTTAAATAAAAAGTACAAAATTTTTTACAGTGTTCCGTGCGAAAAAATGGGAAATTTCAAAAAAAAGCTCCCATAGGAACATAGCGGCTTACCTACAGATTGATAAACAATTTGATTTTTTTTTTCAGATAAAAACTGCGGCTGCAATCGTGGGCACCGAATTTCGGCCTTTTTTAAAGACACTTTTTTCAAAAAATTATAATAATTATAAAAAATAAATAAAAATATATTTTTGCATTGTTAAATAGTGGGTATAAGTCGTAAAAAAAATTCATCCCCATTCCCCCATCCTATCCATCCGAAAAAAATTGTGAAAATTGATTATTTTTTTGGCAAATCACACTGTGATGGCACTATAACGATTTTCAAAATTTATAAATTAAAAAGAGTAGTGTAAAAATTCGTTAAGTGCATACTGGACACGCATTAAATTAGAGTTCCGTAATCAGTAGACCGTAGCCCTACAGTTTTCTACAATTTTCGGAATAAATATAGAAAATTTATATATATGTACTGTGTGAGTTTTCTGAGAGTTGCCATTTTTATTACAACCAAACCGTTGACTTTGTCGACGGGGGTAACCGATTGCTATAGTCAGGAGCTTTATAGATCTTATGGTTTTCGAGCTATGATACAAAATTATAGATTTTTAAATGAGACTATATATTAATTTTTCGATAAAACTGATCTAATGCATTAATTAACAGCATAAATGAGCAAAAAAAATTTTTTTACTCAAGTTTAATTTTTTTATTTTTCTTTAATTTATCAGTTAGATGATAAAAATATGCATATGTACTTGAGGCTACTTCAATCGATAGTGTTTTTCTTGGTTACATTTCCATTACATCCAAGAAAAGAACCTTTTCTTATACTATTGCTATCATACAAGTTTGGTTGTAATAAAAATGGCAACTCTCAAAAACCTCATATGGTATTTCTATTACGGTTTTTTCTTATAATTTTCTGTGAAATAACTACAGATACCTAATTTTGCGTGATCCAGGAAGTCATGTTCGTTCGAAACCCTTCCCCTCCACCTGATTACATATCGGTAAGCTAAACAGTTAGTTGCCTTCTCTCCCATCTTTTTGTGAACGTAATTTATGATCGGGTCGCAAAAATTGAGAATAATCGTAACTCGCGAGAAATGACATGTAATTGTTTCAAAGTTATCATCAATTACACGTTTAAAACATGTGACTTCTGTTTGTAATTAATTACAGTAAAACACTATATGTACACACGCCCATAATTAAACTTTATTTACATATTGTCAGCCATAAATAATATTTTACATAAATTATATATATTTGTAATATAAATATTAATGCATGGACTAATTAATTAATTTAGAAAATTTTATCGGGATAGAGTACATATAAAATTTAATTGCATTATTTTAATTATAGTCCGGATAAAATAATTTTTCACAGGACCGGCTTAACGATTTCAGTGTAATACTGTTAGACTGCTTGTGTTTATGTATGAGTCTGCTAGAGCAAATAATGTTCCTGTACATACATACATACATAAACTGATTAAATTAAATCGAATTAACGTAATATGTTTTAGAAAATATTACTAATTTTTCCTTCAAAAATGTTCATACAAAACTAGTATATCTTGCCAACAAACTATACACAAATAAAAGTACATATTAAGAAAAAAAGATGTAAGCTTAATAATTAATGTGTTATCTAATAAAATATTATGTAGGTATTTATTTCATTTTTGCTAACAAATATTTTTTTTTATATATACTTTTGAGCATTGGATAAATAGAGGGAATAAACTTATACATATACACAATCTATATGAAAATAAAAAGTGACTCAAGTGTTGACGAATATGGATAGTTAATCAAGATGGGATTTAAAATTTTTCTAGATTAACTGAAGTTATATTTGTTGGTATAAACATTTTTAGAACATTATAACGATTTTGCTTCAAAAAAATAATATCTAAAAAACTTTAAAAATCTAAAAATCTATTGTATGGTCCATATAAATATTCTAATATCAATAGACAATAGTATCTGTGGTTAATACATACAATCATATATACGATGTCATCAAAATGATGTTTTGTTTATGCGTGTGAATGAAATGGACAACTAGATTAAATATTGCTTGATGTACACTGCATATGTATGTACCTGTGCAGAAAACTAAAAATTTTAAAAAATTGTAAACAAGGTACGTATATTAAATTTTAAAAAGTTAAAAAGAGATAAGGAATTTGTTTATCAATTGATACTGAAAGACAGCCGCCGGTGACAAGAAGACAATAAATTTTGTTTTATATATACTTACGAGCTAGTTAGACAAATAAATATTGCAAAACTTTAATTCAATAAAATTTGGGGCCCCTTTTTATTTTTGATATAAATCTCATATAATAAAATTTTTCTAAAAAGTTTTCGCTTCTCTATGTTGAATTTCAATAAATTTTCAGGATGCTATTGTTTCTGTTGTAGCAAACTCATACATAAATACAAACAGTCTAACAGTATTACACTGAAATCGTTAAGCCGGTCCTGTGAAAAATTATTTCATCCGGTCTATAATTTTAATAGTTTTTTTCATTAAATAAAATTACGTAGGAGTACAGAACATTTATGTACAGGATGTTTCAGAAAGTATGATATATAAATGATTGACGTAGCAGCCCTCAAAAGAAAAAAAATGCGTTAAGAGTACAGTGGGCTTGAATAAAATTTGTTGGTTACAAATTTTTAATCGAGTATCGCGAGTATTATTTGTATTTAAGGTACCATCATAGTGTGATTGGCCGAAAAATAGTCAATTTTCGTGATTTTTAGGATGGGGGAATGGGGATAAATTTTTTTTTACGATTAATACCACTATTTAACAATACAAAAATATTTTTTTTCTACTCCTACTATTAAAAGTAATATTTTGCGCACGGCTAACAATTGCCCACACTGTGCGGAAATAGCAGTGAGAAATTATTTCCCACGCCTTAATATAATAAAAAAGTTGGCTATGTCTGATTTAATATATAATGTCATATGTAATTCTAAAAATATACACATGTATGTTGATTATTTATTATTGTTTCCATAGTTTCAAAGTATGCTTTGGCAAAAATTTGAACATCTTACCATTGACATTATAAATTTAAAAAATTTTTACTACTTATTTAAATTTTATTTTAATTATTTATGTTAACTCTTAGGAAAAAGAAATGTGCTCGTAGAAAAAGTATAGTGTAAAATACGTGGGAAAAGCTTATTTCTCACTCATATGAATTGTTGCACTTGTTGCATATTCGTGAGAAATAAGCCTCTTTTCCCACTTATTGTACAATATACTATTTTATTTACTTTTATTTATTTTTTATAATTATTATAATTTTTTGAAAAAAGTGTCTTTAAAAAAGAGCGGCTATTGGTGCCCACGATTGCGGCCGCAGTTTTCATTTGGAAAAATAAATTAAATAGATTAATCTGTAGGTAAGTCACTATGTTCCTATGGGAGCTTTTTTTTTTAAATCTTCTTACTTTTCCACACGAATAACTATAAAAAATTTTGTACTTTTTATTCAAACCGCGACCATTTTTTTAAATTTCAAGAAAAAAAAAAGCTCCCATAGGTACATAGAGACTTACCTACAGATTGATAATCTAATTGCTTTTTCTTCGGATGAAAACTACGGCCGCAATCGTGGGCACCGATTTTCGCCCTTTGTTAAAGACACTTTTTTCAAAAAATTATAATAATCATAAAAATCATTCTAATTATAATAATCATAATAATCATTCGTAAAAAAAAAATTCATCGCCATTCCTCCATCCAATCTATCCGAAAAAAAATCGCGAAAATTGACTATTTTTCGGCCAATCACACTGTGATGGTACCTTAAGCAGTTTTAAGTAGTATCGGTACTAAATAGTGACCTACAAGTATCAGTTACGCCACTGTACAGTTGATCCTTTTTTGTGCGGTGGAGGACCGCATAAAAAAAAAATCGCACAAAAAAAATATATTCAAAAATATCATAAATAGCTATAAAACGCATAGTTCGATCCAGCTTGTACAAAAAACTTTTTTTATGCGGTTTGTCGGGATCGCATAAAAAAGTTTCATCGAAAAAACATCACTCAGAATGCTCAAAACTTATAAATTTCCTTAGAAGTTGCTTCTATAAACAAGATAAAGCCTTAATTTACACGTAGGAACATTATAATTCCTTTTTATAGTATTATGAAAATTTTGAAAAATACATGTGTAAAAAAAATTAAATGATGCAATAATTTATGTTCTTATGCAATGTATAGCGATTAAATGCTTAAAAGTCGTTAAAAAGTATTTTTATCAAATAAAGTTATTATAGTAATTGTTTAAGTTTCTTACTGTCTCATGATTTTGATTCACATTATGTATTTTAATGCCCATTTTTTAACCGCTTAAAAAAATCGCACAAAAAAGACCGCATAAAAAAGAGTTCGGTTATATTAAACCGTCAGAAACTACCTAAAAAGACGTCACTTTTTAAAAAATACTATTTTGCTATTTTAATTACATATCTCTATCTGAAGTATTTCTACTTGTTTTTGAACCATTCTGTATACCGAATGATTCGCAACTAGTGGGTCAAATTGTAACTGTATACGTTCCGTATATATATTTTTGCTTGTAAATCAGCCATTTTCCTAGATATAAAGACCCGGCGACAGGTGGGAGGGGCAGCCAGGGTCACAGCCTTGGTGCCCAAGCTTAATTTGCCCATTCAACGTACAATTATAATCTGACCCATCAATTACGAATCAGCCTATAGTATAATATATTGATTAATAAAGGTACTTATATGTACGATATTTAAAGAAAAACGCAACCACCAATAACATTTAGAGTGTAAGTTAATTTGAATATGAAAACAATTAAATTAATATAAGAATTCAGTATGTAAATGTATGCTAATGCTAATAAACAATAACTTACTATATGTTACTAATACAGTATAGCACCGATAATGGAAACATCAGTTTTGGAAATTTTTTGAGAGCATCATATTGGTCAACATCACTTTTGGAAAGTTGCATCAAAAATGTCAAGTAAGTACATTAATATTACCGCGGTTTTCCGATATCCGTACTACCATTATGCGTACCGTTTGTGTGTGTTTGTGTATACATACACAATCTACGTGACAAAATTTTTAATGTAAATAAACATTTTTATGTAAATAAAACTTCAATTTTTAACATATACAGGCGATTATTTTGAAAGTTAACATAAATATATGATAATAGTAATAATAAAAATTATTAATACACATGTATATTATAATTTCCAAGCTTACAATTAGAAATAAATATTATGTAGCTAGAAAATATGACTTAAAAATTTATTTTTATAAAAATATTTTAATTTTTATTAAAAAATAAATTGTCTAGAAAAACATCCTGTATATGATTCCGTTAAGGGTACCACGTGTATGTATTGTCGTACGGTTAACGGAATATCGGTGTAAATCCATGAGCAATAGACCATGAGTCCATGACGCATGATTTTATCAAAAGAAACAAATAAATATACCGCTAATAGTAGTGACAAACAACAACAGACCACAAAGCGTGGAAATATTGATTTTTAATTATTGTACATTGTTTATCTATATGTATTCTGTTCTGTGGCGGTTTTTATCATACGTAAAATATAAACAAAATTATTTCAAAGCAAATTAATAAAACGACAAATGAAAAAATATTTTCTGAGATAAATAATTTTTAATTCTTCACTTCTTTTTTTCTTTTATTAATATTTAAAAAAAAAAACATAATTTTAATTCAAAACATAATCTTACGATATTTGTGATCGCCGCTGGTCAAAAAGCATCACTTTTGTCAAGCACCACTTATGGAGACTACTTTTTCTTGACAAAACTGGTGCTCTACTGTAGGTGGTCGGGCCAGTCAGTCGTGTGACTCATACTCAATAAATTTTGACATTTATTCGCATGTTTATATTATATGCATGTACCACGTGTGTACGCGGTGGCCAAGTAAGAAAAAATAAAACAAAAAAAAAGCTCCAATAATAAAATGGATAATTTAAACAAGGATACCGTGTTATGTATTGTGTTAGGTCAAAAGTATAAATAATATTGTTTTTCTAAAACAACGAATTTTTTATGGGTATAATCTGTTTCAATAAAAATTAAACGAGTTTTTAAAACCATTCTAGTTCAATATAATTATAATATGTATTTAAGGTAGTTACCTCGACATTCAACTTTTCGACAGAATAGTTTCAAATTTGAATAGCATAAAAAAGAATACTATATCTGATTGTCCTTGTAATTTGGGAAAGATTGATCGCTTCTGAGTTAAGATAATTAGGGTTAAAGTTTGTATCTACTCCATGTATTAGATCTCAAAATTCTGACTACGTACACTTATTTTGTATTTAACAATATAATGACTCGACAGAATTCAATAAAAAACTAGGGAAAGAAAGACTAATAAGTCCTGAATGTAAAGAAAAAATTGAATTACTTCTTGATCGTTCTGAATTGAAGATATCATCAGAGAAATTATAGTATTTTAATAAGAATTTAACATCGATACCAATTTCAAGTAACTGAACCGAAGCAGTGTGACAACACTGTATATTAAATAACCGGTTTCTTGGTATTTATTTGTATACAGTACATAATTATGTATGTTACACAGAATACTTTCATGTATTGAAAATTATTAGTCCAGTAGCACTAATTTTAAGCCCTATCTCACTAAACATTAATTTTAGAATAGACATAAAAATTTTTTTAAAAGAGACTCTTGTAGGGATTGCCGTGGAGAACATTTATGGAAAATATTAACTCCCGGAAATGTTTTTTTATATTGTTTAAACAATATTGAAAATGCATGTAGAGCGTTTTTTGATCTTTCACCGCTTAAGTAGCGAAAACGGTGATAGATACATTAAAAAGTGTTAAGACCTTTTTGTAGAGAATCGAATTCTCTACAAAAAAGTCCGGGAGAGTACCTGTCTATCTTGTACAGGTGAAAAAATACAGCGCTCCAGACGCATATGCATACCACTTAATAGGTTTGTTGGGTAAATCACACTGATGCCAAAATGTTTATCATAAAAAACTTTGATGGTGTAAGTGTGTACACACAGGCTGTTTGAAAGTATGCATATACATGTTCGTATGAAAAATAGTACGCATTAACATCTATCCACTAATATAGACAATAATGACATAGAGTAATTTTGGTTTGCAATTTTTTCTACTAACATGTCACCAGGTAACCAGCTTAATAATAAAGAAAAGGTTAATTAAAGGTTACATTAATGTGATGATTTCATACTTTCGCTTGATAAAATTTCAAAGCAAATAACTGCGACTTATTTCCAATAACAGTAAATCCGAGTTTTAAATAATTGTCGTTATACAGACGCTTTTTCTTAGCTTTTGTTTCATTACTCTCATTGGAACTTGAGGTTGACGGTTGAGGTTTACTCGCCTGATGCTCCACGCAGCGCTCATCACATCACGCTATATTTCGCTCATATAAGTCACGCGTGCGTTCAGAAACTACTATAAGTCGTCAACTTCGATATAGATGTAAAAATTTGCTTGTTTAAAATCCTTTGTTACGTATTTATTTAATTGACACCTAACTGAAAATAATCAATAATGATAAACGGATTCGATATTTACAACATAAAATAAAATAAAAGTTAGAAATAGCAGAGGGTAAGGGTCGCGAAATATATTATATACTTTTCTATTGCACCGTCCTCGGCACATTCAACCACTCTTCAATATCTGCATTAACTGTCCCATTTTTTTCTGAAACTCTCAATACATCCTGCAAGACGTATATTATCGCGTGTACTGCACGTGTTACCATCCAAATTCATAGGTACGCCACGCTGCGTTCAAATTAAGCACAAAATAAAAATAATCTTCATAGAAAATCCGTTGAATCGGATGTAATTCATGTTTAATAATTTACCTAAACAATATGCTATTTATATTATTATTAACCCTAGAATCATACGTTGGTCTACGAGTCAAGTTAATCATACATCGGCGTCATTTTGACGAATGGAATTTTTACGGGGAGTTTTAGAATTTATTTGCAAAAAACATTTTTTTTACATAACAATACTACAAAAGCGAACAAAATATTTAAAAAAATTGGATTTGGAAAAATTTCTTAATATAAATATTTATTAATTTTTTTAATCTTTTTATCAAAACATATCTTCATTATAAAAATTAAAAAATAGATAAATACATCAATTGTATCATAAAACATGTCTTTCAAGTAATTAATTTATGAACTATTATGAGTCAGTGGATATGTGTGACTTTACAGAATGTGAAATTTCTCAGTCATAAATATTCCTATAGATATGTAGTTATTTCCCCATTAGGCACATTTATAAATTGTCTAAAATTTGTTAGTAATTTTTCGAATACGATCTCAAAAAATAATAAAAATTAAAGTATTTTCGACAAAATAAATTGTTAATCTTTTATTAAGTCATTCGAAACGCATTCTTTAGTTTTCGATTCAATATATTAAAACTTCAGTATTATGTCGTCTCTATAAGTCAAACAGCTGTAATCATCTTTTACATTATCATAATAATTGAATAAATTAATTATAACATCCGTATCTTTACTAAATTTTAGAAAAATTAGGAAAACTTTTATATGTAAAGTACAAACTCTCTAAAAAAAACATCGGTTAATCATACATCGTCGTCCTTTTGACGCACACTATTTCAATACAAACAAAACGACAGCAACTATAAACAAAATTTATACATTTGCTGTGTTATAATAAAAAATAAATTAGATAACAGAAGTTTCACAGCAAGCAGGCAACGACAAGTTGTAGTATTGGAACAGGTAGAGAAGTTCGTTCGTCATTTTGACGAGTACGTATGATTCTAGGTTTAATTACATCGACAAAAGATACGTTTGAGACTTTAAGAGTGGTTTTACGGCGAAGAAAAATTGATCTAAATTCATCCACGCAGGCAATCAAAACTTGTGTGATGGTGTACCACGATTGACGTGAAAATTCGTTAGTTATATCTACATATACACGCTGCCGACGTGACGCAAATAAATTGAGATAAATAAGTTTTCTTTTATTGTTACATTGTATAACTAATTCTTTATAATATTGTAATATAAATATATTAATTACGTATTATTGTGTGTTACTTTTAATGGTAAGATGACAAACGCACAACAGCTGTCACATTTAAATTTGTTTTCTATAATAACTGTTGTTGAAATACAGTTGAACCATTTTTTATACGGTGGATAGGGACCGTATAAAAAAAATCGCACAAAAAAATATATATTCAAAAATATCATAAATAGGTATAAAAAATTTAGTTCGGTCCAGATTGTAAAAGAAAACTTTTTTATGCGGTGGATCAGGACCGCATAAAAAAGGTTTCTTCGGACAGGGCAGGACCGTACTTACTTTAATAAAATTTTGCAACTAAATTACATTAAATTGTACACATTTGAATGAATATAATTGGTCAAAAATTATATTTTTCACCATTTAGAATACTAACAGCATTTTTTATTTGACGAAAGTAAGAATATATTGAAAAGTTGTTGAATATTTAGACGGTCCACTATAATAGCTAAGACGTACGTACTTACTAAGATTTTTTATTATTGAAAAACAAATTTTTAACAAGCAACTATACTTCTATCTCTCAAAATTGAAAACAATAAAAAAAGATGAATTTATTTAATTTAAATGACATGTCACATAAATCACATACATAATATAAATAAAAATACTTTTGATAGTCAATTAAAATTACAGCGGCACTTTTCAATTGTGCAGGTAATAAATAAAAGAAAAAAAAGGATGTTTACATAAAATACGTAAAAATAATATTTCGATACACATATGTATGTGTGTGTATGTAACTTGTGTACGTTGTTTTTATGAAAATATTTTGAACTTTTAGTCACATTGAGTGCCGTATGTATACCTGCATATATGCTAAAGACGAAACTGGGCCTGGTGAATAAAAAAAAGTGAAAGCTTATTTTTAGATATTTTGAAGTGATCACTCAGATTGGAGAGAATAAAATATTATAAGCTTACACTCAAATTTAAGACTTCACTTATCGTTAAGTGAACACTTCTGACCTATGAATTTTTTTAAGTATTCACTTAAATCCATGTGAATAAACTTTAAGCATTGCTTACACTTGAAAGTAAACACTTCTTAATTTGTAAGTCAACGATATACCACACTTAAAACATTTTAAATTGAATTTATACATTGAACTAGTAAGATGGCTGTTTTTATGAATATTCGAAAAATGTTATCGTCAACGAAGAACTGTAAGTCCTGATAAGTCAAAAAAATTATTACGATTTGAAGATGAGAGTGTAATTTTTTTGGTAAATGAATTTTTACCCGAAGACAACGAGACAAGAGGTGGGGGATTAAGTCAAAAACAAAGAATGGAGGTATTTTTATGATGTGTCAGTGATCCTGGTTGTCAAAGTGGTGTAACCGAAGACTTTCTGTTACATCGAACAACAGTTTGGCTTAGACTAATGAATAGTGGACAACAACAATCTTGGATCTTACTTTTATTCGTCTGATACCTACTTTGAAAAATTCCAGAAAATTTATTTTCAAAAATACAATTAATCGGAACTATTTTAATAAAAATATAAAGACTGTCCCTCAGAATCCGGAAGTGTTGGTCATCTTACATTTACATAAATTTAAATGTATACAAATGTGGTCGAACGACGTGGCTATAACCAGTTAATTATTATAAAAATAAATAATTTTCAACGATCAAGGACTTGAGATTAAAAAGTATTATGAAATAAATAGCATTACAACAGGCGAAACCGACATAAACAAAGTGAATACTTAAATATAAGTGAACACTTCCTAGAGAACACTCAAAGGTTACTTCAAAAGTCCAAGTAAACACTTTGAAGTAGAAGTAAATTATTATTCACTCGAAATTGAGCGATTACTTTTAAGTAAAGTGAATACTAAGAAGGGAACACTTTTGAGTGAAGTAAACACTTTTAAGTGATCACTTTTTGTTATTCACCAGGCCCACTGTCTGATCCGAAAGAAATCCGATACCTATTAATCAATAATCACTTCAGGAAGTGTAAAACGATATTTTGAAAATGAAAATCCTATACAAAACCATGATCTACCACAAATAAAAGTGCTGAAGAAACACATTTTTAATGAAAAATATTTGTTCGAACTAGGTGACGCCATGATGCGATAATTTACGTTCATAAAAAGTATCTACTTATTGCGTAGTTTGTAAAAATTTGTATATTTATTTAATATCAAAATATGTACATATATGTAAATATGTGGTGTTGTATTACGTACCCATAGTATTTACACCAGTACTACACACATAAATAACGAACACTACGTTTATATGCACATATATAATGTATATGCATATTTGCATAGATAACAAAATACAATACGAATCTATATCAGCAAAATATCCACCATATCCACTTTCGCCTTATAACAATAATTGAAAAGTTGTAAACAAATAAATTTGCAAAATTGCATCTAATATATTATGTATACTATGTACATTCTAGGGCTTGGAATACCGGTGTCTTTTTATAATACCGGTATTTATTCGGTATTAAAATTTAAAATACCGGAATTCCGGTATTTCGAAATTTTTTCGGTATTAAATGAAAATGGTATAGAAAAACAGAAAAATATTAAAAAACACTCTTAATGAAAATCGTTTTTGTATAAGTAGGCAATATGTTTTGCTGAAAATGATTGATAACAGTAATAATAACAAACTAAATCATTTTTTTTAGATTTTAAAAGTCGAATTAAAACTAAATACAAAATATAAAAGAGTAAAACAAAGTAAGTAAACGGAATAACAGCAAAAAATAATAAAATATAAATTTTCTTGGATTCTACTGCACATTTAATTTAAAGAGATACACACGAACTGCAAAGGCGAAAACTCACAGCTTAAATAGTCCAAAGACGTGGTGGCAATTCTAAAATAATTTTAAGAAAATAGATGGACATCAATTCTTAAATTTCACCCTTTTATTTACACAGAGCAAGGAATTTTTTAAATACCATTAGAATTAACAATAGTATTTAACAATAGTAAAATATTTTATCCAAACAGGTAATTTTGTATTTTTTTTCAACAGAAAAATACTTAAAAAAATGTATTCCAGAATTGTAAAAACTATGTATAAAAACGTATGAATGAATATAAGGTATTTGGTCAACTGGACATCTGGAAAACATTAAACAAAATTGAAGATATTGTAATAAATTATGATCCATATTTATACTGTTATATACAAAATACTCTATAGTCTATAACCATTCAATACCAATAGTAAATCTAACGTAAAAATGTTTAAAATAGGTAATTATATAAAGTATCTGATTTTGGTAATACCGAAACCGAAATACCGGTATTTGAAATTTTGATACCGGTTTTAGATTTAAGATTTATGCTAATTACACCCTTTGATGTTGGTTACCCATATATTATATAAATATATATATATATATATATATATATATATATATATATATATATATATATATATATATATATATATATATATATAAGTATATATGTAAATACAGTATTTAATATGTTTTTTGTGTGTCCTAAAACATGTAGCTTTTGATATACGAGGTAAAGACAGCCAACGCGCGATATGCATCCTGCATAACATAGCGAATTTCCGTTTATAAAAATTAGTTTTTCTCGGAAACTAGTTGACATAGAACAATAGATTAAAGACTTTTTTATGTAATTTTTTCTTCACTTTTAAATGGTGTAAAATAAATTCGCAAAAATTGTTGATTAAGTGGAAATTTTGGCAAAAGACTAATTTTTTGCAAGAACAAAAACCATGTTCCTGGCATCCGACGTGTCTGGCTAACGAACTTGTCCAACGGTTTGGCATTTCCAACATTTTCACCAAATTTCGTAAACCTAGGACATTTCGTTCGAGAGTTATCGTGCGGACACATATATACATATATACTGTGTGAGTTTTTTGAGAGTTGCCATTTTTATTACAGCCAAACCGTTGATTTAATCGAAAAATTGTTCAAATAAGAGTTGTACCCATCGACGGGGGCAACCGATTGCTATAGTCAGGAGGTTTCTGGCTCTTATGGTTTTCAAGCTATGATACAAACTTATAGATTTTTAAATGAGACTACATATTAATTTTTCGATAAAACTGATCTATTGCATTAATTAACAACATAAATGAGCAAAAAAATTTTTTTACCCAAGCTTAACTTTTTTATTTTTCTTTAATTTATCAGTTAGGCGGTAATATATATATATATATATATATATATATATATATATATATATATATATATATATATATATATATATATATATATATAAATTTTAGTGAATATAATTTTCGGTTTCTAGGGACCTCAAAACAAATTTCTGCTATAGTCCCGGGCTCAAGTCGCGTCATGACAGTAGCTGTAACAGCTGAATTTCATTCTGGAAATTCGCTAAAATCTGTCGTCCATAAGGTGCAATGTTGTGTCAATTTACACCGCTTCTGATTTAGTCTGTTACTGTTCGTCATGGGGTTCACGTCGTAACTAGTATCATTGTTTTTTTTAATCAACTCGTGAAATTTAAACAGAAAAATATAAAAATTCTCAAAATAAAGGGATATCTTTCTTAAAATAAATAAATTTATTTTTAATTGTTGGTTGTTGGTCACATAGGTCGGCCATGACAGTATATACTATATAATATATGCAAGGTGCGCAGTCATACATCACCATACTGCACTAACACATTCATATGTAGATACAAATGATGTGTTTTGTTGTATGTATCATAATCGTTTGGTAGGGGTAGCGGTGTCCACGTCATTTGCCGACGACAGCGGACACGGTAGTTATGAAATAGGAAATTTAGATCTTCTATGTTTATACCTTTGAAGAACAAAGCTGTAGATAGTCCCGCCAATTCAAAATGAGAGTTATTATTTCACTATAAATTTTCTTACATCTTGGTGAAAATCCATACTAGAAAATATATTAATTTGGAAAAATTAACATCGAAAATACGAATGATTTTTCATTTAATTAAAAATAAATTTTTCGTATAATTTTCGTACGTGTTTTCACTGAATTTTCTCTCTCGCCAATATCTTTTACACTTGTATTATGGCCATCTGTCTTTCAACTGATATCATTAAAATATTTCAATTAAACTTTATACTTCAAATTAACATTCGAATATCAAAATTATGTTCGATGGTGAGTGATTAATTTCCGAAAATTCTAACGTATACAGGTACCTTAACAAGGCCTCTTTTATATTAAAAATATCTGTCGTCGAACCATTACATACACTCAAAAAGGGAAATTTTTCAGCAAAATATTTAACTATTTGATTTCAAAAATAAAAAGATTGTAATTTTTTAAAGAAATTTCAATATCTTGGTATGTTGCAAATAATGATAACTGAAGGACATCTAAAAAATAAATAAAAGATATAAGAAATTTTTTCACTTTTTTTTTTCTTTTTGAAAGAAAATTTATTTATCAACAACGTGTGAATATTCTTACAAAATGAAAATTAAATATTTAAATATGACAAACAAATATTGATTCAGTCATATTTTTCATGAATTTGTTATTAATTTATTAATTTAAAATTAGTTTTTTGTTGAATGAAGTTTAACAAACCACAAGTAGAATAAATAATAAAATTTGTAAATAATTTCTCCGCTGTGCTGCCCGAAAAAGCACTGTGAATCATTTTTATCCAAATGGTAAAAAGTTGATAGTTAAAAGAAATGGAGTTTCTGTACATTAGTTCGAAATTAAACCCCATCACTATAGGTTTGTTTACATAAATATAGTTGACCAAAACAAGTTCTGTTCGTTCGTGGCGCAAGTGTTGTTACAAACTTTATTTGGCAGATTATAGGTACTAATTATTATCAATTTGTATAAACAAAATATACCTAAATATCATTGTTTTCATACCTGTCACACTGACTATAGAGCGCATTTAGAAAAACTTAGTAATTAATGTATTTATGAAAAATAGATAGATTATGTGCCGCTTCTAGCAAATGGTGGTACGAAAATTTTTCAATTTTTTGATAGAATATTTAATGGTGCACTACTCCGCTGGCCAATACTCATCAGATTAAAACAGAACTTTATAGAGTCATTCCAAATCTATTGGTCAAATAGTGGTTGCTTGACCATTTTACAAAAAAATTAATATTCTCCCACTTGTTTTTATGTATAATATTTGAGGTATTATGACCAATTTTTTAAAAAAAATTATCTCAAAAAGTTTAAGCGTGGCGGCCATTTTTGTTTTTCAATTTACGCTAATTTTTGTGTTTGTAGCCTTTCATACCAATACCGCAATTTCATAATATTTTATTTATTTATTTATTTATTTTTTTGATTCAAAGAAAAAGAATTAAAGAAATCGTTTTAGGAGTGTAGGTACATTTTAACTCGAATTTATTAGGCAGCGGTTACACTGGATACGAATTTTCATCCGAAAATTCATTCGTACGAATTCGTACAAGTTTATCCGAGTTAATACGAATTCAACAAATGCATACATTTAGACATGCGTGGTTACACTGCTTACGACTTTTAGCTCGTACAACTTTTTGATACGACCAAAATATTTTGTTTTTTGATGCGAATTCGTACGAAAAAAAACGATTGATATAGAAAAAATAATTAGTTTTGTTGAACAAAGGTGATCTTTAAGGGATCAACAACATAAATATTATCATAATAGAAAGTTAAATAAAAATTGTGGAATGAGGTGGCAGAGGAAATGTTAAGATAATTTTTTAAGTAAATATATTACGATATAACAAAGCTAACTTAACCTAACAAAAACATTTTAAGTATGTGTAATGAAAAATTAATTAACTAAATATTGAATCTGAAATTCAGTAGATTTTAAAATATAATTGAATATGACTTGCGACATGTTCAAATACTCTAAAAATTTCTGTTCGTCTTGAAAAATTTCCTCAAAGTAACTCACAACTCAGTTTTTTTTACTCTACATGAATAATAAAGAATCGTTTACCCAGAATTGTTTGTTTTCTATAATTAGAAATTTTGAAAACATAGTGATTCTAATAAATAAGATACGGTAGCTGGATCCATTGTTTGATATCATGCAATATGTACTAACGGTTTTCAGTTTAAATACGAATTCGTATTACGATTCCGTATCCAATGTAACCACACAGTCGTACGAATGAATTTCGTACGAGCTCGTACGAATCAATTTTCGTACGAATTCGTATCCAGTGTAACCGCAGCCTTATATTATATGTCTGATAGATTCATAAAAATTTATCTGATTTTATAAAAACAATAAATTCATAAAAATTATGCTTACAAGCGCAATTTATTATTTCGGTGCAAACAAGAAAACGTGACTGCCTAAAAAAAAAACTTAAACGACAATTTTTCTGTTCTTTATACTCTTTGTAGTAAGTCAAATACGTATAAAGTTTTGATATTCTGATAGTAAAATAAAAAATTTACCCAAACAAATGTTAAATTTTCACCAGCAAATTTATGGAAATCCGAAAAAAATTTAAAGAATGTATATGACGGCAGGATTCACCTCTGTGGAGGCCCCAGACCTAGTAAATTACTTAAAATATCTGCCAAAAGACCCAAAAGGCGCCAAAAATTAACTACTCAACTGACTTTGAAAATTTTTTCACTGTTAGAGAGCTAAACCACCAGGGGCCACCACTTTTAATGTGGTGGTCCCTGATGAATACCTACATCACATATGGAGGTTCCCCTGAGTACTATACAGGTGGAACCTACCTTGGAGAATTTCCAAGTTTTGCGTTGGCGAGCAAAAAAAAAAAAAAAAAAGAAAAAAAGAAAACGCGTTTATCCTTCCTATTGTATTCCTTAATTTTGAGATTTTATTCAATTTTGTGGAGGCCCCTAGTGTGTGGGAGCCCCCGGACACGTACTCCAAATGCCCTAATGTAAACCCGGTTCTGCATATATGATATTTATGGTTTTTATGCCTTTTTCAACTTAAAAATTCCAACTTCCGACTCCCTGATTTTTACTTTCTTATTCATTTTATTTTTGATGACACATTTTGAAAGCAAAAAATTAAAATTTCATTAATTTTATCACTCTACATTCATTCTACAACATTATCATCATTTCCTACACCACACGTTTCTTTACAATCATATTCACGCGTACCATAAAGTACTTAAGTAGAAAATTACATGGCTGTATCAATACTTAAATGATCATTTTAAAACTATGTATATCGTGACAAACCACCGTTTTATTTGTACGTACATTCCCTAGTGTTTAAAGGATAAATTGACAATCAAACAAATGGCAGGTACCGTGGCGCTAATGACGGGCACAACAACACAATAATTTGAAAAAAAAAAAGAAAAGTTAGCTGACATGCTTATAGCTACGTGCCTGCTGTAACGAAAATTCGATCAGCTATTACAGCCACTGTCATGACGCGACTTGAGTCCGGGACTATGACAGAAATTTGTTTTGAGGTCCCTAGAAACCGAAAATAATATTCACTAATATATATATATATATATATATATATATATATATATATATATATATATATATATATACAGTAGACTCTCGTTAATTCAAACCTGCGATAATTCGAAACTCTCTATAATTCAAAGGTATCACGAGTTCCCTACAAAATCTTCCTATATTTCGAACTAAAACAATACATTTTTATACACTTGGTAATTCGAACGAAAAAATCATTGCTACGTAACAAAACGACGCGTTAATTCGAACTCATCGGAGTCAAACACTCGACAATTCAAAGTTGCAGAGAGAAAGAGACAGAAAGATTGTAAGTACATTTTGAGACAAGTTCAAGTTCATTCATCGCAAATGCTTAAAAATTAAAATTGTTACCTGCGATTATTCGAACCTCTCTATAATTCGTAATATTTTAAGGGTCCCTCGAGTTTCGAATTAACAAGAGTCGACTATATATATATATATATATATATATATATATATATATATATATATATATATATATATATATATATATATATATATATATATATATATATATATATATATATTGGTCCACAATTATGTACCGTAATTACTAGAGCTGGTACTACGTTCAAAAATGATGGTACCTTTTCATGTACGCTTTTTTCAAAACTCAATAATAAGGGTGATACAACTCTGTAAAGGAGTGAAACGAAAAATTTCCTCTAATGATAATTCTCGAACGAAGTGTCCTACTTTTACGAAATTTGGTGAAAATGTTGGAAGTCCCAAATCGTTGGACAAGTTCGTTAGCCAGACGCGTCCGATGCCCGAAACATGGTTTTTGTTCTTGCAAAAAATTAGTTTTTTGCTAAAATTTCCACTTATTTAAGAATTTTTGCGAAATTTTTTTACACCATTTAAAAGAGGAGAAAAAATTACATAAAAAAGGTCTTTAAACTATTATTTTATGTCAACTAGTTTCCGAGAAAAACTAATCTTTATAAACGAAAATTCGCTATGTTATGCAGGATGCTGTGACAGGGGTATTTCTGTTTTTCTACTTCGTAAAGTGATTCGCTGATTTACAAGTAATTTTGTATATACATATAGTATGTAGTTTATTTAAATAAATTGTTTTTACAGAACATAAAAAGAAAATTACCTTTACGAATACAAATAATTATCTATTTTTAAAACTTTAATATTTACCCGCATGTACAAAAGTAATACAACTTGACCGTCTATCAACAATTATTTGTGTATTATGATACTTACATACATTGCCGCTCCATTGAGAATGTTGACAGTTTTCTCACGAGAGTGGCAATGTTACTTTGTGCTCGAATTACACACATAATTTTTTCTACAATTTTGTCAAATGTATTCATTTTACTTAAAAGATACTTGAAAAAATAATAATGAACGTTAAGATTTATTTTAATGTTATAATTTTTGCAGCATCAGAAATATCTGGCGGTGTATTTGAGAAATCGCTGTCACTGTTGCCTATTTCCATCATTTATGTATATATTTTTTTAAAATTATTTATCAATTTATTATTCATTTTTTATAGTTATTTATTATTTTTAATTAATATTTTGTAATTATTTTGAAATTTAATAAAATTGATATTTCACTTGATCACGATAAAAATAATATGAAGTTTAGAATCTGTTTATTTGTTGCCATAGAAAATACAAACAACGCCTACCCAATTTGTTTTTAAATATATTATGTTGAGCGTGCGACAAAGTACTACTTTTCACTTTAAAGCGAAGAGTAACAGTCCTCGGCAACTAGATATTTTACGCTTTCTTCACCGAGCGCAAAAGCCTACTTTCTATTATGATTGTAGAAAAAGAAAATTGTGGTATGAGAAAGTGATAGTTGGGAATTTTATATGGAAATCTAAACAAAATCTGGAAAGATTGGAACATAAAAATTAACAAAAATAACGAAAATATCAGAAAAAAATTTGTATTTTGACGCAAAATGTACTTGTAGTCTTAGATTCTAAATAATGCAGAAACACTATTTTGGAACGATAAACAGTGGAAATATGGTTCATTTCAGTTAAATTTAACCATGCTTCATCACTTATGAATTTAAATAATTTCCGTTTGCAGTTCCGTTTAAAAAATTGCAGTTTGCTTTTAGAAAAGAACATTGATTTGTTTTGAATATAAGAATTATTTAATTTTTTAACTTTCACTTATGACCAACTGTATTTGAAATAGGGTATAAATAATAATTTGTTTACTAACTTTTACGACACACAGTACATACATATACCTATATCTTTTAATTCATAAATAATTATCAAACAAAGATTTAAATGAAAAGCTAATTTTTCACCGTATTAAACCGAGGAACAACATAATTAATTTTCAAATGTGTTCTAACAAATTAATTGTCTTGTTGTCTTATTCTCTCCTCGAGTTACATAAAATTTAATACCATAAATGAGAGAGTTAATTATTTATAATTTTTTTAAATATATAATAATTTCCTTATTTTTAATAAAAAAAAAAAATCATTACACACAATTATCTCCACCGACAAAAACTCAGTAATTAAATTCGTTTTTCAAAACGAAAATATTTCACTTCCTGATTTCCATAAAAGGGCTTTTCATTAATATATCGAAATTTTCATGTAGGTATTATAATTATAGAGATGTCAGTGACTTTTTGTGTCTTATTTATTTTTGATTGACAGTGTGAATTTTGAAAACGTTTAAATAATTTTAAGTAATTCTATTGGCAATGATAAGATTCCCTAGCGACCGATCACGGAACTAACGTATGACAAACAATTTTCACACAATTCAGCGTTCTAATCTCACTCGCGCCTCTAGTGGTAACATTAGAACTAGCATCAAGTAAACAAAAATATACGTATACGATTAATGAGTGATATAAAATCTAGTAATCCGCGCATAATTTGTATAATACATTTTTCTATCGGCAATTAAACGTATGTAATAATTTTTACTTTTAATACAGTTTCTAATTTAAGAAACCAAGAGCGCTCGCGTAATATTTGCGTCACCAATAGCAATTTTAGTATTATCAAAATAGTAAAATTGGTGTCACCTTTGAAGACAAGAAGTTGTTTCGATAAAGATTTTTTTTCATTTCTGGTACAAGACCCAAAATAGACCCAAATTGTTATTTTCATTCAAGGCAATGTATTTTTACTGGGAATATAATAATGGAAATTTCACTGTACTTAACATGGGATTTATGGGAATATGAGAAGAAAATTTAAATATCCCGACTAGAAATTTTCCTTATTTGCAGAAAGTATGATCGGGTCCTATTCAGGTTTAGATAAGGCAATCCCTAATAGGGAAAACCTGATAAGGTCCTTATGAGGATGTGGTCAGGATAACCTTCTTTGAAAAAAAATATTTTTCATCGGGTTAACCTGATGAGGAAATTATCAGGTCCATGTCACGATAACCTTACTTGTAATTTTTAACAGGTTATCATGATCAGGACCTTATCAGGGTTTATCAGGATTAAATAAGGTTATTCTGATCATGATCTGATATGGTAGTCCTGATGAGGACCTGATAAGGTCGTCATGATAAGGACCCGATGACTGTTTTGCGTGACAAACCTGATAAGGACCTCATACGGTAATCCTGATCTGGACCTCATCAGGATGTAAGGCACGCCTGATAAGGTCCTTGTCTGGACCTTACTAAAATTTCTAGTCGAGATTATAATAGATCAAAAAATTCCCTGATTTCAATGACAAGGCGTTGCTATTTCCTTGATTTTTCGTAATCTAAAATACCCCCTACTTAAGGTGGTATTTTAGATTACTTAAGCGGATTTTTCTTTTCATATTTTCAAAGTTCCTTTAGTACCTTTATGAATAAGCCTCTAAAAAGATTTACGGAAATTCGAATTATTTTCGGAGTTATTTGCGTCGTTAGATTTTCGAAGTTGCGTTGTTTTGGGTTCAAGTTTTTAATTTTTTTTCCGAAATTTTTTGTGACAAACGGAAACATTAGACCAATTTTTTTGTGAAAGAAAGCCGACTTACGACAACAGCCACTATGGACTCATCAGACGGTGATTAATTTTTACTTTGTTTTTATAAATTAATTGATTATTTTATTTTGTTTTAATGAATTTTTTTTTTTTTTTTTTTGTATATATGTAATAAAATTTTATATTATTTTTGTTTTTTAAATGTTTACTTTGTTCAATTTTCTTTTTAAAAAGTAGTATTTTCGTGACCCTAAAACCTATCTTCCATCTTTACATGGTTTGCTATAGAAAATCATAATTCACTTTGCGTCGTGTTTTTTTTGGAACGTAACCACGATGCAAATTGAGGTATTGATGTAGTTTTTAAGCCCACATACACACAGAAAAAATTCCAGTAAAAATTACTGAGCTGCCTCCGGTAAACGAGTCTTAAGTGACCAGTCCGTAGGAAATTATTAAGCAAAAATATAAAAAATGCGTTTCAAACATTATTTTTTACGATTCATTTGAAAATTTTTCCTGTACACCTTAAGAATTTTTCCTATACAGCTGCGTAAAATTCGATGGGCTAGTAAAATTTCAAGTGGACACCGGGAAAATTTACTTAATTTTTTGTAAAATTATACTGGACATAGAATAATTTTTACTGAGTCGCTGTGTATTTCACTTGTGCTGTGTATTTCACATGTCTCACAATCACTGCATACCAAGCACGCAACCACCCAGAGCACCCGTGTTAGACCAAAACACCACTTACAGACGCAGCAACCGTTGGTTCGATCAGTTGCTCAATAGCCAATATAGTGCTGGATGTTTATAAAGTGTTTTTTTTTTTTTTTTTTTTTTTTTTTTATAATAAATTATTATTTGTTGGACTTTCCATTTAAAACAAAAAATTGTTGTGTTTCATGAATTTTTGTTTAGTTTTTATTTTAATTCTTGTATGTTTTTTATATGTATTGATATGTTAATTGAAACATGTTTTTATACAAATTATTGTAATGTGCTTATTGTTAAGAATTTACATATATATTTTTTCCACAAATAATAAAAAACCACAAAAAATTTTTTCTATATTAATAATTTGATTTTAATGCTTACCCTTCTATCAATATCCTTTTAAACTATTTTAATTCAGTTATTTATTAATAAATAAAAAAAAAAAACCTTATTTATAAATAATACGGTAATTTTTACTGAGCTAGAGGGTAATTTAAAATTTTTACTATAAATTATCGTACTTTTTCCTTAGCCTGTCACTTATGTCCGCATTACCAGAGAGCTCAGTAATTTTTCACCAGAAATTTCAGTAAAAATTACTGTATTTTTTTCTCAGTGTATACATACAATAAATTCACTAGAAAATAAACCTTGCTTCATTTCACCTACGCCCTATTATTTTTTTATTTCACATTGTTTTTCAATTTTATTATCTTATTATTAATTAATTTGTAATGTTTGTGGAAAGAAATTTTTATTGCCGGCACACTATATAGCGATCGGCCGATTTATCGCCTGCCCTAACACGTGACAATGAAAATATTTAAATAAATAACGTTTAAATCACATCGCAAATATGTATACGAATGTATCACTTGCATATGCAAAAATACATACAATATATACATACATATAAATATTTCTCAGTGATAATTAAAAAAAATAATGTTAATTATTTTAATCTGTACATTCTATAATTGCAATTATCTCACTTGAAATGGTAAGAAATCAAATGCAAGTGTAGGTTTCAGGATGTTTATGGATGTCAATTAGTAACCAATTTCGATTAAGAGGCGGAAACGATGTTAGGAGGTTCAAAAATAAATCGTTAGCTCAACTATCCAAGAATACGCTGTCAAAATTTCAAAGCGAAATTCGTATTTGTTTAGATTTTATGAGCGTATAGAACCGAGCGCCCATTGGATACAGGTTACAGGCTCAAGCGCACACCAGGTAGGGCGGAGCACTACCACCACAGATAGTCACTTTACTTACGAAGCCTTAGGAGGCAAAAGAAGGATTAATATATTATGGTGTTGGAAACGCAGATTAATGGGTGAGCACATTAAATTTCTAATTTTCGAGAATTTTTCTTTTCAAATGCGTTTTTTTTTTTGCAAATGCGACTTTTTTCACACTTGCGGGATATGTAACACAAAAAGTAATGAACCGATCACTATGAAAATTAATAGTATTATTCTTTATAAAATTACCAAATACTGTGTGAGTTTTTCGAGGGTTGCCATTTTTATTACGGCCAAACCGTTGATTTAATCGAAAAATTGTTCAAATAAGAGTTGTAGATATCGACGGGGGCAACCGAGGAGCTCCCAACCTAAGAAAAAAAATCCTAAAAAATGAGCCCTCCTAATGCGGTTGCTCCCCTTAAATATATCTTTTTGAGGATGAAAAGCATTTGTTCAAAGTTCAACTTACAGAAAATCTCTCTTTGGAGAAACAATAGCGCGCAGATGGATAATTTGCTGATTTTATTTTCAAGGAAGATTGTTTTGATTTGATAAAATCAAAACAATTATTTATCAGATGTTACTTAAGTGTACATACTGTGTTTTAATTAATCTTAACTAATATTTATAATTTCGATCACATATGCCCCGTTGAATCATTAATATTCGTTTAAAAAGAATAATTTTAATCACTGGAAAAAATCAGAGTGATAAATAATTTCGAAATATGTTAAATAATATACATATAATTATGTCCAGTATTATACAGAAAAATATTAATACAATAAATACCCCTGTCGCAGCATCTGCATAACATAGCGAATTTCCAAATTTTGGGGACTGGCGGATCTCATCTAAGAACTGTACCTATTTAAAATAGTTTAGCTTTCTAAGAGTAAAAGATTTTTTAAAATCGGCTGGGTAATTAGTTTTGATATTTTTGGAACCCAAGAACCCGAACGGACTTTGTGCAGCATAGTTGTATCCATCTAAAATAATTTAGTTCTCTAACAGTGAAAAAATTTTCAAAATCGGTCGGTTAGTTTATTTTTTACAATAATGGGAACAGTAAACCCTGGCGGAAATCATACAACATAACCTTTATTCATCTAAAATAATTTTAGTAAAAAGTTTATCCTAACAGTAAAAAACGGGTCCTAGGGATCTCATATAACTTATGGTAGTTCGTAAGGTTCTTGTGGACATCATTTAATTACTTAATGAATTCAAATACTTTAACTTACTAACGGTGAAAAAATTTTCAAAATTTTCGACATTCGCTAAAAAAATCATTGAAAAATATTTGATATGTTTCGATCAATTAATGGTCAACATCAGCAAATAAAAGTTACTAAAATCGAAGAAAAGAATGAGTTATTTGTCCGTAGAAATTAAAATACAAATTCTGAAAACGAGCAAAGAAATATTGAAAAAACTAGATCGGCAAAACATTCTGACAAATAACACTACCCAACTAATACTTGCCAATTTGAATGAAACTTAACATACTTATTAAACAGCGAAAAATATTAAATACGTGTTTTTTTATTTCGGCTAAATACGCTTTTTAGGGGTAGAAAACACCATTCAACCTCTGTAGATGAAAACAGTTATAGCTAAATATTTTTGAAACGACATATTTTCTGAAAAAAGGACTGAGTACCAAATTTGTAGAATTTAAAGCGATGCACTTGATAGTGACCCTGAAATCGATTTTCAAGGTCAGTTGAAAATGATTAGCCATTGCCGAACTTTGACCATATCCTGTACCTATAAGCAGTAATTTCATGTATTGACTCAATCTATCTTCAAAATTGATTTGTTGCGTTATTTTTCTAAAATAAAAAAAATAAAAACCTGACGAAATGAAAAAATAGGCGCAAATTTATAGAAAAAATTAGAAGAAAACATTTTTGTAAGTAATTTTAGAAGTAAAGTTAAGAAAAGATTTAATATCACTCCAATTGTAAGTTAAACATTAACTTTATGTTATATTAGAAATTTTTAAAATTTTTATTGCTACTCTATAGTTATCATATTAGGAATTCAATTCAACATATGATTAACTATTATTTTTCCGATTGCGATTGAGCAAGTATTTTTCAAAATTACTTCTTGATCACTTATTTTCTATCTTGCATGTGAAATTCGTTCGAATATACTTTGAACCATTTAGGGATGAAAAGTAAACTACTCCTTTTGAAAAATATTAAATGATTTTCAAATGACTTTGGAAATTGACCTCAAGGTCAACTTCAAAGTCATCATCAAGTTCGAATATACTTTGAACTCTATAACTTTGGTCCTAAGCACTTTTTTCAGAAAATATATCGTACCATAATCCACTTCTATGTTGATTCCTGGTCTCTTTTCCTGCGTTTCTAATATTTATGTCAATAAAAAATGTGCTACCGTAGACAAGGATGAATAGGTACGCATTCAGACTTCACACCGTATTTTTTTGTATTTATTTTATGAGTACCTAATCTTTAATATATTAAAAATTTACGCGAAGATGGTCACTTTATCAGCAGTATCCAAAAAAATTTAAAAATATCGGTGGTTTTTGAAAAATTAACAAAAATCGTATAATTTCTTCTCTATGAAAAATTGGGGTCAAAAGAGACGAGAAAAGAGTAAATGGGGACAACCCGTAGGGTCGACCAAAATTGAAATTCTAATATAAAATAATTTCGAACTTTTTGTATTTATACATTCAAAAAAGAAATAATAGGTACTTGATGATTTTCTGTAAAAATAAACGTAGAATCTAAAATAAAGTTTATATACTCCTGTCGTTTACCCCTAAGTTTATATTCCTCCTATTCTTATTTTAGTTCAAAAAATAATTTTTCAAAAGACTAAGACATAATAATTAATAACAGTGAGATTCTACGTCCATTTTCAGACTTTTGTCTCATACAGACGTTACCTAGAATTTTTTTTATCTACAAAAACATCAGTCTACAGAATTTAATTTATTAGTTAGCAAAATAATTCAAATATGTCTCACTAACAATAAATGTCTTAAATGAGTTTAAAAAATCAAAACGATACTGTTTATTAAATTGCGTAAAAGCTAGTAAATGCAATAACAGATATGATGAATTTATAAGGATTTTCTTGTACTACAAAATCTTAAAAATATGGAAACGCGTACTTTTTTTTCGTTAATTGTGTTTTATTCTTTTGCACAAAATTTTAAAAATACTTTATTTTCTTAAGAAAGGGAGGCAACTTTAGTCACAGATATGCCTATGAACAGTTTTTGGTAATCCGGGAAAAACGAAAACACTTTTTAAAATTTTTTTATTGTTAAAATCGAAATGTTCTTTTAAAGAGGGTTAAAATTACCATATTTTATATTAAAATTTTGACACAATCAGTCCCTAATTAACGAGCCTTACTTAATATTAGCAAATTGAGAAAAAACACGTCAATTAGATTTTTTTACACAGATTTTATTTGTTATATAATTCAAAAGGATATTTTAAAAATGTGTATGAATGGCTTTCATTAAATAAATTTCAATGTATTTTCCATTTATTTTAACAGTGGAATGTCCTTATTAGTGGCTATACTTTCGGCTTGGAGCGAATTAGACGAAGATTTTCTTCTAAAACCAAATTTAATAATTAATTAAAGAAATAAAAAAAAATTTGTGGATTTCCTACCGTTCAAATATAATCTTTATTGTATGTAAAAATGTTATTACATTTTTCCAAAAAACTGTAAGTAAACTGTAAAATTTTCTTTACAAATATGTTAAAATAGAGAAATGTTTCCTTTTTAATTTATTTTTAACTCTTTTTAAATGATTCACTTTAAAATTTTTTAATATTTCTTAATCGAAATTTCATAAAAGAATGTGTCAAAATTTAAAAAAATTTTTCTTTGTTAAAAAAAAAAATTGAATGTGCAAAATTATTTAATATTAGAATGCTCTGATTATACAATTCTAATCATAACTGTATTGTCAATTGGATAGAAAATTACGTAAAAATATTATTGTTTGAATATGATTTAACGTAATTTTTATACGATTGAAGCAAACTCTTATTAATTTTAGGAAGGTGTAAATATAATCTAAATTCTGATCATATCACATAACAGATATCGTCGGGATTTTTTTTGTAAAAAAAAATGGAACAGAGATACATTATAAAAACATTTAACTGACAGAGAAATAGAATATAGCCGAATCGTTAAATTGGATTAAAAAAATCATGACACGCTACTTATAAAGCGGTTTTTTTCGAATTTAGCTCGCAAAAAATGAGACAGAAAAAAAAAGAATGCGAGTGCGAGTGAAATGGAGAACGACATATTTCCTAGTTTTTCTCGAAAAGTAAGTAATTTAGAGCAAAGGTATAAAAACATTTTTTATGCGTCTTACCTTTTACAATGGCTTAGTGTAAAAAAAAATTTGAAAAATTGCTTAATTCTGGCAAAAAACTCATTTTGTTGACAAAAAACGCCCGGAAAACCTACTTCTGGGCATCCGACGTGTCTGGCTAACGAACTCATCCAACGATTTGGAAAATCGAATTCGCACACAAAATTTCATAAGCATTAAACGTTTCGTTCGAGAGTTATCGCGCGGATACATATATATATATATATATATATATATATATATATATATATATATATATATATATATATATATATATATATATATATAAATTTTAGTGAATATCATTTTCGTATTCTAGGGACCTCAAAACATATTTCTGATATGGTCTCGGGCTTAGGTCGCACCATGACAACTGGCGTAAAAGCTGAATTTCCAGTTTTGGAAATTCGCTAAAAAACAATTCAGTAAGTATTTTCTCTCCGTTTGACTTTAAATTCATCTAAAATTAGTCAAACAAAAAGAAATCATTAGTTTAATAGTTAATTTAGTGCCCGATCGAAGCTCTTTATTTTCTTGAAAATATATACAAAATGGTAGCGTCTGATAATTTATTTTTGGATTTTCAAGGAAAAATTCATTAGTTTATTGTTAATAAAAAATACAAATTTTGATTTAAAAGAAAATCGTTCGATCGGGACACACATCGAAAAAACATTACCATTTTGGATTTTTCCCTTTAGGTACTTTCTAATCATTAGGTCATTGTTCAAACCCAATGGAAGTAGACAAAAATTTTCATCATTGGTCAGTACGCGTACGTTTAAAATTTAACGATTTTTAGAGAGGCTTATTATACATAGTAAGAGTAATAAAAATTAAATTTATGAAATTTAAAATCCAAAATGTGATTTTGATTATTTCATTAGTCATCACGTATACATATGCAGTTTTAGTGCGATATATCAAATAACTATTGAGTTTTCCGGGGCTCAAAAGTGGCTTTCGTATAGTCTGGTTCACGTACGTACGGCTGGTGTTATAATTTATAATCTCTTATGATAAAATTTTCAAAGCACAAGCAAGCAGGAAATACTATATAATTCAATCACGAAAAGATCAAACAAAACCGTAAAGTTTAAAGTTTATTTTTCCGTGTATTTAAAATCATAATAAAAACGAATTTTATGGTATTTCCGTATGAACGCAGATCAATAACTTTTTTGTAAATCTTGCACACACAATTATTACTTCTTGCATTGTATTTGATTACATCCATAACGATTTTGTCGCAATGTAAGCCAAGAGAGTAACTGACATAAATATCATAATCATAATAATTAAGTGTCAATAATCAGCCTAAATATTTTTTTAATAATTTTATTTAAAAACAAAAAATGAGGAATAGTATATTGTGCAATAAGTGCGGGAAATTGTCGATCGCCCACGAAAGCGAAGTTGAGCGCACGAACGTGATGAGTGCGCTCATTCGCTTGAGTGGGCAATCGACAATCCCGCACGTGTTGCACATACTATTTTTTATTACGAATTTCACATACTTTTTTCTATTATTATTACTATTTTTGACATTTCTATTACTTTTTAAAATAATATTTTTGAGTGTTCGTCTTTTTTTCTGAATTAAATATTGTATAAATTACTTTGTTGGTGGTTTCTATAGAAATAATTATGAAATATTTATTAAATGAAAAATCAAGAGGCGGCTTTGCATGTTTTGATTAAATTTTGCGTGTTTTATTGTCAACTAGTCCTATACCCACCCGATGGGGTTTACTATCGGCAACATTTCAGGAAGTCAGTCAGTGTTAAAGATTTATTCAATAATATATTATTTATTTTAATAGCCATAGTAACATATTTTTATACAATATCTCTAACTTCAAAAATGACGAATTTACATACAAATTCGTCATTTTTGAAGTTAGAGATATTAAACACCCTATTAAACCCACTTAGGGGACGAATTTTCAAAAATCCTTTCTTAGTGCTCATCTACGTTACATAGAGAACTACTATGCAAAATTTCATTCTTCTAAACCCAACGGTTTAGGCTGTGCGTTGTCTGTCAGTCAGTCAGTCAGTGTTAGAAATTTATTAAGTAGATTTGCGTGCGGAAAGTAAACTTCACTGTACTGTCAGTATTATAAAACTGAAATAAATTAAGTAGAGAACTAAATTTTAGTTGACAGACTAGATCTACCGACTAAATTTTATTCGGAGATTAATTTGACAGTTCTGAAAAATTTTCACAAATATTATTTATGTTTATATTTATATACATATTATACATATTATAGGTTAATCGACCATTAACTAATTTAATCATGAAATACTTTTATAATACTGAACCAAAATTTAGTTCACAACTATTTTTATTTGTATAGAATATGTAGTTGTTATTCGTAGATTTAATTGTTCTTTATAATACTGGGCCTTATTATAATGATTTGTATTTACACTACTGTATGTATCCCACTTTATTGTGGAAGATATAATATTATAATATTAATTCGCGTATATTATTCACAAGAATAATACATTTAGTACATTACAATATTCTGTGTTTGTTTGTAGAATGTTTTTAGCACAAAACACGTGTTTGCTTCGCTAATATAAACGTGAGCTTATACATGTTATGTGCATCATTTAATTATAACCATATTATATTCACATACATAATCAGTTAAATAATAATAATAATTATGTATTAATTAATATACCATATGTTCAGTACAATAAACAGGTAAATAGCAAATATCTATACCAATAGTATAGACAATAGTATCATAGTATATGGATTATGTAACACAAAGTCAATGTCAAACTGGAGAGAATTAGGTCATGTTTAAAATTGGGGCAGAAATAATAATCAATAATATTGTGTTGAAGAATAAACAGTTTGGGTAATAGGTTACGGGTATTGTGATTATATTTTGGCGTAGTAACAAATATTTTATACATAAACAAAATGAGATTTAGGACAGACAATACATGATAAAAGTTTGGAGATGACCTATTTATTGCCAGTTTCTTCTAAAATATATCACGGAAAAAAAATTAAATATGTTCGAATATTCGTACAACATTGGTATTATAACATTAATAGATAATGAAGGGGTAAAAATAGCTTACCACCGGAGGCAGACCCATTTTCGACGCCCCATATACTCAGCTTTCAAATTTTTTCCAAACATACACAGAGAAAAAATTCCAGTAAAAAATACTGAGCTGCCTCCGGTAAACGAGTCTTAAGTGACCAGTCCGTAGGAAATTATTAAGCAAAAATATAAAAAATGCGTTTCAAACATTATTTTTTACGATTCATTTGAAAATTTTTCCTGTACACCTTAAGAATTTTTCCTATACAGCTGCGTAAAATTCGATGGGGTAGTAAAATTTCAAGTGGACACCGGGAAAATTTACTTAATTTTTTGTAAAATTATACTGGACATAGAATAATTTTTACTGAGTCGGTGTGTATTTCAGCACCACTGCATACCAAATATTACATAGAACAGAATAAACAAAACAAGCACGCAACCACCACGCAACCTTGAGGCCCAAAGAGCATGCGTGTTAGACAATACACGACTTACAGACGCAGCAACCGTGGCAACCGTTGGTTCGTCAGTTGGCCAATAGCAATGATAGTGATTGGATGTTTATAAAGTGTTTTTTTTTTTTTTTTTTTTTTTTTTTTTTTATAATAAATTATTATTTAAGTATTGGACTTTCCATTTAAAACAAAAAATTGTTGTGTTTCATGAATTTTTGGTTAGTTATTATTTCAATTCTTGTATGTTTTTTTTTATATGTATTGATATGTTAATTGAAATATGTTTTTATACAAATTATTATAATGTGCTTATTGTTAAAAATTTTTATCATGTAATATTTCAAATAAAGAATTTATATATTTTTTTCCACAAATAATAAAAAACCACAAAAATTTTTTTCTATATTAATAATTTGATTTTAATGCTTACCCTTCTATCAATATCCTTTTAAACTATTTTAATCCAATTATTTATTAATAAATAAAAAAAACCTTATTTATAAATAATACGGTAATTTTTACTGAGCTGTAGCGTAATTTAAAATTTTACTATAAATTATCGTAGTTTTTACTTAGCCTGTCACTTATGTCCGCATTACCAGAGAGCTCAGTAATTTTTTACCAGAAATTTCAGTAAAAATTACTGTATTTTTTTCTCAGTGTACGGATAGTGTTTTGTTCGGTCACAAATGTTAGGGTCATTTTTCTGTAAATGGCTGATCTGTCACAACAGCTTTTGAGTGTATTGATCCTCATCAGGTTGTGTATCTTGGTGAACTTTATCCTCATACCAAATTTTATCAAAACCCAATAAGTGGTTTCATAGTTAGAGATAAAAATAGCTCTCCGAGACCATTTTCATGTCCGTCCGTCTGTCGGTTTCTCTTAAAATTCAAAAATTTTGTCGTCACAGTTTCAACTGGATTGTAGTTTATTACTGTTGCAAATAGTACTTGTCTCAGTCTTACATTTTTTTTGTAATACTAAAAGACTCAAGCAAACAAAACCATGAAAAAACCAAAATTCTTATTAAAATAAAATAAAAAAAGAAAACTTAGTTTACCAAATATTGTTATTAAAATTTTTGAAAAATCGCCAAATTTGCTTATTAATATTTATTAGAATTTTTTTAAGGTTTCTTAAATCGCATCTTCATCACAACACAATTTAAAAATGCAAAAGTGAACAAGATCAACCTTTTTCTTGTAACTAGTATTTTTGCTAATTATTTTTTTTTGGAATTGGAGCTTCACATATTTTTTGGTATAACAACAAAACTAATGATCCGATTTTAATAATGTTCTTTTATTAATGTTATTTTAATAATGTTCTTTTTAATATCTACCGAACTTGTAGCGGCAAAAATTTACAAATACCTCACTATTGAACTTGATAATTTTATAGTGCATATACATGCATAACATATGTGCATTATAATTATACATATGGTTTGCATTACTTCTATGTGGAATATGACAACAAAAAAATTTGCTTGATGTAAATATACAATGTGTAATGTTACACCTAACATACAAATAATACAAATATTTATTTATTTGTTTATTTATCTGTTTGAATGACAAAAAAAAAAAAAAAAAAAAAAAATACTGTATTTGGAACATACACGTGCTACGTAGAACATTCCGTGAAAAATTAATAAAATTTTATAACTCTTCTCATCATTACTGGAAAATTATTATAAAGACATTTTTATTCGTAAATTAAAGTAAGCGAGTTATATTATAATTAGCTAAGAGTTTCGTTCAGAGATTACATTCAAAATTGTAACGATATGATTTGTGACTTCTAGAAGTAGTTTTCTGACTGAAGTCAGATAAAATGGATTCTAGTCAGCTTCATTTTTGTACTCAAGATAATTTGAATTCAAAAATTTATGTACACCACTGATAGTTTGTTTACACAAGTTTAGGCTCGTATCCGCTAAGAGCTTTTGCCTGAAGGGGTTATCTACGAAATCCGACTACAGCGCTCAAGGTAGACAAATACATCAGTTTATCCGGACGCCTTTTGTATGTAATTTTACTACTTTTTTTCTTTAAAGAAAAAAGTATTTTTTTTTTTTTAAATATTGTGTTTGATTATTCCAAAGCGAGTGATTACAATGTCTATTTGCCAGATCTGAAAAAAAAAATCATTTTTGTAACTCCCTATCAAACGTCACTTTATTTTGAAATTTTGAAAAAAAATATAATAAAAATTATATTTTTTTGAGTTAATTATTCTTAAAAACTATATTCCATTTTAAGACATTTTTAAGGTAAAATGAGCAGATGTATGGCTTTCATTTAATTAAAATTCAATTTTTTTAAACATATTTTTCATTCATTTATAATTTAATAAGGCTTCAGGACCTTTTAGACGGTTATATCAGTTCTCAGTTCAGTTTCAGTTTCAGTCGAACTGTCAGTTTTTCCTACGTGTAAAAATCAAAATCGGAAAGGAGAACTGAAACGGAGACTGAGAACTGACAGGATGGATAGATCTATTTGTTTCGTTTCAGATCTTAGAAATCGTATGTGTAAACAAGCGCATCATGCCTCAGTCCGTTTACTCACGTCAGTTTTCTTCAAAATCTGACAAAGTGCACATTTTATATAGGCAACTGTCGCTATGTCCAACCAGGATCACGATTTTGTTGTCGAATTTATTAAAATTTATAAAACTTTACCGTGTTCATGGAATGAGACAGATGAAAATCAGGAAGGAATAGGAGATACATATCTTTATTCATTCGTAAATATAATTCAACCAATCACATGGTTTTATGCGAAGTTCCTTCCTTAAATTTATATGCGACAGTGAATTTCTTTTAAGAAGCCAAACCTTACTCCACTAACTTCTTTTCTTCCGCTCTTTCTTTAGCACCAAAGCTAACGCTATTGCACTGAAATAGTCTTCATCCATGAGTTATTATATTAGCACTTTTAAACTAGTATAAGAATATAAGTTGAAAACTTTTAAAGCGAAACACTTTGTTTGGAGTAACTCAGATTATACAAAGAACTGAAACAACTGAGAACAGTGAGAACTGAACGGACCGTGTAAAAACAAACCTTCTTCCGAACTGAAATGAAACGAGAACGGAAACTGAAACTGAACTGAGAACTGATATGACCGTCTAAAAGGCCTTTTCCTGATAAATTGTCAAATAATCACTGGATAGATGGCTATAGTTTCAGCACGAAGTGAATAAGTTTACGTTTTCTAAAGTTTTTTAAACCATTACGATTTCGAACGATATGCAGTTTGTCAGAATTTAATCAAAACAGTTGGCAGAAAGTTGAAATTTACGAATACCTATAATTCCTAATATGAAATTTAACAAAAAGTGTACGTCAAAAACCCTAGCTGACCTGTTTTTGTATATTTTTTCGTTACACTTCCGACATTTCCTCGGCTAACTGATCAAATTTTTGTCGGATAAAACATAAATTTCTCGATATAATAAATATTTGTATAGTATTTTTGGATACGCGAATGGCGCCAAAACAAGTAAGTATAATAAAGCAATTTATTTTTACAAAGTGCAAATAATATTGCAAATATCCGTAATAGCCGATAGCTGATATTAATTTACATACATACATACGAGTATAAAACGCCGCTGTTAAAAATAGCTCGAGATGACTTGAGAGAAAACTCATGAAAAAGAAATACCGACATGAAAATAGATATTGAAGAAAAAGCGTGGTCGCAGCCGATGGCAGACAAATACAAATTTTTACATGAAATTTTCATGTAAATAAATATTTATTTTAAAATCAAAATAATGTGGATTTATTATACTTAACAGTACGGGACCGAACATGTAAATTTTCAATTAACTATCTCGTGAAATTTCTAATTTTATTACAATTAAATTGAAAAATATTAAAATTACTTTTTTTGCATGAATTTTTATTTATTTTACGTTTTACAAAGGAAAATCTTTCATCGAATAACTACCAAGATTTTCATAAAAATATTTTAGCATTCAAATGCAGAAATACGAACGTTTATGGTCACTTATATATCACAAAATATCCAATGTTCGAAATTAACAATGACTTGAAGTTCCTCCTAAGGTAGTTAAAAATGACATTTTTTTTTTAATTAGATTAAATTTCCATCATAATAAATAAAAATTTTATCGAAAACTAGCTGTACTCGCGATTTCGTTCGCGCGACGCATTGTTATAAAATCAATAAGTATACATATAAGTATAATAATTATACAGAATTTGCATAGAACTATAGTTTTTGTGTAATGCGTGCATTTACTCAAAATAGTTTTTTCGCGTGGTAATGAGACATTTTTCCGGAACAAAAAGTATCTTAGGTGTTAATCCAGGTAATAAGTTATCGCCACACCAGATTTCATCAAAATCCGTTCAATAGTTTTTACGTAATGTGTGCGTATGCTCAAAATGTTTTTTTTTTTTTTTAATTTTCTCTTGGAAATGAGATATTTTCCCGGAGTAAAAAGTATCTTAGATGTTGACTCAAGTAATAAGTTATCATCACACCAAATTTTATCAAAACCCGTCTAGTAGTTTTTGTGTGATTCGTGAACAGACAGACAGACAGACAAACAAACATTTTAAAAATAGCCTTTTTGGTATCTACGTTGATAACTAACTACAGTATTAGTACAATTTTAAAAAAAAATTCATGTACAGACGCGGTCCCGTTACAGTTTTATTATATGTATAGATTACGAAATACAGTTCTTGGTGAAAACTAAGACCCTATCATTTGTCCATTAAATTTAGACAGATTGATCTATTAGAATTTTTTCTTGGCTCTCCTTTTACTATTTTTCGATGATATACCTACGAATTTCTTATTTGAAAAATTGTATCAATTTTATTTTTAAAACATGGTATAGTCTTTCAATATTTAAATGAGATGACTTTTCAAGTACGGCAATAATCAACAGTATTGTTCGCAGCATGTTACCTACTTATCTATATGAATGCAAAAAGAAACCGTCGCTTGTAAAACAGGTAACAAATTTAAATACAATTGGAGTGAACATAGGGTGGTATTTGTTGTAAGCAATAAAATAATTTAACATCTTGAAAGTTTATGGTCACTAATAACACCCTCTCGAAAAGTCATACCAAAAATTGTTGGAAAAGGTATAACAGTAATACATGTAAATTCTCAAGAATTGCAAGAATTCTCAAGATATGCATGAATCCCTTCCTTAGTTCCTTGACACATATAACCGTGATTTTTACACGTGAATACCTACGTACACAATATTACAGTACAAACTCTCAGTAATGTCACTCTCAATAGGACCACGCCCTCTATATTCTCACAGTTTCATTCTGAGCTTGATTTTGAATTGCTCCATTTGAAGTAATTCTTTTTTAATCACAGTAGTACCTACAAGCTCTCGGTAATGTCACTCTCAATAAGACCACGCCCTCTATATTCTCACAGTTTCATTCTAAGCGTGACTTTGAATTGCTTCATCTGAAATGGTTTTTTTTTTCAACCGTGGGTATTAGTCGGTAGGAATGCAACAAAACGTGACGCCGAAGAACGCGGAACTAGAGAGTATTGAAGAGGTATAGTTTTTCCAGTAATTTTGGGTAACTTCAAAAATGAAAACTTTACCGCATCAATGCAGCATCATGACTTTTCTGATACGTCTAATACTACATGATGCGCTGCTGATGCTCTCTTAAAATTTGTTGCACATTAGATACTTTTGAACGGACTATTGGCATCATTTAGCCTTCGATTTGGCTATAGATAAGACAGATAATGTAGCATGATAGACTATAGATAATATAGAAATACAGTCTTTGTATAGGTATATTATCTTTGAATTTCAACTTGAACTTACTTGAAATTGAAAATATTGAAATTATTTGAATAAAAAATATTACATACCTATTTTGAGTGCAAGATGTATTCAAATAGTTTAAACAATTTTAATTAAAGGTAAATACGTTCATCTTTTTCAACAATTTGTTTTTCGGAATTATTCCTGTTGGTGTTAATACCTACATAATATGGCAAGTAGTTATAATTCTACATTATACACATGACATGCATCTTGGACACGCATCATCAAATTTCTTGATGCATTGTTTTGACGCATCAAATGCAAAAATGAACTTTTGATTTTTCTTTGTGATGCGTCTGATGCGTTTTTGAACTTTTGACTCTGCCTCATTCAAGCAGTGATGCAGTTTTGAAGTTAGCCTTTATTTCTTTACTGGAGAAATTTGACTTTATTAAAAACTTTTACTGTAATTAATTACACATATAAATAATACATAATTATCCACAACTTGAAAAGGTGAAATATGTACAATATATACAACACAACCTGTCATATTTATTTTTAGAATTTGTAAAACAACATCAATATTATAATATTTTTATGTTTACACTATGTGCTAGTGTATTCATGTGTATTGTAATAAATGGTTTGAGTGTTGCCTAGGCAACCGCCCATTGCATGATCACCGTAAATTTTTTATCTTTTATAGATCATTTCATTTTATGTTTTTATTTGTTATTACAATTTTTTTTAATAAAATAAAAATTTATTTTGATATTTTTAAAAATGACATCAGTCACCGGATATAGACCCAACCATGATATCACGTAATGTGACGTCATATACACGTTGGGTAAATTAATTATCGTTATATTAACGAACTAGCCGTACTCGCGACGTCGTTCGCGCAAAGCATTGTTTTAAACTCAATGAAAAGTAAGTAAGTGTAATAATTATACAGAACTTGATTTTTGTTAATGCATGCACATGCTCAAAATGGTTTTTCTATTTTCCCGTGGGAATGAGAAATTTTCCCGGCGTAAAAAGTATCTTAAATGTTGACCCAAGTAACAGGTTATCACCACACCAAATTTCATAAAAATCCGTCCAATAGTTTTTGCGTAATACGTGCAGATGCACAAAATGGTTTTTCTATTTTCCCGTGGGAATGAGGCATTTTCCCGGAGTAAAAAGTATCTTAAATGTTACCCTAGGTGATAAGTTATCACCTTCCACGGTTACCATTATTTAATAGCATGAAAAAATGTATATTATAGATGTCGTTGGCATCACGCACCCAGCCAATACTTTATAAATATACTTTATAAATTTTTTCCGACCGGATCCAAGAAAGTGTCGTAATAGAATTCTATGGTTTTAAATATTTAACTTAAACCGAGTTAAAAATTTACCCATTTCTTACTATTTTTGAAAATTTATCCAATATAAATGATAGCTTAATAAAAACTGTAAAAGAAATATTTGATCACTGACGGACAGATTAACAGAAATTGAGCTGCATTCAGTACACCTATTTAGTATTTCATAACAAAAATTACCTAATTAAATAAAAATGTCTGGCGACAATTCAAACATTTTTATCCACAAAGTTTGTTTTCAGCGGGGAAAATTAATTTTCATTATTCCATTTAGTTTCAAAATTAATTACAGATCATTTATTTTATACTCTTTCTGTGTTCATTCTTCTTTTCTTTGTTTAAATAAAACATACAAAAAATGAAATTAATTAACAGAAAAAACTCAATAGCCTTGAATTCTTTCAAATAAGGGTGACATTGAATTCGTTTTAGAAATATTTTGCACAAAAAAGCATATTAACTAAACACAACATTTTTTTAATCAAACTTTTAATACTGTATTGTTTGGAAATTCGTTTTTCCTTTTTTTTAACCCTTTCCAAACTGGTTGGAATCACACAAAACATTTTAATTGGAATGGTTTTAGCACTGAAATGGTCTGAAACTGCGATTCACATTTACAATAAAAAAACATTTGCATAAAAGTTTTCTTTTTGTTTTGCATATTTAAATATTTAAATTTTCGATTACGTTCCGGGAGTTTTCAGAAAAAAAATTGTTACTTTATTAAATTGATGAATTAGAATTGGACGACTTACCTACTGGAGTGTTCCATATCAAATCCTAAACAGTATTTAAGGAAGAAAAAGGTTTTTTCTACACACACCGGCAGAATTAGCGGAACATAAAAAATATTTGTAAGAATCAAACAAACCATTTAATTTCAAAAAAATATTAATCTTATTTAATTATTCACTTAAAATTACATGTCCACAAGTCGATATATCTTTATTTTCCGTAGCAAAACAAGTAACCATATAATATGGCAAATTTTTGGAATCTTATGTCATCTAAGAATAATTTAAATTAAAGATTATTTAACAAATAGAAAATGAAACACAGCGTTTTAATCCCGCCTGGTTCCTCCCGTGCTCTTATTAAAGCTTCCATTCGTTTTTCTATACTCAGCATGATGTTATCTATAGTTTCCTGGAACAGTCTTTGCCATTCTTCAATTACGGCAGTTTGAAGCTCGATCACATTGAGAAGAAACGGCATTTGAATTCGAAAGTGACAGACCTCTTAAAAAGAATTGCATCAATAATAAATAAAAACAATTCTATGGAAAGTCAGTTGATTCGTTACTTCAATATTATTTTAAGTAAAAATGGAAAAAAACCACCAACTTTTTTTAATAAATAAGTTTTTATATTTTTTTTATGTTCCGCTAATTATGCCGGTGTGTGTACTTTAAATCCACTAAATTCTAGTCAAACCAATTCCTTTCAATCTCTAGTTCTTTGAATTGGGCCACTCTGTTCAATTAATTAATTTTACGTAGAACTGTTACGATTCAGTTACTATTCTCTTTACTGGTATGTATTTTAGTTCCACGAAATTAAAACAGTCTTTGAATATTGTAAATCACTTCTTATTACTCCTAAAAATTATCAGCCAAGTATTTCTACAAAATTTAATCATTAATTCTGTCGTTGAAGGACAAAATATGATTGTAGTATACAAATTTGCTAACTTTAGCCATTAAGAATCAAATTTAACCCTAGAAAGGACTCGCCAGGCTTAATAGATCCATTGCATATTTTAAATAATTTTATAGTGTTTCACGGGTATATAAAGGAAAGCTTATTGCAAAAATGAACTTTAAGTTAGAGTTCTTAAAAATTTATACGAAATATAATAGCTTTTATCATATATTTGTAAAAGAGTATAAAAATATTAGGTTCTGTCAAGTCTTAGGTGTTCTTTCTCAGATTAAAATATTTTTCTGCATGTCAATATAATATTAGTGTATACGAGCTGTATCCGCGACGTCGTTCGTGCGACGCATTGTAATAAAATCAATGAGAAGTATATAAGTACAATAATTATACAGAATTTTCATAGAACAATACTTTTTGTGTAATGCATGCACATGTTCAAAATGATTTTTATATTTTCCCAAGGGAGGGAGACATTTTACCGTAATAAAAAGTACCTTATATGTTGATCCCGGTAATAAGTTATCGTCACACCAAATTTCATTAAAATCCGTCCAATAGTTTTTACGTAATGTGTGCACATGCTCACTATGGTTTTTAAAAGCTTTTATTTAACTTGCTATGTTAGTAAGTTGGTTTAGATCAAATCTTCGAATCAAAATTTAGACAGGTTCTAATTGAGCTAGAGGTTTCAAATTTTGCATACTTGTCTAACCTTGATGACAATGCAATATTGTATATTTGTATTGTATACCCAAACCAAAATTTTTGACATTTCGAATTGTCAAATATTGTCCATTGATTTTACATAGCAATTTTTTGTTTCCATAGTTATGTTTGATTAGGGTAAATTAATCGATTAAAATATAGGTAAAAAAAGTACTTCCTTAATTTTTTTTTTAAATTAATTGTGATCAGACTAAAAAGTAGAAAATAAATTAAAGTAAAAAAAATGTTTTTTTAAAAAAGCTTTTATTTAAAAATAGGCTAAAAAAAATAAAATAACTTTTGAGTGAAGTTTGAAGCAATATGCAACATAATTGATAAAAGCTTAAGGCGCTTAATTAAGTTTGGTAAGTACTGAAAAGTAAAATAGCTACACTTATATCCAAAACAGAAATAATTAATGATAACGCCTCAAGCTTTTATAATTTATGTTGCATATTGCTTCAAACTCCACTCAAAAGTTATTTTATTTTTTTTAGCCCATTTTTAAATAAAAACTTTTTTTAAAAAACATTTTTTTACTTTAATTTATTCTATTTTACCGTGGGAATGAGACATTTTACCAGAATAAAAAGTATCCTAGATGTTGACCTAGGTAATAGGTTATCATCACACCAAATTTCATTAAAATCTGTCCAGTGGTTTTTGCGTGATGCGTGAACAGACAGACAGACAAAAATTTTAAAAATCGCTGTTTTGATTTCTACATCTATATAGCTATTTACAGTACCAGTATAATGTTAAAAAAATATTCGATGTACAGAAATTGTCTCGTTACAATTTTATTATATGTATATGTATGTAGATGAATTTATAGTTTCAACATACTGCATTGGAGCTTGGTAAATTTTGAGTAAATTGTATAGTAATTTACATGTTATTGTTAAGTATAAAAATAATCTTTTTTTATTCTTTATAAATTGAGTGCTAATTGTGTTAATAAATGAATAAATGTTTATGACTTTACTTTCATTTAACTAATAATTTTATAAAATGTCAAAATAGATTCCATAAAGTTTTCAAATATGTTTACAGGATGCTTTTGATCTAAACTCAGTTACTTCAAAGGTACAGTTCATTATTACAAACTTCAGGTTTAAACTATTGAGGTCGTCCCTTCATTATTATAACCAGAAAAACTTTTTCCACTGCGACAATCTCGCATTTTTCTGACCTTGTAAGAGTCAGTACTTAAGGAAAGTATATTTCCTTACAACCCTACATGTGGTCCGTTTGCGAGAGTGCACTGTAGTGCCGTGATGCACAAACTGAAATTATTTTCGAAAATCACGGAATAAATAGGATTTAATTTCAAAAACCATCAAAAAAAAAAAAAAAAATATTCAAAATTTGAATAATAGGGTTCTTGACTGAAGCTACAAAAATATTCTAAAAGCATTGTTTTCCCATATCAGTTAAGTGATTTTTTTATTTTCGACAGATTCTGTAAAAAATCATCAAAAAAAAAATAACCCCTACAATTTTAAATGAGAAAAAGGCGGGAAAAACACCTCGCTATAGTGACGTCACAGTTTGAAGCAACTAAACGTCAATGTCAATATTTATAACCTCAAAACTTTTATTACATTCATAAAATGTCAAAGTAAAAGCAAGTATTTATTGGAATTCTGGTCGACTATTATTACTATATATAAAAGCTAATAGAAATATTCAAAAGAAAACACAATTTCACCACACCGATGAAAATTATCAAACTCGACATATCTAGTTACAAAATGTTACGTAATTTTCGAGAAATGGCGCGTTTTCACTAATTTGAATATTTATTGAAAAATGGCGATTTTTAAAATAAGATTTCTGAATAGTTATCAATTTTTTTTATGTTTCATCATTAAAATTGGGCATATGTAATGATAATGCATAGAATTATTTAACATTTGACACAAATTTTAAATATATAGTCAAGTACCGTATTAAAAAAAAATAATAACTTACTGACACCTTTGTTCTTTTAGGTTATCAAATGCAACTGTTCATCACTCACCTGAAACAAAAAATTCAATTAATATTTTTATGGTTTTTCGTGGCATAATTCTATACTAATTTGTACAAAGTATATATACGTATACAATCTTAAGTAAATATTGTATGACGTAAAACAATACTAATTAGCATAATATTTTAAAAAAATTGACGAAGACGTAAGGGTGTAAAGTATACAAATAAAAGTCAAAATTGGCCAATTTATTTTTAACTATTAAGTAAAAATTTCGTATATTGGTAAACATAACAGTATATCATAATATATTATTAAATACAGTATGATTCATAAATTATTTGCGGGAAAATTAATATGATGAATTATATATTTTGATTAATAATGACAATATTAATATGAGTTTTATTATATTTTATTTGTATAGTGTCGATATTACACTATTGACTTTATATATTGCGTAAAAAAATTAGTTTTTTAATTGTAAATATTGTTGTAAAAAAATTATTTAAAACATATTTTATCCAACTACCAAAATTCCTGCTAATGTAAACGAATCCTTTATGCCATTGCTACAAACCATAGAGAGAGTATCATATTTCATTCAAATTTGATTATCTACACTATTGGCAATATCATACATTCTATAAAAATTTTAAAAGTAGGTATAAAATATAAATTTTGTAAAAAGTAAAAAAGTACATTTATGGAATTGTCAAAAACATAATAGGCCTATTGAATAAGAAGAAGTATTAATTAACTTTTACTTCCTATTTTTTAAGTTCTTACTTAAATAAAAACATAAGTGATTACTTAAAAAAAGAGTTTACTACTTACAGGAAATAAATAAACTCAAATAAATTCCAGTATTTACTCAGTGTGGAAGTACTATTTACTGATATAATTTCAGTTAGTACTTCTTTTTACTTAAATAAAAACAATTAATGACTTAAATCAATAAGTAATTTGGCGTTTGTTATAATTCTCCAAAATCAAGTTCTCCAATATTATAAGTAAAAGTTAATACTTGTAAGCAGGGCCGGATTTATCTTAAGTGTCGCCCGGGGCACTGCAAAAAATGCCGCCTCTACAAAAAAATTTCTTAATAACTTCCTCACTTCTTTTCCTTTTCCTATCACAAGTGAGAAGCAAAGAAAAAAACAACTCTCATTTCTTAATTTTTTATTTTCCTATCAAAAAATATCTGATGACCCAAAAAAAAAATTGTGTTTCAAATTTTGCCACCCCTAAAAATCTCCCGTCCTGAGCCAGTGCCCCGCGTGTAAGTTCAGCACTGCTTGTAAGTAAATATTTAAATGTTTAAATTTTTTTCCAGTATTTAATTTTAAGTAAAAGGTATCTTTTATTCAAGTAAAATGAATACCTTATATATTTAAAAGTATTCACTTCTCTGTATAAGTAACTACTTAATAAGGTTTTATATTTTTTTTTTATTCAATATACCCAATATTTGGAAGTTTCCATAAACTTTGCGACCTGGTCGAGGGAGTCGAAATCAATTCTCCCTCACTGAAATCTTATTTGGCAAAGTAAAATGTCATGAATAATCATTAAAACTTTAAACCATTAAACCCTTTTAAACTGACCTCTTTTACATCTTTGAACTCTCTAAATATTGGCAAAACGATGTATAATTGCAAGTGAAAAAAATTCGATATAAATTTGACATTATATTTGTTATTGATATTAATTTAATCGAGTGTCCTCGACCAAACACTGAACAAGTCAGTCACTTGGTCAGTAATGTTGTGCTCCTACACAAATCTCTATCTCCAGTCAACATTGCTAAATGCTATATGATGATGCTTGACTATCGTATGACATCATCTTCATTGTCATATCATAACCTCAACACATCTAGGGAAAGACAACTTTTAATTTGATACACCAATAAAAAAAAAGAACGGCTAAATATTTAAAATATTAGCGAATTGCGTCGCAGTTTCACAACAAAAATTGAATGTGATTGTCTCAAATCAATGACAAATGGTCTCTCAAATTGTGAATGAATTAATTTACATATATATAATTTACGTATAGGGTTGACCGGGGTAATTATGAATTGGGGCAATAATGAACGGCACCTATAATTTCTAAAATGACATTAATATTGTTAAAAATCAACTCTTGGTATGTTTTTCTGTCCTTTATAAATATGCTGTTAAAATTTGATAATAATTCTCCAAGTATTAGTATCTTTTTTTTTTTTATTTTGAAAAAACCCTAGCAAAAATTTGTGTATCTTACTTCGACCAATCCTCAAAAGAAAAATTTTTTTTAAATACATTTTATTTTTTTTTAAAGGTAAGAAATGGCTAATAGTACTTCTAAAGAAGTGGTCTAAACCCTGAGAGAGTTCCTTATTAACTGCTAAAGAAATTGGACAATTTATTACCAATTCACAATTACCCCATGATTTTAAAATTGTGGGGTAATTGTGAACGTCATTCACAAATGGCCCCATTCGGTCAAAAATTTCGGTAATGTCCTTTTCGGAGTTGAAAATATTGATGATGATAGTGGTGACATTATTGTACAAGTTTCCGTTGTACAAACAATACAAAAAAAAATTGTGTAAAGAGCGATATGATGTTTTGTGTATCAATCTACGAAATTATTGCTGTGTTCCCTTACCCAATAACAACTTATAAAAACAGAAAAATTACTTGTTTTCAATGTGTTTGTGAGTGTCCAAGGGCAATAGGATTAACACAAAACCATTTTTTTTTCGTTTACAGTATTGGGCCGAATAGATTGTTGTTTTTTATTCATGTGAGCTAACTGTATTTCCTTGAACAAGTCTCATTTTCCTTGTTTCTGTGTGAAAATTATGTAATTTTTTGATTTTTTATATGATAAAATGACAAAATATCATCAAAATATTATTTTTAGCTTGTAATAAATTTGTTCCTATAATTTTTGTTATTTTTATTTAACCTTGATTTTTGTACAAATTTGAGGTATGCGTAACTTGCATTAAACAAAGAGAAATTGTGACCGCTAAAGTACGATGAAAAATTTCAAAATGGGGTAAATATGAAGAATTTGAGTTGGGCTTTACTCTGATGTACCTCACTTCTCTGTTCTCTTGTAATCCATTCTAAATAATTTTTCTGATGGCATTCACTTTTACCCCAAAATTCATAAGATTTGCAAAACCGCACCGGGGAAATGTGAATGGCTTATGAAATTTTTGTTTTTCATACGAATTTGCTCAAAATTTGTGTGGTGCATCCTGAATAATGTAGAATTAAAAATAAATCAACCATAATGTGACATATAAAATAAAAAATACTTAAAACAACGCTTTTATCTCAACTCATGAAAATCCATTCACTATTACCCCGGTCAACCCTAAGTACAGTGAAAAAATAAAGGATGAAACAAAAGTGATTAGAGTAGCCCAAAGTACACATAAGCCCGAATGTATAGTCAATAAAGATTTAGTATACCGATAAAGTCTGTTGGCTCAATGATTCCAGACTAGAGAAGTTACTGTATACAGCTGATCCTTCTTTTGTACGGTGGATAGGGACCGTATAAAAAAAAAATCGTACAAAAAAAGTAGTAAAAGCCCCCGTTATGGAACGGTATCTAATACTGGAACAGTTTTGACATTTACATATTTATTTCTTTAATTAAGTAAGGAAACATTAAATGCGAAGTGAATTTAAATTGAAAAACAATCATTCTATTAATAATAATTTTTGTTATCAGAGGTTTCTTTCAGAAATAACTTCATTAATATGTAAATGTCAAAACTGTTCCAGTATTAGATACCGTTCCAGAATGGGGGCTTTTACGTTACTTAAAAACTTCATAAATAGCTATAAAAAGTAGTTTGATCCAAATTGTAAAAAATGTTTCATCCAAAAACCATAACTCAAAACACTTAAAACTTAGAAATGTCCTTAGAAGTTGCTTTCATAAACAAGATAAAGCCTTAATTTACAGGTAGGAACATTTTACTTCATTTTTATAATCATCGGTGAAAAACCTAAATGATGCAATAACTTATATTATTGCGAGCGTTGTCTGCAAAGGAGCAGCAACTTGGCTGTGCAGCGGCTCACAAATAAATATTTTTCTACTTAAAAAAAAATTTTGTTGGCCATGTTTTATATATCACCGTGTTTGTAAAGAACCACAGAACAAAATAAAAACAAAAAACGAGATTCGGAAAAAATTAGTTTATTAGTTTAATCTGGCGTGAACTCCCCCCTTAAAGAAAAGAGAAAAAATCTACAAGTAAAATTTTTCAATTTTTATAATTAAATAAATCCTACATTTTCTTGATTACGTAATATAGTAAGAGCTGTACACTTGTCCAGTAAATATTTTATTTATTTATTTATTTATTTATTATGTAACTTATGATAAATGATCTTGATGTCGTATGGTACAAATACTTCCAAACATTTATATAAGTAAAAACGATTGTTTCAATGTGACCCATGTCAATTCTTTTTCGCTTATAAAAAATGACAAAAATTTATATTTTTAGATAATTACTCAAGATTTTCCATTTACATTTTTCATATGTTGTAGTTTTAATTTCTATCGAGGTAATAGTTTTCTAACAAACAGAAATATACAATAAGATAAATCTTAAAATAACTATGGAGCCTTTTGTTACACCTTTCGTCTAAGTTTTGTCGATTTTTATCGGCAAAGTTCGTAGAAAATCGAAAATTTTTTGGGGTCAAATAAACCACCATACACTGAAGGGTCTATATTTGAAAAGAAAATTCACGTCTGATCAACTTTTCTTTGTGTGTATACCCCCTTGACTTTTACTTACCAAGAGCCACTAATTTTTTATTTAGAAATTTTCAATTGAAAATAACAAAAATTGTTCAAAGTCGTTATGGAAAAAAAAGTCTAAAAATAAACTTCGCGGTAAAAATTAATGACACATTAATGAGCATATAAGACAATTTTCTGCCAATAAAATACAGTAGAACCTCTGATTATGGCCACCTCTCTTAACCGGACCGCTCCTAGCGTCGGACAAATTTTTTATCACGTTGGTATGCTATACTAAAACCAATATGCATTCAGCACTCTTTTAAGCGGACCCTCTGTTAATCGGACACAGACACAGTATTTTTCAATGAAGATATATTATTAACCGGACGCAAGTACGTCTAGTGCGTATGTATACCTATATGGGTTAGATATAGTTGTTCATGTTTTACCTTGTTAACAGTGATTCGAATGTGACGATGCGCTTGTAAACGTTATATTTTGGTATAAGTACCTAAATTCGTTCATAAAATTGATTTGAATTAAAAAAAATTTTAAAAATTTTGATTTAAAAAATTGGTTATGAATACTACTACCACAGTATAAATAAAAGATTATTACCATAGGCAGTAGCGACACGTACTTTCTATCCTTTGTTGATATAAGTACAAACAATTATGTATGTCCTTTTTTACTTATGTGATTATATGTGTTTGTACATGTGAGATTGAGGGTTGATAATGGTCATGTTAAATTATATGAACAACTAAAAGTAACTTTATTCAAAGTGAATTGAGCAAACGCAAAATTGATGACAGTATTCAACACGAGAATTTAGATCGTCACGACCTATTAGCACCAACCACTGTCAAAATCGAAAATATTAACTGAATTATTATAAAATATTAATAATTATTTACTATTGAACGCATTTTTACATAAGCATTCAAATTATAATAATACTTACAAATTTGCATCAAACGGCACTCAGAAAAAACATAAATTGAAATTTTGTTTTGAATGATTTAAACAAAATTTAGCAGCACAAGAGTTATCACCAGACATTTTAAGCCACCATAATAATTAAATACATATCAGAAATATCTTACGGATCACAAAACACACTAAAATTACAAGGAAATATCAAAAATAACTGATGACAAGCTTTAAATAAAAACATTTAATGACAGTTAAAATTCTACTGCCATCGTTGTTAAAAATTTTAAAAAAGTCAGTGAAACTTAGACAAAATTAAATAATTTACATAATTATCAACTGTAAATTTTCATAAAATAATTTGACCCGCAAATTTATTTTCTAAATTAAATTTACTTTAGTGATGATATTTTCACTGTGTTAGTATGCATAATGTTATGCATTATTTAGGTACATAACATGGATAATCCTTTGGAATTTTTGAATTCCAAATGACACTCTTACATCATCTCGTTTCGTAACTGTTTGTGAAACAAACTATTATTTAAACTGTGCTACTACTTTGCCTTTGTTAAATGGACACCTCTGTTAGCCGGGCAAATTTTTACGTGACACTGCTGTCCGATTGACAGAGGTTCTACTGCCGGATACCAAAAATCACAAATATATTTTTCAAATAAGTATCCATAAAATATTATAATTACTCAAGTTACTAAAAAATACCGTAATGTCCCATTTATTTATTTTAACAAAGGAAACATAAATTTTTTTTCTGAGTAGTTTTAATATAGAAATGCCAAACTGTCTATCAGGAATATTAATTTTTTTTTGTAAATGATCTATTTTTAACAAATCACCAGCGGAGTGAGAGAATTAAGTATACTTAATGATTTCAAAAATATGTTTTTATTGAAAAATATACAAAATGAATTATTTTTAAACTAACAACGGACGAACGGTATCACTCCTCACTGGCAGTCGATGTAAAAGTCAACGACATTTTTTCCAAGAAAAGCAATTAGAAAAATGTGTATTACGTGTATATAATATGTAAACTAGTAAATGTATAATTTGGCTCTGGCAATGGATCAATACTTTCCTGATACAGGGCGTTTCTTATTTTTTCCCCCATTTGAATTAAAAAATTCGGGTAAAACCGTTCAAGAAAACTGCACCTAACAAAACGCATATGTTTCAAGGATATTTCGAACCTAAAAAGAAAGCATAGAAAATTTAATAATTGCTTAACAGTTAAATTATTTATTTAAAAAAAAAAAAATGTTTCACAATGCGTAGGAAAACTTCTTCACATAATCGACATTTTTTTCCTTAAAGAGAGCAGTTTGAGGGTTTTGAGATCCTGCCTTTAATTGTTCTTGCTTTTACTTTTTAGATTTTTTCGTGAATTATCATGAAAAACATTAAACACCCCTATTAAAACATCCTGAATAACATAGCGAATTTCCGTTTACAAAAGTTAGTTTTTCTCGGAAATCAATTTACATAGAATTATGATTCAAAACATTTTTTATCCTCTTTTTTTCTTCAAACAGACTTTTTCTCCTCTTTCCAATGGTGTAAACTTGTAAAGAATGTCGTAAAAACTTTTGTATTTGGAGAAATCTTGGCAAAAAAACTAATTTTTATGTTATAGGGGTATTATTTAATTATACTGCGATAGGGGTATTATTTAATTTATAATTGTTCTAAAAATTGCGCAATAATGTTAAGTTAGCTATGATAAAAAAATAGAGACGTATTTTGAAAACGATATATAAAGACGACTCAGGACGATTATTATAAAAGACGTATTTTTCAAGACGAATATTTTAAAAGACGTATTATCCAGACGATTAGTTAGAAAATTAATTTGAAAGCGATTGGACATAATTACTCAAGATATTGGATTTGTTAATGTGCTGGAAATTCGCTAAAAAAATATTCCATGTACAGAGTACAGACACGGTCTCGACGGTTTCGTTACAATTTTGTTTGTATGTATAGATTAAAAATTTGACTTTTTTTCACGATTACGATATTGTTCTTTTAATTTCATTTAAAATTAGGTATTATTTTATGATTTATAAAAATTCACCCTATGTAATTTCATTAACATAATATTTTGAACAAATGTACCATATTTACAAGTAAACATTTGAAAGAATGCCAAGCCGTTAGGCTATCCAAACTATCCGAAAGTTTGTTTGTTATGAGATTTGAAAAAAATTATCTTATTCATATCATATCATATACACATTATAAAATGTGGTGTTTCTCGATCTGATTCATTTTGAAAATACGAAACTTGGAAAAATTTTATATTATACCTACAAATGAAAATTTCATATATTTTTATAGATTATTTTACACTTTACGATTTCATAATATTTTTAGTTTTCATACATTTTATTTTTTTAAATGAGATAAATTTTTATTCTGAATCCTCAAGTGTATTTCACTTTTTGACGAAATTTTTATTTGATTTTGAGTAATCAATATTTAAGACACAATTTTATCGCCTGTTACGAAAACAAAAACTTTTCCGTAAAAATGACAAAAATTTTGCAATAATAAATCTCAAAAATGTTACAAAATCTAATTGTCTATTTCAATTCATTGAGTCATACATATTTAATTATGTTACGACATATTTAAACGCGCTAATTTAAAGCGGGTTCTACACGATGCTACGAACGTTCCTTCCAACGTTCGATCGAACGTTTGAGGCAATTAAGTTCGATAGTTGATGCGACGAATGTCTCTGCTACACGGTGAATCGAATGTTTGATCCAATACGAATGATGATGTGTGTTGGTACTCAGTGGACGACGCTGTTATCTGTCTGATGTTATCTCTAATGTTATACAGTGATGTTGTCTCTCTTCACATGAACGAGTCGTGCGCAAACAACGAACGCAACCAATATTGACTTTCAAACGTTCGAAGCATCCCTTTGACTCGGTGCAAGAATACCGACATCGAACGGGACACGACCAAATGCGAACGTTTGACGCTCGACATTGGACACTCGTAGGTTCGAACAACGGCTACACGATGCTATGAACCATCCAACGTCGAATGTTGGAAGGTGTTCGTAGCATCGTGTAGCAGCGGCTTAAAGCTGGGTGTTCCAATTCCACGAATTTAACACAACACGTACGCAACAAAACAGTAAATTATAATTTTAAAAAAATTTGAAATGCTTAAAGTGTCTGCTGGGCTGTAGAAAATGAAAATCTTCCGTTAGACAACAAATAACTGTACGGATCCCAAGTACGATTTTTTTGAGTGTGGAAACTTTTTTCCACATTTATTTTTTTCAATGTTATGCTAATAATTCAATTGTGGCATTCAGGCCATTGCTGTTATCAAATTGTACCAGATTTGTTTTATGTTCATAAAAATGTATTTTAGGACAAAAATCTGGGGTGTTTAAAATGTTATAAATAACTCTCACTTTTTCAAATTAACCCCCCCCCCAAAAAAAAAAAAAAAAAAAAAAAAACAAAAAATTAACCGGACCAACGAATTTTACGAATTTTTTGTTCTCAATTAAAAATACCTTTTCGGTTTGCTTTTACCAAAATGTGGATACTGTAATTAGCGTTTAATATTAAACCATTAACAATCGATACACTTTCAAAATGATTTCTTTGTTTAAAATTTTCTTTGATTTTTTTTCTCTGAATTAAAAAAAGTAATTTTTTTATCCAAAGAAATATTTTCTTGAATTTTTTTCCAACAAGTAGTTAAAGAAAAAGAAATCAAAAAAATTTTAACCTCTGAACTAAGAAATCGTGTACTTATTTTTACTTTTTATAAATGGGCAATTCCACGAAATGATGGAATTTTGGTAAAAATTAAAAAATGAAAAAAATTAATCAGTATCATGCTTATTTGATACTCAAAAAAATAGATAACTGATTACAACGTTTTTTTATTTTATTTTTTACCTGTAGGTAATTGTTTTTATTCTGTGAATTTAGCTTAAAAATTTTTTACTTAATAAAAAAAAAATACCGTAGCTTGTAATTTTTTTCAAGTAAATTTTTTTTTCCATGTAAATACAGCTAAATTTACTTTTTTCTTTCTGCTGAAATAATTATTATACTCGTTTTGAGTATTATTTTGGTTTTTAGTCAAGTTACGAATTCGAGTAATGGAGGCTATCAAAACCAAAAGAAGTTTTTTTAATTACTAAAAATAAAATTTTATCTTATTTATCTATCATATTCTCCAAAAAATCAAACTAATAAACTACTTACTTTTTAATAAAACTTGTTTTAAAGTGATTGTAATGTAAGTGACCAAACGGGGTGTATTGTAAGTGACCGACTAAAAGTTACATTTTTATCAAAAATACATAATATTTTATGAAATTTCTTATTAAAACAATTTATAGAAGCATTATTTGTTTAAATTTATTTAAATGAAGCTGTTTGTTATCAAAGCAGAGCAGAACATTTTCAGTGTATAAAAGATGAAAAATTGTATTCCTTTTTGAGTAGTGTTAGGTGACCACCTACTTTATCTTGTATAAAAAAAATTATTATGCATTTTTGTTTGTTTGATTTCCTTTGTTTAAAAGTTCAAATCGTATTACCTTTTAGTGAATTTACTCATTAAATCCGAAAATATCAAAAGATTTTAATCCCAATTTCAAATTAATTGTAATGTAAGTGACCATGGAACTACAGAAATGATAATTTTTGATCGAAAAAAAAAAATGAATTTTCCAAAGTTTTATTTCTTACAAACCTAATTCATTAAAATTTCAATTTATAATTTTCACTTTAAAAAAAAAATCAATAGGTATAACCATAAAATTCTTAACTTCTTCTTCTTTTAAAAAAAAAGTCAACATAACCTATAATTCCTTAAAAATATTATGGAATCAGCTGATCATCCAACCAGCAGCCATCTTGTTACGTAATATTACGCCATACTCTTCTGTCGAGAATTTTATTCTGTATCTTCACTGTTTTATAGGAATGGCTTAACCGTTGTACTATTGAACTTTCTAACGTATACGCTATTTTGTTTACGCAAAACAAATAATATTCAAAACACAATAGATTCAAAACACATACATATACCTATGTATAATTATGTATGCTTTGGAACTGAATTAAGTGAGAATCAAAATATTTATTATGTATGTACAACATTTATTGTTAGATCACATCACATACACACAGTATGAATAAGAAAGTGAACCACACACGCACAAGTAAACAAAAATACAGTCGAATCGCTTTATAAGTCCGTTTCGGGGCTGTAGGAGAATATAACAATTCTAAGAATTCCTGTACCCCCCACTTGTGCTTACAAGTAAAGGTCTTGAAGTGATAATTCCCAATTTTGATAAAACTTGGTAGGTGCGTAGAACACCGAAAAATAACAGACACGTATTTTTCTTTATCGGCCAAAAACGCTATTTAAGGGGTGAAATCCACCCTCAAAGTTGGGGTAAAAATTTATTTTTGTTAAATTACTCGAAAACTATAGTGGATAGAAAAAAAGTTTAAATTCATACAACCCTTCATTTTGAAAGATCTTTCTACTGATGTACTCAAATTCAGGGTCGGATCTACGGGAGGGGCCTTGACTATAAAATTGAGGGTAAATTTTGAAATAGGGTGAATATGGTTCGACCAATCAAAATACTAATATCAAATATGAAAACTACATCAAAAATACTAGTTTACTCGTTTTTACTAAAAGCCGTTACGTTAAATCTAAACGTTCAAATCTTAATCTAAAATCTTACATGTGCACTCAATATTTTACTTATAATATCTTTAAAAATAACTTTTTAAATCGTTTTTATTTATTGTATTTCTATTCTACAATTAATATTTAAACAAAAATATTGGATAAAATTTTATTATAATGTTATTCGTACAAAATTAAGAGCTCTATACAAATTCCAGCGTTTTAGTAGCGCTAATGTGTTTGGACTTTGGAATACCTATAACTTGCTTCGCTTAAGCCTTTAAAAGATTCGTTATTTTTTTGTTACAATGTAGGGTCTTTTATGAGATTTAGCATTTACGACAAAAGACAATTACGAAAAGTAACGAACAGTAATATTTTAAAAATAGTCTGTATTGCTGACCCAATAAATGAAACCACTCCATTTTTAATGGAGTCTAAAATTAGTCAATTTAAATAAGTGATTTACTCAGTTTGTGGTTTGTTGTCGATAATTTTCGTTCGATAACAACAAAAAAATAGACTACTTTTGAAGCGTGTGAGTTTGTACTTATTTATAATCAAGCTGCCCGGACGTTTAGTGTTGTATTACCATTCGTTAGAAGCAGGACAGAATCTACCAATTTTTTAATAAATACATTTACTAATATTTTCTAAATGCGTTCTATAGTTTGTGTGACAGGAGCAAACGATATTGCCCAACACATATTTTGTTTAAAAAAATTTTTAAAATCTTTTGTAGAAATTGTAAATAATATCGTTAGTCAAACAAAATTTTTACTATAATCCGCGCGATGAACGAACAAAACTTGCTTTGGTCAACTACATATGTATTATGTAAACACGGACCTATAAAAAAAATTCTGACAGGATGATTTATGAGTTGCACTAATCGTACGCTTGCTAGCGTTATTCTTATTAAACATCAACACCAATGTTCCGGTCTCATAATGAGAGATTGAAATGAATATTTTTTCCGTCATGGAGGGGGAATGTTTACAATCGGCAACCGAGTAAAAATCGGCGGACTTATAACGCGATTCGACTGTACATTTGTGTATTGTGTTGTAAAGAGCAGTCTGTTAGTCCGTCGTACATAAACACACATGTGTCATATGCATGATAGGCCGCATCGCGATAAATAAATCTTCACTTAATAATATGCCGTATTCATGGCCAATCTATTCAAATTCATATTAATAATAATAATAATAATGTACAATGCAAATGTTTTTTTTTTTTTTTTGTTTTTTATACGTGTGGGGACATAAGAATACAAAATAATAATAACACGGGTAAAAGTTGTTAAGAAAAAATAGTGATAATAACGGTTTTAAACAAAAATGGTAATTTCTTATTTAGGTCAATTTTTTGGTAATGTAATCTGGAACCGTAGGAGTGTACAAGACTATACACGCCATCAGAGACATTTTCAAACTTAAATAAAACTTAGAAAACAAATTTTGACTCGATCAACGCCCTAATATAGTATATTTTTTCTATCTGCCTTTCAATTTTCAAAAAACATTCAATTTTGCATTTTGTATGAAATTTAGTTTTTACTTCTTTACTGAATGTAACTGAACTATAAAACTTTCTGAAATAAGCCGTGCCAAGCGTTGTCCCCCGCTGGCTACGCCCATGAAAATGTTGTATTAAGACATACAAATATTCTCGTACCAAACCTTATCAAAAACAGTAAGTTACTTTCGATTTCCGAAGCACATTTGCATCCAAAACTAACAATTACGGTTTAGAAGAAAAAAAATTAATAAATTTTTAAGCGTTACTTTATGGTATTTGGGTAAAAATTATCCGGATCGGCCGGGAATGGAACCCAGGACATAATGCGCATAGGTGGTTGAATGATTGTCTGGCTCGGGTGGCTGTTGAACACAAGATCGTTGGTCTAATGGCGAAGACACCTGGCTAGTTACCGGGAGATTCTGGGTTCGATTCCCAGCCAATCCAGTTTGATATTTTTTTCAATCACTTTGTGATTTTTAATTTACTTTTGGATTTTGGTCATACTAACCAAAAAAGTCGAGTGCTTAATGTTTCAGTTTAGCTAAACAATAAGTGAACATATGAATACTGCGTGTGTTTAAATGCAAACAAAAGTTTGTCATACGTAGTAATATTTCACAAGCACTCGATAATATTTGAAATTGAAAAATTGTAACTGTTTCTCACATTAGAGAGAGTTCCAATACACATAGGTGGCTGAGTGATTCTCTGGCTCGGGTGGCTGTCGAACACAGGATCGTTGGTCCAATGGCGAAGACACCTGGCTAGTTACCGGGAGATCCTGGGTTCGTTTCCCGGCCGATCCGGATAATTCTTTCAATCACTTTATGATTTTTAATTTTAATATACAATTTTATATTACTATAGTTACTCGAATAACAAAATACCCCTGTCGCAGCATCCTGCATAACATAGCGAATTTCCGTTTATAAAAGTTAGTTTTTCTTGGAAACTAGTTGACATAGCATAATAGTTTGAAGACCTTTTTTATGTGATTTTTTTTCCTCTTTCCAATAGTGTAAAAAAATTTTACAAAAATTTTTGAATAAGAGGAAATTTTGGCAAAAAGTTAATTTTTTTCACGAAAATTGCTAAAAAAGACATGTTCCAGGCATCGGTTGTGTCTGGTTAACGAACTCGTCCAACGGTTTGGGACTTCCAATATTTTCACCAAATTTCATAAACGTAAGACATTTCGTTCGAGAATTATCGCGTGGACACACACACGCACACACACATATATATATATATATATATATATATATATATATATATATATATATATATATATATATATATATATATATATATATATATGTATATATATAAATTTTAGTGACTATTTTTTTCGGTTTCTAGGGACCTCAAAACAAATTTCTGCCATAGTCCCGGGCTCAAGTCGCGTCATGACAGTGGCTGTAATAGCGAATTCCATTCGCTAAAACTGTCAACAGTGATGTACTTATTTGAAAAATATGTATATTAGAGGTACAAATATATTCACACACATAGATATACGTATACTATTGCAGTTATAGTGAGTTATATACATACATACACATTATATGATTATACACATCCAACATAGTTGTAAACACACTAAAATTATAGAAAATAAATTGACTTTTTTTTTCTTATTTTCTCAAAAACTAGCTAACCTAGAATAATAGTGCCAAAACCTTTTTTATGTCATTTTTTCCCGTCTTTGCAATGGTGTAAAAAAATTTGACAAAAACTTTTAAATTATAGCAAATTTTGGCCAAAAACTCATTTTCACGAAAAATGCTCAAAAAACCATGTTCCTGAGCGCCGACGTTTTTGGCTGAAGAACTCATCCAAGATTTTTGGACTTCCAACGTTGTCACCAAATTTCGTAAAACTAGCAGTTTTTCCTGAAGCGCTATCGTGCTGATACATAAATACATAAATACATATATACATATATACATATATATATATATATATATATATATATATATATATATATATATATATATATATATATATATATATATATATATAAATTTTAGTGAATGTTATTTTTGGGCTCTAGGGACCTCAAAACAAATTTCTGCCATATTTTCGGGCTGAACTTCGACTATGGCTAACACCATAATAGCTGAATTTCCAGAATTCTTTCTGGAAATTCGCTAAAAGAAGGGAGACAGAAAACTAGCTGCGTCTAATTTTGCTTCATTTGTTACATTTGTTTGATGACGTCAGACCATTTTCAGTTGATCTGACCTACATCTATTGTTATTAATTATTATTACGTTTTCAAAATTATGTACGGTATAATCACCAGCGCTCCTAGCATATTTTTTTAATAAAAACTGACTCTACAAACAAACAAACAAAGAAACTATAGAAACAGTACAATAATTTTTTTCTAGTGTCGGTAGTTGACACAATTTTTTTCAAAATGGCCACCATACACAGAGACTAAACATTTTAACTATTCCCATTTCCTATATAAATATTAGTCACTTATACTGGGTGTATTTTTCGCAAAATTTTCCGCCTGTGAGTTGGCGCTAAATAAATTTTGTTTTTATTAATTAAATCACATTATTTATGTGTGCATAATATGTACACATGTTCAAAATTTGTTTAAATTTCAACTTACATTATAATAATTACAAATATCATATACTTAAGTATGAAAGAATGAAACAGAGATAACTGATACAATTGATTTAAATTGACTGTAGAAAAAGAGAATAAATTTCGATAGTACCTATTTGAAATTTACGGAAATGAAATTATTTTTAGAATATGAAATTTTCATTTTTATTACTCACTTCGAGTGTATTTGCATGTATAAAAAGTACATACCCGGTAAAAAGTATGGAAGAATATTATATTTTTAAGAACTCTTAGCATTAGTGATGGATGTCGAGTCTTAACATTAGTGATGGATGTCGAGCCGACGAGCAGTTAGTCGATTAATCGACTAAAGTTGTTTTCCAGACAAAATTAGTCATTAGTTGAAAATATCGAGCGAACAATAATCGACTAATCGACTAAATGTAACAATATATTTTTTAAGAAAAAGAAACATATGACAAATGAAAATTCATTCAAATAAATTTTTAGTTTTTATTTGTTGAAGTTCAACAAATAAAACAGAAAAATTAATAAATTAGTCGTTTTTAGTCATTTGACAAAAAAATTAATCATATTAGTCATTTAATCGAAGGTAAAATAGTCGATTAAAAAATGATCAGATGACTAAACCGATTAATCGATTAATTATCCGACATCAGTAATTTAGAAAAACATTACACGTTAGTGATGTCGGATGATTAATCGATTAATCGGTTTAGCCGACTAATTTTGTTTACATTTTGTCATTTTTTAGTCGACTATTTTATCCTAGAGTATGACTAAACGACTAAAAACGACTAATTTAATAATTTTTTCTGAATTAGGTAGGTATTAGATTCCAAAAAAGGAAACTAAAAAATTATTTGTTTGATTTTTCATCTTTTTATGTGATTAACACATTGTAATACGTCATACTTCTTTTTTCATTTAAAAAAAAAATAATAAATAAATAAATAAATGAATGTTAAAAGTCAATAATTAAATTCAAAATAAAACATCGTTTTTGAAAGAGTTACAGCCTATTCATGAATTCGACTAAAAATTTAATCGATTAGTCGACTATTCTATGCTCAATATCTTCGACTAATAACTAATTTTGTATGAAAAATACTTTTAGTCGATTAATCGACTGACTGCTCCTCGGTTCATGTCAATCAAGTTAGCCCCGCCATTTTATTTTTTTTAAGTAAAAAGGGTTGTGCTGTATTGTGCTAGACGTGTGCTATAATGTGCCGTAAATAAAAAAATCATTTTATTAAAATTACAACTTTTATGGCTAAAAACTATTTTTGGACATCAAGTTAGCCCCGCCATTTTCTTTTTTTCAAATAAAATAGGTTGTGCTGTATTGTGCCAGATATGTGCCACTATGTGCCGTAATTAAAAAAAAATATTTTATTAAAATTACGACTTTTATGGCCAAAAACTATTTTTGGTCGTCAAGTTAGCCCCGCCATTTTGTTTTTTTTAAACAAAAATGGTTGTTCTGTATTGTGCTAGACGTGTGCTACAATGTGCCGTAAATAAGAAAATTTTTTTTTTAAAATTACGATTCTTACAGCCAGTTTTTTGGTGTAAAGTTAGCCCCGCCATTTTGTTTTTCTAAAACAAAAATGGTTGTTCTGTATTGTGCTACACGTGTGCTACAATGTGCCGTAAGTAAAAAAAATTTTTTTTGAAAATTACGATTTTTACAGCCAATTTTTGGGCACATTGTAGGTAAGTTGTAAAAGTCGTAATTTTCAAAAAAAAAATTTTTTATTTACGGCACATTGTAGCACACGTCTAGCACAATATAGAACAACCATTTTTGTTTTAAAAAAACAAAATGGCGGGGCTAACTTTACACCCAAAAATTGGCTGTAAAAATGGTAATTTTCTAAAAAAATTTTTTTTTTTATTTACGGCACAGTGTAGCACACTTCTAGCACAATACAGAACAACCATTTTTGTTTAAAAAAAACAAAATGGCGGGGCTAACTTTACACCCAAAAATTGGCTGTAAACATGGTAATTTACAAACAAAAAAATTTTTATTTAGGGCACATTGTAGCACATGTCTAGCACAATACAGCACAACCTTTTTTATTTGAAAAAAAGAAAATGGCGGGGCTAACTTGACAACCAAAAATAGTTTTTGGCCATAAAAGTCGTAATTTTAATAAAATAATTTTTTTTATTTACGGCACATAGTGGCACATGTCTGGCACAATACAGCACAACCTATTTTATTTGAAAAAAAGAAAATGGCGGGGCTAACGTGATGCCCAAAAATAGTTTTTAGCCATAAAAGTCGTAATTTTAATAAAATAATTTTTTTTATTTACGGCACATTATAGCACACGTCTAGCACAATACAGCACAACCCTTTTTATTTAAAAAAAATAAAATGGCGGGGCTATCTTGACTGACATCCTCGGTTCGGCATCACTATTATATATATTTTAATTTTCCTATTAGTTATTTTACATATCACTTTGATAAAAATATTTTCTTATTGTCAAACCAAAATAGTAAGGGATAATACAAGTGATCGAAAATTTTTCACGGGTGGTGTGTATCAATTTTAAAATTGAATCAAAAAGATGATTTTCAAACATAAATCAAAAATAAATGTATCTATTAAAGTTCCAAGATATCTTAAATAGAAAATTTATTCAGACAAATTTTGGCAAACAATTTTTTTTTTTTTTTAAATTCAAATAAATGTTTTTCAGGTAAAAACTGCGTCGTTACCGCACACCTGGATTTAATAAAAATTACACTACGTCTCAAAGGAAATTGTTAATCCAAAAATTTTTCCGTAGCTTAAAGGCCACCACAGATCATCTTTTATCATACTGCCCGCAGGAACAATAGACTAATTCATCGATAAATTATTGCGTCATGAACATGCAAAATTGCAATTTTACGAAGAAAAACTTTAAACGTATTTTTTACCGAAAACAGTACATAGCACTCTCCCATTTAACAATTACGTCGCACACAAGGTGTGTATGTATAATGGCACCCCTCCGTGTTTTAAAGCGAATATGTTTAAATGAGTTAGTGTCTAACAATAAGTAATAGTTTGTAACAGCAAATCATACAAATATATAAATCAGAAACAATGACGCCCATAACCTTTGACTTTCTCATTTAACAATTTCGCCCCAGTGGATTGCGTAATGGGAGAGTCCTATGTATTTTTTTTCATACTCCAATATCTATGTAGTAAATATTTGACCAAAAATCCCAGATACTTTATTTATATGTATCTTTAAATATAAAAAAAAAATTTAGAAAACACATTATTTTTAGATCGCTAGATGAGAATCTCTCTTTCCACTGATCCTATTCTATTTTTTGGTTTTCCGATCCCATTTCATTTTCTCTATTGGGCACATCCTTTTCTATTAACAAGTTAACACATTCATATCAAGCCCCCATCAGAATATTGTAATTTTTTCACTTTTACCGTGGGAAAAAAGTTAGGACAGATTTTTACAGCAAAAAAAAATGGTACAAAACATTTCATTGGTCATTTCACTGTATGTAAACACGATAAAAACAAAACAAAAATTCGTACTGATAAAAATTTAACTGATTTCAGAACCATAGTAACAATGTATTTATGCTAATTTATTTTAATCGTTAAATTGTCTTACCGTCTAACACTTGAGTTTTATATTTTCTCTGAATAAATTTGTGTTATGTACAACTCAAATTTCTTGCCCAAAAGCAATTTAACTCGAAGAACTGTTAACTAACAAGAACATTTCAGCTTCGCTGTCGCGGTTTTTTTAGTTGACAGTTGTTCTCGTTAAATTGTTAGGCAACAAATTTTCATTAGAAAAACCAAAATTTATTCGAAAAAATACAAACCTCTCATGTAATAATAAGTAGGTACCGGGTTTCTTCGGACAGGTCAGGACCGCACTTATTTCAATAAAATTTTGCAACTAAATTACATTAAATTATGCACATTTGAATGAATATAATTGGTCAAAAATTACATTTTTCACCATTTAGAATACTAACAGCATTTTTTATTTAACAAAAGTACGAAAATTCAAAAAATCGGAAAAATTTTTTGTAAAATATATTGAAAAGTTGTTGAATATTTAGACGGTCCACGATAATAGCTAAGACGTACGTATTTACTAAGATTTTTTATTATTGAGAAACAAATTTTTAACAAGCAACTATAATTCTATCTCTCAAAATTGAAAGCAATAAAAAAAGATGAATTTATTTAATCTAAATAAATCACATACATAATATAAACAAAAATACGTTTGAGAGTCAATTAAAATTACAGTGGCACTTTTCAATTGTGCAGGTAATAAATAAAAGAAAAAAAAGGATGTTTACATAAAATACGTATAAATAATATTTTGATACACATATGTATGTATGTGTGTGTATGTAACTTGTATACGTTGTTTTTATGAAAATATTTTGAACTTTTAGTCACAATGAGTACAATATGTGTACCTGCATATGCTAAAGACGAAACTGTCTGATCCGAAAGAAATCCGATATCTGATAATAAGTGAAAAATGCACTTGATACATTCATGGGCAACTATTACGCTCCTTTGTCTAACATGACAATAAGCCATTAAAGTAAACAAAACAAATAATTTATAGTATTCTATGAAAATATTATCAACATAAAACAGCTTTTTACTGATACCTGGCTCCTATCGATTATGTAATATAAATATAACAGTGAATTAGTGCCATCATGATTGATTTTTATTGTTATATGGAAATAAATATTTAGTATCCATGAAGACAAGTGACATAAAAAAAACTATGTATATTTTGGCCTTCATTTTATAAAATAAATTATAGTATGTGTTTGCAATTGTTAGATAATTCAAATGATAACAAAACAGTGCACAATATAACATAATATTTAGAAAATTGTAACACGTTTTATTAGACTGCTTTCCTCATTTAAAGCAGTGCTTAAGGATGCGTCGCAAACAGTGCGCAGGGGCTAAGTGGACTATATCTCGAGGTGTAGTTAATTGGAAAGAATTTCAATCAAATTACCCTAATTCAACCAATCATCCTATAATTCAAAACAACTTCATAAAGTTTGATTTTAGAAGAAAGAAATTCCATTAACTTGATCGAAATTCAATGTCTTAAGAACTATAACCAATGGTTAAACTTAACACCTGTGTCGTATCTCCAATCTCCATAGGACAGAATTTCAAAAGAGACACAAATATGGGTAACTGTTTTGATATCTCTTTAAAATAACATGTTTTTGTCTAACAAGGAAAGGTATCCAACTGTATCTCTCAAAAATGTTTGAAACTTTGGTGGATTGTAGATTTTACTAAAAGTAACCACGAGCCTTGTTTCGTTCATGCCCATAAGCGGTTTAAGGGGGTGAAATTCACCCCTGAAAATTTGGGTTTTTTTTCAAATTTCTTAAATATTTTGGAAATGGTAAGAGCTTTGGTATTAGGGAAACTACAAGTAGTAAGATCTACAATCCACCAAAGTTTCAAAAATTTTTGAGAGATACAGTTGGATACCTTTCCTTTTAAGTAGTAGTGATAATGATAAAACTTGAAGATATATTTCGAAATATTCAAAAAAAAAAATATTTTTAGGACATTTTAATTATTAATTTAGTTTTGTTTAATTGAAAATTTTAATTTAATTTAAAATGTAATCATTACAAGACATATTAAAATTTACAAAAATAAAGCATTTTAATTGTTTGAGGCTTCATGACCTTTTCAAATTAGATAAATAATAATTAATCAATCATATAATAAGTTCAGAAATGATATAAACACAAATTCTGAAAAAGTGTGGATTACGATCACCAACTTAAGAATTTCTAAAGCAGACGCAGATGTCGTGAATTTATCGCCGATTTTGCTAACAGCAATAGCAGTGTCTAAGGACTTACAAACAGCAGGAACAGCTAACAGTGTTGGTCAAACTATATCTGCGTCGGTAAGTTTCGAACTTTCATACAAATTTTAATAATACACACGTATAATGTTATGTATTATATCAAATACTCGTATGTCATTTAAAATATATCTTAATCAATAAACTGTAAACTAATGGACGATACACTTGGCCAAGATTTTGTTCACAATCGCCCCGAAATGTGCGTAAAACATAAATTTTTATAAACACATCAATTAATTACATGTTACAAGATTGAAAAAAATACATATTTTTTTCATTAAAGAACTTTTATATTTAATTTATACATTTAAATTGGCGCCAAGATATTTTAATTAATTGAAGACGTGAGTGAATAAAGGTGTTATGTAACATTTTTTCCAAAATTCATTTTTTGCAAAATTCTGAAATATCCTATGCTGAAGTATCATATCGCGCGTTTTCTGTCACAAACTCGTATCTCAAACATCACAGTTTTTAGAAAACACAAAAAACATATTAAATACTGAATTTTCATCACTATGAATTTAAGATTTATGTATGTTACACTTTTTGATGTTTGCTACCTATGTAGACATGAAGCAGACATTTAAATATTTTAAATTACAAGCTATCGATGTTTTTAGTAAATACGAGTTTGCTGTCAACTTTTTTTTTTCAATATACGAGTTTGTGAAAAAAATCGATTTTTTTTTTTACATATTCCGATAGTCTAACAAGTAACTTAAATTTTAAACGCGTTTTTCTCGAAACTACATTTTTCAAATTTGTTACGCTTAAATTCAAAGATAAATCATCCGATCGATTTGATTCTTACTGCAACTTCCTTTCGGCATTTTCGATCCAAAGTATTCGTAAAATACCTTGGAAATAAATTAAATGTTAACAAAAATCATTTAGATAAACTTACAAAAAAAATTAAATTAAAAATTTTTAATTGTTCAGTAATTTATAACTTATTAACAATAATTATGTACTCGAAAATATTTACTCAAACATGTGATAATTAATTTTGAAGCTTCCCGCTCTGTTTTGGATATAAAATGGATGACATGTCACGACTCTATTTATTATAGGGACTCTACTTATTTCTTGTTTCTTATTCCTTATTTCATTGATTGTGTATGAGGCCTTACTATTTAAAAAAATAATTTTACACAAACTATACGAGTTTTTGTCAGAAAACTAAATTAGGTTATGATATACGAGTTTGAATTTTATTGGATTAAAATTTTTTCCATTAACTATTTTGCAATATTTCTTAATGCATCATATGGCGAAGTGAATTATGTACATGTATGACTCTCTAACTCAAAACCGTCAAAAAACCTTATACGAGTTTGTGACAGAAAACGCACGATATACTAAAATTTGGTTTCATTACGTCCAATACTTTTGCAGAAATTCAATAATAAACATGAGCTATTGCAAGGGAAAGTATATGTAAATAAAAACTTTTAAACCTTTCAAACGCTTCTATTGTAAAATTGTAAAATTACAAAACAATTTTACATAAACACCTTCAACCAGTCATGTCTTCAATTGTATGTTACTCTTCGAAATTTTCCAGTGAAAAAAAAAGTGAACTCTAGGTCTAAATTTGGAGATCATTTACAATTACTTTTAACCTTGAACCAAAAAAATTTACAAAAATATCAGACCACTATTTTTGCCTTTAATCCTTTCAAAATAATTACAAGACAAAACTAAATTCCATTCTTACAAAACATTTAATTATTTTTTATTAAGTCAATGTCAAAATTTCAGAATATTTTCAAAGATCATCAGTTCGGTAAATGCAATTTATTGTGGGTAGGTTTTTAAATAAATCACTAACACAATAAGAGTGTTTTATTAAAATACTTTGGAGACGGAAAAAACAATTTTTTTTTGTAGTTGCATTAAATCATTTTTGGTTTTGAAATATTTAAAAAAAAGTGTTTTTTGACTTAAATATATGTATATGACGCAGATAAAAGCTGATTCTGTCTTAATTTGGCCGTGACAACATCCGTAGTGCATTAATAATGGTAAAAAAATAAAATTTTTCTACAAAGTCAATAACCAAATCATACTTACATTTTTTTCCAAAAACGAAGCTACATAAAAAAATGGAAAATATGGTAACTGTATAAAAAGGTCCCCACACCGACTAATGAACACTATTACAATATTATACTACTCGACAAAGCGTAAAGGCAGTTTGTAGGTATTTTTCTTGAAGCAGGTAACAAGGTGAGACGGGCGAAATTTAATGAAATAATATAATGTCAATTTTTGAGCAAATGTCTTTAAACTTTTTTTCTATGTCAACTAGTTCCCGAGAGAAACTAATTTTTATAGACGGAAATTCGCTATGTTATGCAGGATGCTGCGACAGGGGTATTTGAATTTCTGCGCGTTTATGTTGTAGCAATATAAAAGTATTGTGAAAAAGCGTTGTAAAATGATGTTTATAAATTATATTCGAAAAACGGCGTAGTGAATAATTTTTATTTCTTATTAACCCTAGAATCATACGTACTTGTCAAAACGACGAACGAACTTCTCTACCTGCTCCAATATTACAACTTGTCGGTACCTGCTTGCTGTGAAACTTCTGTTATCTAATTTATTTGTTATTATAACACATAAGATGTATAAATTTTGTTTATAAATATTGTCGTTTTTTTTATAGTGAAATAGTGTGCGTCAAAAGGACGACGATGTATGATTAATCTATATTTTTTTTTAAAGATTTTGTACTCCACATATAAAAGTTTTCCTAATTTTTCTAAAATTTACTAAAGATGTGCATGTTATAATTAATTTATTCAATGATTATGATAATGTGAAAGATGATTACAGCTGTTTGACTTATAGAGACGACATAATACTGAAGTTTCAATATATTGAATCGAAAACTAAAGAATGCGTTTCAAGTGGCTTAATAAAAGGTTAACAATTTATTTTGTGGAAAATATTTTAATTTTTATTATTTTTTGAGATCTTATTCGAAAAATTACTAACAAATTCTATAAAATTTACAAATGTGCCTAATGGGGAAATAACTACATATCTATAGGAATATTTATGACTGAGAAATTTCACATTCTGTAAAGTCACACATGTTCACTGACTTATAATAGTTTATAAATTAATTATTTGAAAGACATGTTTTATGATACAACTGATGTATTTATCTATTTTTTAATTTTTATAGTGAAAATATGCTTTGATAAAAAGATTAAAAAATTAATAAATATTTATATTAAGAAATTTTTCCAAATCCAATTTTTTTAAATATTTTGTTCGCTTTTATAGTATTGTTATGTAAAAAAAATGTTTTTTGCAAATAAACTCTAAAACTCGCCGTAAAAAGTCTATTCGTCGAAACGACGCCGATGTATGATTAACTTGACTCGTAGACCAACGTATGATTCTAGGGTTAAATATAGTTTGTAACTTTGTATTTTATAACGTATTAAATTTTTATCAAATTCCTTTGACACGTTTTCATTTTATTCAAAAAAAAAAAAGATCGTGTAAATATGTTAACTTCCCATAAGAGCCCGTGTTAAAATTACAAAACTTTGAAACCGTTTTTCTCAAAATTGGGGCGGTCATTTTTTTTCGGTAGGTATAAGCTCGTATTATTGGTATTGAATTAAATAAATGTCTAGAGAAATTTGGTTAAAATCCTTTGAAAAATCGTTTTTCGGACCAACTACCTTAAATTACAGATCTATTCTAGAGTTATCATATATGTTAAGAATTTATGAAAATATTTGCCTGTGTTTTTATCTCTTCACGAGGAAAATTTAATTCTCTGCTGTTGACATAAGTGGAATTATTTTTAGAATATAATAACTAGAACTTGACAATTCCACTACAACTTGGTATTATTAATATTTATTGTTTCTCTCTCTGTCTGTTTATCGTTGCTGTGACATTATCAGTCGACAGACAAATCGTCGCAACCGTGATTACATTTTTAATAAAATGAAAAAAATTTTTCACAAAAAAAAAAAATTTAAATATTTCCATTGAATTAAATAAAATATATTTACATCGGCATTCGACTGCAAAATATGATAAGAAGCTTTTTTTTAATGGAAAAATTTTGAAGTACGCTGTTTTCGTTTCAAGTACATAGGTATACAAGCAAAAGATTAAAAACAGAAGAGCAATTGAAATTTTGAAAATTTTATTTGTTTATTTAAATTGCAAATTAACCCGTTCACTGATCAGCGCAAAAATATGGCTGTTCAGAGATGTTTTTAATAAAATCGCTTATGCTAATGTATCACAACTCCACTTTTATTTAATATTAGCTATACCCGCGACATCGTTCGCGCGATTGTTATAAAATCATTGAGAAGTACCTATAAATAAGTGTAATAATTATTAGTACGGTGCAGTTATTCAAAAAAACGGCCTAACCTCAACATCCAAAGTAACAGTTTCACTCCGACTCCAAATTGTTCTATACAGTCCACATATCGTTTGGCAAAAAGTTACACCATTTTGAGCGTCGGGTTTTGGGGGGAGGGGGTAGAAGTAGGCAAATTAATGTTTTTTTTTAAATATTTCGGGAATTATGGGGTTTAGCGTAAAAAGTGTCATGTACAAAATTAATCTACATTAAATTGCGAACAAAAATGGTCCTGTGCATAATCCTGCTAAAGTGAACAGTTCCAGAGTTACGGAGGGTGTAAAAGTGGCAATTTTTAGTATTTTTAGCCACTGCTGCACCTATCACCAGGTGCAGCGGATTTTTCGCGGTTTTTTCTTGGAAAATATTAATTTACTGAGTTTGCATACAAGTGAAACAATTTAAGGAAAGAGTGTTTGTTTTCATATTAAAAAATTTGTCGTTATCAAAAGAAATTCTAGTTGATAAGAGATTTTTGATTTTATTAAAAGCTGTTAAGAAAAAAATCTTACTAAATAATCCTTTTATCTACAGCAAAAAAAATATTGACTTTTTTTAAATATAAATATAGATTAAATTAAATTAATTAAAACTATTTTTGTAGACTTTGTGCGTCTGATTGCTTCCGTAAAGTCTACTGATATTTTAAACAATCAAAAATGATGAATTACATACTACAAAATTTTTAATAAAAATATTAAAGCAAAAAAAAATCATTGTAAAGTCAAAAAAAGATTAAAGGGGACCACTAGTGTGACGTTTTCAAAAAATTGGAAAATTTTTTTGCATGTTTCGATAGTCTATACCTTTAAAAATAACATACTAAAATTTCAAGTGCATATCTCAAATAGTTTTTGAGTTACAGCCATCCAAAGAGTGGATTCTGATTTTCATTGTTAACTTTGAGGTATTGAGAAATGTATGAATGTTGACAGTTCGGGAGTTTCTGGACGTGGCTTTTTTGATTTTAGGCAGTGTGAAGGCCGCTATCACTCCAGCAGTGGGGAAACTTTTTTTTGGAACCCTGGGAGATCTCGAATAACTCACTGAATTTTAAATTTTTTGGTCCAAAAATTTTATCATGAATTTATTATATATCAACGAATATATCATGAAAATATTAAAACATTCCATATAGTAGTTTTCTTTAAAAAAAATTCCCAAAAATTACCTTTTTTTTCAAGCGGTCACACTAGTGGTCCCCCTTAAGAAAGCTGTTCTTTGCATTAAAAAAAAGTGTTTTAAAATTTATGACACAAATAAAATTTAATCTTTAAAATAATATTAAAGTTACAGTAAGTTTAATTATGTATATTTTGAACTCTACTAACCGTGACTTGAGCGAGCCAAACAACATAAAATAGTAATTATCCATAAAATTGAAATATTCGAAATTCAATTAAAATTATATCCTTGAAAGTTGTATTATTATAAAATATTAAAAACATACCTACATGTACAAGACCGGGACCCTTTCTATATGCGCGTGAATTATCTACCAATCAAAAACTTATTTATTATAAAGCAAGAATGAAAAAAATTTTCTAATCTATAATCTAAAGATTACCAGCAATTTTTAAAGGGAGAAATACCTTTAGACAGGCGAAATTAAAAGCAATTTCGGAAATTTTTTTAACAACGGAAAAAACCAATTTGGCGCTCAAATGTTAGTAAAAAAATTTCTTTTGTAATGATTGTAAAAAAAAAAATACGCTGCCAATGGGGTGTGGCACACAGCTTCCTTGTACTCGTTAAAGACTTTAAAACAGTATTCTATCAAATATATATACCGTGAAATTATATTTCGCCTTAAAGTTCATAAAAAATTGTTGTACTTCAAAATATACTTAAAGGCTAAATTATAAAATAATAGCAAAAATATTTTAGAAACTAACCCTCAAAATATTTTAAAAATTTAAGCGAAGTGAGACTAGCAGTAAATAAGATATTGACATTTAATGGGATTTCATGGTAGCGTCGTGGATACTATTACTCCGAATCCAATGTAATTTTTGGGGGACCATCTAGGAATCAGACCTCATAATTTCTAACAATTTCATAAAAAAGAATTGAATAGTTCAGAAGTTATGCCACTTGGTGCAATTTAGTATATTAATGGAATGACATGGTAGCGGCGTAGCTACCGTTACTCCGATTTCGATTAAATTCATAGGGGACCATCTACGAACCAAACTGCATTCATAAAAAACAATCGAATAGTTCAAAAGTTATGCCCAGTGGTGCAAACCGGCGACACACAAATGGACAGACAGACAGACAGACGGACTCCATTATATATATATATATATATATATATATATATATATATATATATATATATATATAATGGAGTAGAATTATTTGAAAAATGAAAAAACGTTTCAAAATTTTTTTAAAAAGTATAATTTTATTGATTTATGCAACAAGGTTACGATTTTCGAAAAACATTAACAGCGTAAATTTTTAACGGAAATGACTCAAGTATACATAATTTATTTCTTTTTATTTTTGGTCTCTGACAAATTTATTAAGTCTGTCCTATAGGGGACAAGATAATCAAAAATTACCGTACTATGTTAAAATTAAAGGAAACACAAAAAAGAATCAACCATTTTAACACAATAACTGTGGGCCGTTTTCAAAATTTACATGGGTGCATGCTTTGACGCATGTCACTTGTTCATTTTTACATACACATGATTTGCAAATTTGAAAAATAAAGATAAGTTTTCAAATATTTTCATGTGTTTGATATTGTAGGTATTGTATGCAATGTACTTCTTATATTCGAAAAAAAAAATCTGAACACTTTTCTTGTTATGAAATTTAAATTTTAAATAAAATAATTCAATCAATAATTGAATCAATATTACAACTGGTAATTCCTTGTAATTTGGTTTAAAAGTTTTGAAAAATGAATTTTTTGGTACCTTTTCTATCCTAAAAAAAAAAAAAAAAAAAATAAATAAAAATATTTCTTTACAATTTTTCATTCTTAAAAAAAAAAGTTTTTCCTAACTGCCATAGGTATAACAAAAAGAGTTCTATTTTTGAAAAATAAAAATGATGTTGTATTTTATCCAAACGGACAACACTTATAATAGTGTCTTTTTGTTGACTTCAACTGCATCGATTGCAAGCAACTAGGCAAATTTTGAAAACGCCCTGTATTTACAAATTGAAAAAAAAAAACTTACTGGTAAACAAAGCTATAACAATTTAATATAGTGTATTTTTAATTAATAATAAATTAATAACATTTATTATACATACTGCAAATATTTATTACTTTTGGCAAAGGTTGGCAATAAAATTGTTTGTCAATAATACTCATCATGTCCATCACTACAGGATCATACAAAAATGATCCTATACCTATATTCCCAACACATTTTACTTATTTGTTGATTTAACAGTGGATATATCTTCACCAGGAACTTCTTCTGATTATGACCCATTTTAAGTTTGTTACCCTCATTTTTATGAATGTATTTATTTATTTATTAAATAACAAAATACATACTACATTATTTTATTATGTTATCTCTGGTAAACATATTTTTTTCTGTCTGTATCTATGGTACATTAGTACATAAACACATTCCATATTCATATAAAAAGGTTATTTCACAAACAAACAATACCAATTATTATATCCAAGGTTTTCATTTAACAAAAAATCCTATATTACATATATGTTAAGTCTGTGTTGTTGCTTGTTGTGTAAAAGTTTCATGGCTATCAGTTGAGACACGGTACACAATTTTCAATACAATTTATCAGCAAGGATTTCTTATTTATTTTCCTGACTTTTTTCAGACGGTCATAAATAATCTATTTACTGGATTTTCGTATATGCAGTGAATCCTCTACTAAAAGATACCTCTAATAGCCCGTCCACATTACACAAACTTTTGTTTGTACAAACTTTTGCACAAACAAAAGTTTGTACAAATAGCACGTCCTCATTACAAAAACTTTGAGCAAACTTTTGTACAAACATATATGTTACCATTGATATAAAAAATATATGTACCATACCTAGATGAAGTACACATTTTTTTTTTTGAAGCAAATCGGCGTATTGGTTAACACCATTTACAACCTACAAAGTGTCGGTGTTAATAAATATTTTGTAATTTATTGGTAATAAATATTTATTGGATGGTACATACGTATTCAGTATCAATATTTTCTAGAGACCATTACCCAAGACTGAAATGAATCGAGAAAGGCGGGTGAATAGGGACACGAGGAAAAATGTTACTCATGAGCTTGGTTTAAAAACAATAAACATAAATCGGAATAGATATCTTTCTTAAAATATAGTAGAATAATTATTTTTTCGGGTAACAACAATAACTAAGATTGAAGTTGAATAAAAAATATTAGAATATCAATTTAAATTGACGTCTTCAAACAGTGTTACTTTTTGTTTTTAAAACTTCGTCTAAAAACTATTTATTTTGGTGCTCTAATGAAAGAATTCTTGTTTAATCGAAATTTTAGTTATTTTGAATATCTGAAAAAGGAAGACTACAAACTTTTAATTGTTTTTATTTTTTTAAGAGGAAATAATGAGCTTACCATAGAGAAGAAATTACATTATTTTTGTAAATTTTTTAAAAACCAGGGACATTTTCCAAAATTTTTGATTACTGTAATAAAGTGACCATTCTCGCGTAAATTTTTAATATATTAATGTTTTTTAATCTATTAATTAATATAATATTAAAGAATACGTACTCATAAAATAAAAATAAAAAAATACGGTGCAAAGCCTGAATTCGTGCCTACTCAGTCATTTTTACGGTAGTTGTCAAACTCACACGTTCATACCAACTTTTTGATGCGAGATACAAAAATCCACAAATATTGGTACAAACTTTGAACATCACATTCACACGTATCGTTTCCCCAAACTTATGTTTGTGCAAACAATTTATTCAAACAAAAGTTTGTGTGATTTTACAAAATGTTTGCGTAAACTTCACGTCCACACATACCATTTGCACAAACTTATGTTTGCGCAAACAGTTTGTGCAAACAAAAGTTTGTGTAGTCTGGACCGGCTATAATGATTCTATAATATGTATACGTATATTGTGCAAAAAGTACGGGAAATTGTTGATTGGCCACGAGAACGAAGTTGAGTGCACGATCGAAGTGAGTGCGCTTATTCGTTCATTCAAACACACGTTAATAAGAATTAATTTGAAGACACTTGTAATTAATTTACTTTTTTAATAGATAATCACTAACAATATTTTAATATTTCATAATAAGACAACGAACCAATATTTTTTATGTACTTTATCGTTGTCAGCTAAAAGGTTTATGTCCTTTTAAGATATGATTTTAAAAAGAAATATATATAATATATGGACTGATTTATTAAAAATAACAGACAATTGTCAGACAGATTAATAAAAAATTAGTGCTATTCTATGAACTATGAATTATTATTGTGATAAATATTTATGTAAATACATGGATTAAGAAACTAAAGATAGAAAATTTTTGTACAACAATATTTTTAAAACGGTAATTTTATACGTAAAAAAAGTACAGAACCTTTTCTGTAGAAAATTTTTTAATTTACGACTTAGTACAGTCATCTGGTAGTTTTACCTGGAAAGTTTTCCGGGAGTTTTGAAGATGGGTGATTTTATAGATTTTGAGGTGCTCTTTTCGAATTTCCATTTTGCCACCTCGTATCTTTACCGCTCGTGCCGCGATATTGGAAAAATGGCGTCGAAAAGTAGTTTTTTGACGATATCTCCTTTCTGAGTCATTTTACGAGGAAAATATTTATATACAAAATTAAACTAGAGAAAATTTCCTACAATTTATCTCTTAACAACTTTTTTCGTAAAATCAATAGTTTCGGCGTACGAGCGCCGCAAAGTGTTACTTAGTACGCGTTTTCGCGGAATAACTCATTTCCACACCATCTTGAGGTAGAGTAAGCTACGCGTTTTTTTAATGTGATTTGCCCAGTAGGCCCAATCCCCTTGTCATGTATAGTTTGGAAATTTAGCGTAATCGTCTTCGTTTAAATTTTCTTGATGGACCAGGTGTTACAGGTTCATCGCCTTCAGTAGCGATTGTGACATCACTGACTGAAATTTCTTGGTTTCCTGTGATGACATCATCAAATTCTTCTTGAAATTCTTCATTTTCAATGTCATCATAAAATACTGACGAATACTGAGCTAGTGGACGGACAGTAGACATATTATTTCGGACGAACGACAAACGTGCGTAATCGTCTGAATCAAATATCGCAGTTGTTCGCAACCAGTGGACGACTAGCCTAATAGTGTGCTACGCTCACTATACCTCAAGGTGGTGTGGAAACGAGTTACTCCGCGAAAACGCGTATTAAGTAACACTTTGCGGCGCTCGTACGCCGAAACTATTGATTTTGCGAAAAAAATTGTTAAAACATAAATTGTACAAAATTTTCTCTAGTTTAATTTTGTATATAGATATTTTCCTCGTAAAATGACTCGGAAAGGAGATATCGTCAAAAAACTGCTTTTCGACGCCATTTTTCCAATATGGCGGCGCGAGCGGCAAAGATACGAGGTGGCAAAATGCAAATTCGAAAAGAGCACCTCAAAATCTATAAAATCACCCATTTTCAAAACTCCCGGAAAACTTTCCAGGTAACCCCTTTTATTTGAATCAAATGACTATACTAACTTTCAAAATAATTTTAACTGACATTCGATTAATTAAAATTGAGATATTTAAAAAAAAAATTCAGACCTTTGACCAGCATATTCCATGTACTATTATTACAATTTATGCACGGAAACTCGAGCATTCGAGATCTTTCTGTTTTTTCGATCTGAAATTTTGTTATTGTTATATCAATACCTTACTGTATTTTCAAAATGAGAACATTTGTATCGTTTTTATGGTTATATAAATTACATACACACATATTTTTATACTATAAATTTTACATATTTACACTGTGATAACTGACATAGCAGATTTTTATTTTAGCCTGACAATTTCAAAAAAAAATTGTAATTTACTGATAAAGCATGCTTTCTTGTAAAAAATAAAAAATAACCAATCTTTGTTTTCTTTTGTAAAAACAAAACGGAGGTCATTTCTGATTAAAAAATTATTTCACTGATAATTTTTGTAGTATATTTTTCACTGTTCAGTTAAAAAGAAAGTTAATTATTTCGGAAATTAGTTTGAATTTCGAGTGGTTCCTAAATTTTTTCCAGTTTTCTCCCATTTCTTTCCGTCTTACCTTAAGACTGAATTGCTTAAATTTAGTTTAATGCTGAAACTGGATAAATGCTAAAACCTCGCATAATTAAAATTTCTTAATTTATATCTTTTCATTGTTTGTACCCTTAATAGAATGATTACGAATTTCTCGTAATCATTCGAATGAATATTATAAACTCGAATTTTTTTCTGTAATTTTCTCTTGCGACACGACAGTTTGAATATTCTAGAACTCCGAGGAGCGCTTATAGAGGACAGCTGGAAAGTATTATTGCGCAGATTTACTAACTTTTTTTGAACTTTGAAAAGAACTAAACTTTCACTAAAACTATTAAAATATTGTAAGTATTCGTGATGATCTAATTATTTACAAATTTTGGAGGAGCTTACGTAGAATGTCTAGAAAGGAATTTGACACAAATAAGGGAGTATAAATATTTACTAATTTTTCTTTTTTTTTTTTTTTTTTTGAAAAAAAAAAAAAAAACAGGCTAAAATTTCACGCGAATCGAAATATTAATGATAGCCATCGCCATCTAACACCAAATTTTAAACTTAAGAATTTTAAGGGTAGGTACTATGAAGCCCCTAGCATTTTCTAGTTCCTGACAACATCGGTTAAGTTGCTACAATTTTACTGTCTGATATAATAAATAATTTTTGATAATTATGTAAGTAAAATTTTTATTAAATTCTAGAAGCTTCTAAAAAAATAAATTGAATTCAAAAAGACAGATCTTTTAATCTTATATTTTGCTAAAAATCCTTGACAAATTCTTAGAAAAAATTTTTAATATAATTTGTGCAAAAAGAAAAAAGGCAAACAATTTTTTATTACATATATGCAATTAAGATAAAAAAAAATTGTTATAACGTAAAAGCCCCCATTATGGAACGGTATCTAATATTGGAACAGTTTTGACATTTACATAATAATGAAGTTATTTCTGAAAGAAACCTCTGAAAACAAAAATTATTATTAATAGAATGATTGTTAAAAGCTTTTATTTAACTTGCTATGTTAGTATGTTGGTTTAGATCAAATCTTGGAACCAAAATTTTGACAGGTTCTAATTGAGCTAGAGGTTTCTAATTTTGCATACGTGTCTAACCTTGATGACAATGCAATATTGTATAATTAGTTTTTCCCTGATTCGCCCCAAACCAAAATTGTTGATTTTGAGTCCTATGCAACTTTTTGACATTTCGAATTGTCAAATATTGTCCATTGATTTTACATTGGAATTTTTTGTTTCCATATAGTTATGTCTGATTAGGGTAAATTAACCGATTAAAATATAGGTAAAAAAAATACTTCTTTATTTTTTTTTTTTAAATTAATTGTAATCAGACTAAAGAGTAGAAAATAAAATAAAGTAAAAAAAATGTTTTTTAAGAAAAAGCTTTTATAAAAAAATGGGCTAAAAAAAATTAAGTAACTACTGAGTGAAGTTTGAAGCAATATGCAACATAATTTATAAAAGCTTGAGGCGTTTAATCAAGTTTGGTAAGTACCGAAAAGTAAAATAGCTACACTTATATCCAAAACAGAAATAATGATAATGCCTCAAGCTTTTATAAATTATGTTGCATATTGCTTCAAACTTCACTCAGTAGTTATTTCATTTTTTTAGACAATTTTTAAATAAAAGTTTCTTCTTAAAAAACATTTTTTTTTACTTTATTTTATTTTTCAATTTAAATTCACTTCGCATTTAATGTTTCATTACTTAATTAAAGAAATAAATATGTAAATGTCAAAATTGTTCCAGTATTAGATACGGTTCCATAATGGGGGCTTTTACGTTAAATGTTATAATTTATAAAGAATTGAAAATTAAATTGCGTTTACCACATGTTTTTACATATAATGTTTTATATATGTACATATATCTACACATGGCTAAATAATTACGATTTGATTGTTGCTAGACTCGCTGTCTACCAGCGACTGATGGACAGCTGATGGTGACGTACAGCAATTAACTAACCTCGTGTTTTTATACAGGCCGTTCTCAAAAAAATACACCTTGGTTAAAAAGAATTAACTAAGGCAAAAAAGCATAAGTACAAATTTAATACAAATAGTATAGAAATCAATTGAAAATTTCTTTTTTTGCAATTTTTGTCAACCCTTTTGCAATATCTTAAAATTTTAGAATCATTTTTTCTCCCTCCTAATCAACTCGAAACTTCAACAGAATTTGTTTTATTCAAAAATCTGTCCAATTTTGTTGATTTCAATAATTTTTTTTGTAATAATCCAATCTTAACGGATTTATAATTTAAATATTTCAGAACAGGAAACACACTCAAACGAAAAAAAAAACTGTTGAAGTTAAGGAAAGTCTAAATATTAAAATTAAGGAAACCCATGTTAAAGTATTCGAAAAATTAAGGCCCGATTTACATTAACGCTCTGCTCTCACTCCGATATCACTACGCTCCCGATTCGATATTATAATCTTGTTGTGTTCACATTACAGTGCTGATATCATGCTGGTACCTATTCGTTCTCTATTCACATTATAATGCCACTCTGGGTACACTCCCAGTTCGGTCTCAGTTCGATACAAATATCTTTTCATAACAACTGAATGCAAGCGAAGTGGAGTGGAATCAAAAAAAGTGTTTACACTATAGGTACAAGCCATAAAAAGTCTGATATCGCTCCGATAAAATTTTACCTGAGTGGTATTGATATTGGAGTGACATTGGAGCGAGAGCGAACCGTGACTGATATCGGACCGATATCAGAGCGATGATGTGAATACACTCATTGTTTATTGTATAAGAATATTTTATCGAATTTGGAGCGGAGTGATATCGGAGTGAGAGCAGAGCGTTAATGTAAATCGGGCCTTATGTTTATGTTTTTTTGTTTTTTTTTAAATAAATGAATTCCAGAATATAAGTAGCTGATTCGAATGAATTTCAAAACGGATGTCTCATTTTAAGATGCCTCTATACAACAAAAGTGAACATTTCCCGTCAAATCAATTGTCATCTTAACAATTTAAAACATCCTGTATATAAAAGATAATTTATCAAGTGTAATTAGCAATTACTTCTTATAATAATTAAGTACAATAAAACTTACAAATACACTTAAGTAACAATTTGTACAGTGTAAATATGTACACACTACTTATTTTGTTGATTAAAAATTTTTCAGATGGTACAAAGTACGTTGACTTTTTTCATAATAAATTTTTTTTTTTTTGCTAAAAAATATTTACAAAATGTTTTGTTTCAATATTTAGACATAATGGATCAAGGTTCAAACAAACTGTACCATATTTTGATTATTTTAAAACCATTTTTGTATAGATAACGCCAAAATATAGTTCGCTATTTTAAGCTACCATCACAGCTAATGTAGAATTTTGAAAAAATCAATCTTAAACAAAAAGTCTTATCTTAAAGTACATACAGTTATTCATGTTTCTTTCAAAATTTCAAATTTAAATTCGAATTATTACGGTCGCTACGACCACGGATCAAAACTCTGTGGATCGATTGGCGCCTTTTGGAGGGATGTTATACCACTTTACATTCAATCTTTCCACAACCAGTGAACGTATAAGATCAATTGCTATGACCACAGTATCACATCGTTGTTGAAACAATGATCTGAAACAATTTCGAGACAAACTTGAAAACGCGCATGTCTCGAAATGCCCTTTTTAAAAACGGTACCCACTCTCAGACGGAAAGTTCCCACGCTATAAGTTTGAAATTTTGATAGAATATTCTGTATTCCATTCTCCATGTACCTATGGAAGCTTTTTCTAATCTTCCTATTTTTTCACACGGAAAACTTGAAAAAAAGGCCTAAATTTTGTACTTTTTATACAAACCGTCGCCATTTTTTCAAATTTTAAAAAGAAAAAACCTTCATAGGTACATACAGGCTTACCTACAGATTGATAATCTATTTGATTGGCTTTTTTTTTAGATGAAAACTGCGGCCGCAATCGTGGGCACCAATAGTCGCTCTTTTTTAAAGACACTTCTTTCAAAAAATGATAAATAAATATAGGGTAAAAGCCCTCTTTGTGGAACGGTATCTAATACTGGAACAGTTTGGACATTTACATATTTACTTCTTTAATTAAGTAAGAAAACTTTAAATCCGAGGTGAATTTAAATTGAAAAACAATCATTCTATTAATAATAATTTTTGTTATCAGACGTTTCTTTCAGAAATAACTTCATTAATATGTAAATGTTCATAATTAGATACCGTTCCACAAAGGGGGCTTTTACCCTACTTAAAATAAATAAAAAAAAATATTTTTGTATTGTTAAATAGTGGTATTAATCGTAAAAAAAAAATTCATTCCTATTCCCCCATCCTATCCATCCGCAAAAAAATTGCGAAAATTGACTATTTTTCGGCCGATCACACTGTGATGGTACCTTAAATATTTAAATATATTTAGTTATTTTTTTGATAAATAATAATAGTTTGCAGTAGTATTACGACTTGTAAAAATAAAAGTTTACATATTATTATAACGAAAGAAGAAACTGGAATAACTTTTCATTCGTAAGTAAACTGAATCAATACATTAAATACTGATACTTTTTGTAAATGTCAAATTTTGTACAATGATTTTATTTATACTTTTGATGTTTTTCAGATGCCCAATTTCATCAAATAAATAATAATTATTAAGATTTTAACGAAAATTGCTTCGCTACATTCACAAAATGTGAACACAACGCGACCTTATGGGCCAGAAAATTATTGAAAATTTCATACGTTCTTCAATATCCGAAAATATAATAAAAAAGGATTAACAATAAAAATTAAACACATAAATTATAAAGTATTCTATATTCAGGGCAGTTTTTTTCTTTTTATATTTAACATAATATTAAGACACTGAATGATAAATTTTAATATTTTTTGCAATTATTGTAAATACCTTGTATCAAAAGATATTATCATTTATCACGTTGTTGAAACATCATATTAGTTAAGACCTTTTTTTAGTTTTATTTTCAAGTACGGCCAATTTTTTTGTGGTTATTTATTTTACGTATACGTACATATTTGCTAATGTTTTGCAAATTTCAAATGGTCAAGATTAACATTATGAAATTTGTCTATAAAAAATTCTTTTTATCAATTATAACGATATTTTGTAAACACACATTTAAATCGGTGGATTAAAGTCTTTGTATATAAGTATATTTAGGTTATTTAATTTGATAAATTTATATATTAGTATAAAAATAAAGAAAATTTTGCCTGAAAAGATACTTACTCAACAAAAAACATATAAATTTCAAAAATAAAAGTAATAACTGATTATTTGAATTACGTCTCAATATTATATTGTTTAAAAACCTTTACCAACAAGGTCTGGTATAGTGACGTCGGATGATTAATCGATTAGTCGGTTTAATCGACTAATTAATGTTTACATTTAGTCATATTTTAGTCGCCTATTTTACCTTCGATTAAATGACTAAAATTATTTTTTTTCTTTTAAATGACTAAAAACGACTAATTTAACAATTTTTTTGTATTATTTATTGGACTTCAAAAAATGGGAACTAAAAAATTATCTATTTGAAAAGAAAAATATTAAAGTCCATAATTAAATTCAACAGAAACCACGTTTTCGAAAGAGTTACATAGGTTACCCTATTCATTAATTCGACTAAAAATTTAGTCGATTTAGTCGACTACTCTGTGCTCAATATTTTCGACTAATAACTAATTTTATCTGAAAAACGGCCACACGATGCGTCCACGAACCATCGAACGTCCAATGTTGGAAGGTGTTCGTAGCATCGTGTAGAACCGGCTTTAAGTTTTTTTATAATAAATTTTTTTAGATGGTCCTTGAATTATTCACCCAGTTAGTTCGACCTTGTTCTTATATTTAAATTCTTTTATAGTTCCGAATATACCTATACCATAACAATATACGGTAACAATTCGACATAGATTCATATGAGGAGACAAATATTATGTAATAAGCCGCAGTTTTATTATGGATTTAAATAAAATTTAATAAGAGATACAAAAACGGAGAGAGTATCTATTACTTTCATTTAAAATATAATTATTAAATAGGTATAGTTCACACTAAGGTCATTTTCAAACTTTTTCTTAAAAATTAGATCTGTCCTTTTTAGATTATTTCTTCCAAACTCTGGTAACACGAACTGTACATATATGTATACCTATATAAAATTTTTATGTATAAAAATTAGGTCAATAGTCGAAGTTTTTCGTATGTATCACTATTTTGTGTGAAGAGAGAATTTTAAACGTCGAGTACTTCTGTTACATTGTTTTAAACATTCTGCCAATGTTCTGCAATGCAGTCACCATAAAAATTTAACACTACACTGTCAAAAATAATGTCCCCTGGTTAGTGAACAACAGGTAAATACCCCTGTCGCAGCATCCTGAATAACAGCGAATTTCCGTTTACAAAAATTATTTTTTCTTGGAAATTAGTTTACATAGAATAATAGTTTAATGATCTTTTTATGTGATTTTTTTCTTTTTTTTTAATGGTGTAAAGAAATGTCGCAAAAATTTTTGAATAAGGGAAAATTTTGGCAAAATACTATTTTTTCTTTTTACAAAAATTGCCAGGGCACGTCCGTTGCCATGTTCCGGGCAACGGACGTGCCTGGCTAACGAACTTGTCCAACTCTCTCGATTGAAATATCCTATTTTTACGAAATTTAGTGAAAATGTTGAAAGTCCCAAACCGTTGGACAAGTTCGTTAGCCAGGCACGTCCGATGTCCGGAACATGGTTTTTTTTGGCAATTTTTGTCAAAAAAAATAGTTTTTTGCCAAAATTTCCCCTTATTCAAAAATTTTTGCGACATTTTTTTAGTGAATGTTAATGTCGTGCGTACTTATAGTGACTACTATTAACAATTAGCATTAAATCCGTGTAAACCAGGCCTTACATAGGTACTGATGATTGTTATCCCTATTCAAGAATTCGATTAATATTTGCGATTAATGATTAATTTTCTCTAAAAACAACTTTAGTGGATCAATCGAAAAAATATCCTTGGGCTCGATATCACGATTACTTACGATAAATTGGAGACATCTAATTTTTAAAGTGTGCATATGGGTACAAACGAATTTTTAAATTGAGTGACGTAATTTTCTTTAAAAGCTTTTATTTAACTTGCTATGTTAGCATGTTGGTTTAGATCAAATCTTGGAATCAAAATTTAGACAGGTTCTAATTGAGCTATAATTAGTTTTGTCCTAAATCGCCCCAAAACCAAAATTGTTGATTTTTAGTCCTGTGCAACTTTTTGACATTTCGGATTGTCAAATATTGTCCATTGATTTTACATTGCAATTTTTTGTTTCCATAGTTATGTTTGATTAGGGTAAATTAACCGATTAAAATATAGGTAAAAAAATTACTTCTTTAATTCTTTTTTTTTAAATTAATTGTGATCAGACTAAAAAGTAGAAAATAAATTATTTTCTTTTAAAAGCTCTTAAAAAAGCTTTTATTTAAAAATGAGCTAAAAAAAATAAAATAATTTTTGAGTGAAGTTTGAAGCATTATGCAACATAATTTATAAAAGTTTGAGGCGTTTAATTAAGTTTGGTAACTACTGAAAAGTAAAATAGCTACACTTATACGTATATCCAAAACATCCAAAACAGAAATAACTAATGATAACGCCTCAAGCTTTTATAAATTATGTTGCATATTGCTTCAAACTTCACTCAAAAATTATTTAATTTTTTTTTTGCTCATTTTTAAATAAAAGCTTTTTCTTAAAAAACATTTTTTTTTTACTTTAATTTTTTATAACTGTTGATAAAAACATTTTGAAACATTTTTATTTGATCGTTACTTGGCAATCTTGGCATATTAAAATAATTTATAATTTTTATTATTTTTGATAATAAAGTACACGAAATGTACCTATTCGAATATTCACCACATATTTGGTAGTTTCGACGATAAAATTAAGTTTTTGTTTGTATTGCAAAAATATTATCGGAAAGCATTGATACAGAAATTTTTATAAATTAATTGTACATATAAAGTACATATGGAATGATAAATAACATAAGAAGGTCAGGAATTGATTTGATTAAATTTTAGAAAAAAAAAAAGAGACGATTAGGGTACTTGCGGCACTAAATACGAAAAATTTAATAGAAAATCCACATGAAATTATCTGCACAATACTGTATTTAAAAGATATTCCTGTCTAAGCATCCTGCATAACACAGCGATTTCTCCAGTTTCCCCCGGAAAATAATTTACATAAAGTATAGTTCAAATTTATTTTTAATTTTTCTCGAAAACTAATTTACGTAAAACAATAGTTTAAAAACCAATCTTACGTAATTTTTTCCGTTTTTTTCGATAAAGTGTAAGAAATACGTGGTAAAATTTCGAATTTTAGTACATTTTTTACCGATAATTACTCAAAATGCGCAATTCTTAAAATCAGACATGTCTGACTAACGATCTCGTCCAAGATTTTCGGACTTCAAAATAGAATGTTTGGTTCGAGAGTTATCATGCGCACACATATATGTATGTATACATATATATTTATTTACTCTTGGGCTAAAATCTCACCACGACAGCAACTGTAATAGCTAAATTTTCCTTCTGATTCTTTTTTTTGCAACACAATTCCTGATTTTAGTCACAATATTTTGATACTATTTTGATATTTACGAAGTGTTCTATATCGATCTTTGATCAAAGATTGAATTTTACCGTTCAATTACGAGTATTCTATCAATAAACTCATAAAAAAGTGAGATTCTGAAATATAAACACCCGAAAAACCAATGTAGTCTAATTTTGGTACTCTCACCCTATTAAAATATTATTATTTAAAGTTTAAACATTCAATTTGTTGCACGTTATTTGACACAGTTCTCTATGTACAATCGCCAATTGTTGAATGACCATGATATTGAGTAACAATTAATTTTATTACGGTTTGATCATTACTATTATGATTAGAAAATATTGAAAAAAAAATCAAGATCAAATTATTACACTGATAATATAATAAATAGTTTATTTTTAATATTTTTTTTTAACCAATAAGTACTTAACACTGTCAAGGACAGGAATTATTTTCTTTGAAAAACGAAGAAAATTTTCATATTTATAATAGATATAAAACAAAATCATACTGATAGATATACTTGGGAAAATAGTATATTGTGCAATAATTGCGGGAAATTGTCGATTGCCCACCAAAGAATTTCACATACTTTTTTCTATTATTATTACTTTTTTTTACATTTTTATTACTTTTTAAATAATATTTTTAAGTGTTCGTCTTTTTTTTTTTAATTATTGTTTAAATTACTTTGTTGGTGGTTTCTATAGAAATAATTATGAAATATTTATTAAATGAAAAATCAACAGGCGGCTTTGCGTTTTTTATTGTCAATTTACGTGTGGAAAGTTACTTTCCGCACGCAAAAAAGTATGTGGAAAGAGTACAGTGGGCAAACAGCTATTTTGCGTACAGAAATGTGTGCGCCAAGTTAGTACTTCTGCCGCATAAGTAATAAAAAAATATTTTTAGTGATATCGGGTTTATGCCTACTACAGAAAGGCAACAGTTAAAATATATGTATATACATTTCTTGTCACAGCTTGTTTGTCTGATTTTAATTTTATGTATTGTGTAAGGTATTTTTTGATGTTACAAGTAAATGATTTATGTGTATCAATTGTCTTTTTTCTTCCAGTAAAATGTGACAGAGATAACACACTGTTTTGTTTTCGCAAAAATATTTTTTTAAATGATAGGTTATTTTTTTTATTATGTACTAGCTGTTCGCGCGACGCAATGTTATAAACTCAATGAGAAGTATACGTATAAGTGTAATAAGTATACACAACTTGCATAGAAAAATAATTTTTACGTAATACATGCACATGCTCAAAATGGTTTTTCTATTTTCCCGTGGGCATGATACATTTTCCCGTAATAAAAAGTATCTTAAATGTTGACCCAAGTAATAAGCTATCACCACACCAAATTTCATCAAAATCCGTTCAATTGTTTTTGCGTAATGTGTGCACATGCTCAAAATGGTTTTTTTATTTTCCCATGGGAATGAGACATTTTCCCGGGATAAAAAGTATCCTAAGTATTGACGGAGGTAATAAGCTATCACCACACCAAATTTCATTAAAATCCGTCCAATAGTTTTGGCATGATGCGTGAACAAACAGATAGACAGACAAAAATTTTAAAAATCGCTGTTTTGATATCTACATCGATGACTGTTAACAGTACCACTATAATTTTCAAAAAATATTCCGTGTACAGAAATGGTCTCGTTACAGTTCTATTATATGTATAGATATGAAACTCAATCTGTTTAACATTCCATATTTCCATAGGGGTATTTTTGAAATCTGGTTCATAACGCCAAGCATAAAATAATTTAGTTTCAATTTTAATTTCACTCTATGTTTTTATAGACAATTTAACTCATGTATCAAGTCCCATCAGAATATTGTAATTTTGTCATTTTTACCATAGAAAAAAAAACCTTAGGACAAATTTTTACAGCGAAAAAATGGTACAAAACATTTCATTGATTATTAAATTGTAGGCAAACACGATAAAAACGAAAAACAAAAATTCGTATTGGTAAATTTAGCTGACTTCAGAACCATAGCCACAATGTATTAAATAATAATATGAATTATACTAATTAATTTTATTCGTTAAATTGACTTACCGTATTACGCTTGAGTTTTATATTTTTTCTGAATAAATTTGTGTTTTCTACAACTCAAATTTTGTTGCCTTTCAACCCAACAGAAACACTCCAGCTTCACTGTCGCGTTTTTTTTTAGCTGATAGTTCTTCTCGTTAAATTGCTAGGCAACAAATTTTCGTTATATATAAACACAAACTTATTGGAAAAAATACAAACCTCTCGTGTAATAATAAGTGAGAATTTCGTCAAAAAAATTACAGTCAATTCATTCGAAAACAAACAATTTATTCAATTTTTTCTCAAAAAAAAAAAAATATTGACATTTCGTGTGCAAACAAAGGCTAATTTGAATAATATTGATTATGTAATCAAACAAAAAAAACAAAAATTATCTCCATTTGTCTATACTGTCACTCGTAATAATTACAATTTATTAATCAGGGGTGACCAAAACGTACGTAGACCGATCGATCGTAAAGTTTCGGAAAATTGTGCCCGAAGCTAACTCAGATACTGACAAAAATTACAGTTTTATACATATGAGCCAAATTTTGACAAAATTCAAAGTAAAAAAAATATCAATTTGTTACTTAACGTCATGTTTCGATCCATATAACCATTATCAAAACTATTTGATGCTTAGTAAAATATCGAATACTATAACATAGCATTCAAATAAATAATAATACTTTGATCACAAAAATTTGGTTACCCCTATCAAAGATGAATATAATTATGATCATTGTTAATATCAATTAAAAAAATTTACATACGTACATTCTTTATTTGTTAAACAAAGGCATAATTATTTATTTATTAAATAAGTAAACAAATAAGTATTATTGTATAAATTACTTAATATGGAAAAAAATATTAAGTATCTGTGTTGTATTTCTTGAATTTTCATTTTCTATAGAGAGTTTAATTATAATAATTGATTTGCACTTTATTTAAAACATTAAAATCTGATAATCAATTGATTATCAGATTAATGACTGCAAAAATTAAATATACATAAAATCGATTGTTTCTAAAATATACAAATCAATCAAAATTTGTCAGAAATAAATCACGTAGACAGTCAGTCACCATATTTATTACATTTAAAAATTTGAGTCACGCTTCCAAAAAAGTACTCAAAATTAGTTTCCAGAATTCAAATGTATACATAACATAATTTTAGTTCGACTATTACGCCAGGCGCACATTGAACTGCGTCACGCAGTAAACGCAGGGCAGAGCAGGAAAGCACGTGTGGTCGGGCGCACATTGAGACGCAGTTAACGCAGACAGGGCAACGCAGTTTCTGTGACTCTTGTTGTAGAACGAGATAGCATGAATTTAAAAGCAGAGTAGAACAGAGAAGCACTATTTTTCTTCAATTTCTTCAACTGTTTTCATTTCGACGAAATAAAACCAACTAAAACTCGAGAACGAGTTACAATATCGCGCAGCATTGCGCAGTTTTTGTGCCACATTCACGAGTGCCACATCGGTCTCGTGCGACGCAGTGCTGCTCTGCTTTGCGTTTCAATTCGCGCTGTCCCGTTCTACAACATAAGCCACAGAAACTGTGCTGCTCGGCCTGCGTTAACTGCGTCTCAATGTGCGCCCGGCCTTAACTTTGTGTCGTTAGGTTTCAAATATGTTTCTACTAACATCATCAGCCTGTTATGGGATCGTAAACAGTTGAAATAAACACAAAACAGCCTAATCGTGTTAGTGGGAATCTACATACCTCAGAGTGTTTAAGTTATTTAATTTATTTAGTTATTTAATATAAAAAGCTTAAATTTTACGGGAGTCTGTAAGGCATCAAATGTCAAATTAATTTAAATTTTCTGATTGCATTAATCACTTTTATGGGACTTACGTCCTATTTTATAGTTATAGTTGACATAATCCTTTAATAAATAAATCAAAATGTCCCCCGATATGGCCAGTATAAAATACCATATTATGAGAATGACATAAATATTTTAAATACATAATTAATTAATTTTCAGTAATTAAAATAAAATTAGACATAGTTACATAAAATCAAATAAATAAATAAAAGTCTAATAAAAATTTTTGAAAAACTAAAATAAATAACTTTAATTTACTGCATAAAGTGCTTATATGGACATTTATTAGAATTATGATGATATTGTTTATACTTATTAGAATTTTATATATTTTTGTAATTAATTTTGATAAGTAGATAACCTTTTCACTGAATAAATATACCACTGGAGACTGTTCAGTTCAAAAAGGATACAACTAATAATAAAATAGTACATACTACTAACATATTACGCAGGCTGGTTGAAAGGAAGGGGTCCCGAGCTGGTTGATCAAGTCAATATTTTACCAAATTTTTACACAAATAAACTGAATTTGTAGTCGATAAACAGCTTTCAATGAGGTTTGCTCTATCATATGACGGTGGCACTGATTTCGAATGGCTCCGGATGCCCGGGGGATATTTGGCAGGAGGGATATCTGAACAAAATTGTTGTTAGTTTTCTTAACTAATACCACCCTGTGTAAAAAAAGCATTTCTATAAAATCAAAACCATAACGAAACATTTCGATTTTCTGAGTAGGATGACATTTTTTTTTTTTGGTACATTTTAATCTTTACTCCATTTTTCGAAAATATAGAAAATTTAAATTATCTTCAATACATGAGGGCGTGTTTTGGTATCCTTCAAAAAAAATCAAGTCTAAATCATTAGGCGAAATTTTGGAAAGTTGGAAAAATTATGGAACACCATTGTATCTGTGATTTGATATGTTTAATAGAATCTTTAAATATGTAGAAAAAAATGTTTTAGTTAGTGTTTTTAGCGAATTTCCAGAATGGAATTCAGCTATTACAGCCACTGCCATGACACGACTTGAGCCCGGGACTATGGCAGAAATTTGTTTTGAGGTCCCTAGAAACCGAAAATAATATTCACTAAAATTTATATATATATATATATATATATATATATATATATATATATATATATATATATATATATATATATATATATATATATATATATATATATATATATATATATATATATATGTCTTACGTTTATGAAATTTGGTGAAAATATTGAAAGTCCCAAACCGTTGGACGAGTTCGTTAGCCAGACACGTCCGATGCTCGGAACATGGTTTTTCCGGCAATTTTCGTGAAAAAAATTAGTTTTTTTTGTCAAAATTTTCCCTTATTCAAAAGCTTTTGTGAAATTTTTTTACACCATTGGAAAGAGGAGGAAAAATCACATAAAAAAGGTCTTTAAACTATTATTCTATGTCAACTAGTTTCCAAGAAAAACTAACTTTTATAAACGGAAATTCGCTATGTTATGCCGGATGCTGCGACAGAGGTACTTTAATTTTATTTTTATTTTTTATTTTTTTAATTGTGACTTTACTGAACTGACTTAAGTCAGGTTATTTGATGCATGTTCTCTTTTCAATTACGAAGATACGGTTTATTTGTAGAATAAAATAATATATTTATACATAATTTGTTTAAATAATATTATTTATAATTATAATAAACACACATATGTATGTATACATAACTATATAATCTCACTAATATAAATCGGATGATGAAATAATTGAGGTCGGTGAAATGAAAAAATTTCGAAAAAAAAATGGTCTCACTTGATCAAACACAAAACAATTCTGTTATACTAACTAAATAATAAGTAAAACAATGAGTAGTTTTGTCTACATTCAACAGCCACCATAAATATACCACTATCAGATTTTACGAATTTTATATTTTTGTAAAGATCAACAACAATTTTCTCTTTAACCTTTTTGACCCACGCGCACTGATATTTTGATAATTTTTTTTTCTCGTTAATAATCAGTCAAATATGGCACAATAACTGCACAAGATGTTATTTTCAAAAGATTGAAAAAAATAAGTTCGATGAAATGCAAGTCGGACTCGCACACCGAAGATTCCGTACAATATTGAAAATATACACACAGTGAAAACGCAATTTTACATAATTGTATAAAAATATAAGTAAACAAAAAAAAAAAAAAAAAAATATATATATATAAAACTGTAAAAATTCAAACTTTTGTATAGGTACATACTTTTTTATTCAATTGTGTAAAATCACAGTTTTGTCACTTAAGTGTAAAAATTATTACACTTGTGTAATTTTACACAATTTTATAACCCATTTTTTACAGTGTACAATTTGTATCTAATCAAACTTTTGTATAGGTACATATTTTTTATTCAATTGTGTAAAATCACACATTTATCAGTGTAAAAATTATTACACTTGTGTAATTTTACACATATTTATAATCTATTTTTTTACAGTGTACAAAGTGTACCTAATAATTTAAATGACATAAAACGAAACTAACATCATACAGACGCAGATTTCGTGAAATATCTCCCTGTAATAATATATATGTATATGCGACAATACGATTTTAATTACCGGAAAACAATGCTAAATCAATTAAATTTTCATTGGTACCAATTCCGCGTATAATAATTCTTCAGACGACATACAGAGTGCAGCACAAGAAATATGTACATACGATCTATACACAAGTAAAATTAACTGTATCAGTATGTTTTATTAACAACTGGAGGCAGTAAATATTGAAACACAGAGTGTTCTAAAATAAATTACAATGATCAACGGAAACTATCAAGTATTTAGAAACATAATAATGATTACAATATCGACTGGGACATCCTGTACGGTGGTAATAAAATTACATACAGACGAGAACGCATTTAATTCAATTACAAACATTTCAAATTGAATTAGAACGCTCACTCATCATATGATGAAACTAAGCGTAAGAATTAACCAATAACTACTCAGGATATTATGGATATTATAACAGTACTTTATCATCATACCGACACACAGAAGATTAAATATTTAAATTAAAGGTATACAGGTAAAACTTTGTTGAATATCAAATTTTCTCTTGAAATGTTTTTAGTGCATGTTCCTATAATGAGAAAAAGTAATATCAGAGGAATGATGTATACTTATGGACGAAAATGGCCGACCTTTACCCACCTGCTTTTTTCTCTTAATTAGTACAATCAATATATATAAATAATTTTATTTAAATGTTAATAAAATAATAACAGTAACTTTATGTAAAATAATATTAAATTTTATTAAACGACTTTCACTTATCTCCCCTTAAATATTTTGCAATAAAAATTAAATATTATTTTTTTTTTTTTTTTGTCATAAACCGAAATTGTGAGAGAAATAAATTTTGAATCCAACTTTATATTACTTCATGGTCGATCAATTTATGAAGAGTAGTGTGGGCGTAAGGAAAGAATAACATATTTTTTAAATATGGTTTTCCTTAATATCGAAGGTTTCTACTTAATCCGATAATAACCATTAATAATTTCAATGTAAAATTAAAATTTGTAACAATTCCATAATAAATTCTTATTTTAATGTTGTTGCCATTCATTAAGTACTTACTCATTAATTCTCTCCTACTCAAATTTAAATTTTGAGTAGGTTTCCACGCACTACTCTACTGTTTGTTATATTTATCTATCCTTTTTCTAAAATTGTAATTTTCAAGTATCAACTGATCTAAATTTGAGCTTCCGTCTTAAAATTTTTTGAGGTAATTTGTGAAAAAAGTAAACTTTATTATAGTGGCTCGCTTGTACACGAACACCATTATTAAGGGGTATAGCAGCACCTAGCGTCCTCGTACACGTATCATGTTTAGATAAACCAATTAAATGAGAGTTTCTGCCATTGGCACTTTAAAAAAAAAATACTGTTGTTTAATGTTTATTTTGTAATTTAATTATATAAATTATTCATTTATGTAATAAAATAAAAATAACGTAATCTAAGGTATATTAAACGAGTATTAATATAATTGCTATTATTAAATTTTTTTTCTAATAATTAGTGAAAATTTTTACATGATATCTCACATAATTAAGTAATAATAAGGTAATTGTACCAATAGTCGTCATGTTAAGCTAAAAATAAATTTTGGAAGTTCGTATTTTTCCTTAGTTATAAAAAAAACCTACTAAGTAAGATTTTAGGATGTTGCTTGTTAATTAATCTTTGACATAAATTCATTAAAATTCACTAATTATCAAAGCAAGGATAAAATAATTAATAAAAATTAATGAAAAGTGTATTTGTACCAATACCCGTCAGTTTCAAATTTGCAATGTACCAATACCCGTTTCCAATTTGTACCAATATTCGTCATCCTCGCAAAAAACATTATATGACGAGTTGTTAGCAATAATAAGAAAATAAACATGAATTTAAAAAATTTATTGACTTGTACAATTGCTACAAATGAAATTAGGAGTAACTGAAACACATTTTTCATGTAACCATAATTTACATTTAATACATTGAATCATGTTTTCTTCTCGTTCTTCTTCACACACAGTGCAATACCAAGTCTCATTGGTAGCTTTAGATTTCGTAGCTTTCTTCTTTTTATTCGGAATCTTCTTCTTTTTTTGGGCTGATTGTTTCTTTTCTTCCCTTTCGCGTTTTCTATTTTCAATTGCAAGTTGTTTTTCCTTTTTTAGTTCCTCTTTTCTTTTCATGTATTTTTTCCAGTCATTATGAGTTATTATTGACGGCAATTTTTGCTTTTTCTTTTTATTTTCAAGATTTTCTTTTGATTTCGGCCAAAAAAGTATATTCTTAAAAGGAGAAGGAACGCTGTTACTAGTGTTGCTAATATCAGTTAGAACTGATGAAGGAGTCTTCTCATCTATTTTTTCATTACTGTCGCGTAAAGTTTCTACATTAGTAAGTAAATCGTTAGTCATTATCTCTTCTAACTGGTTCTCATCATACGAAACAGATGGAATATTGTCAAAAGCGGAAATAAGACTAAGTTCATTTATACTTAAATTCTCTTCAGTTGTGTTTTCTTTGAGATTTTGCTCAATTTTACTAATTTTAATACTGTCTAGGCTAATTGGCGTACTACAAATATAAGGTAGTGTAGAAATATTAGATTCCTCTGGTTGAAGAACTTCTGTGACGATTTCAACATCCTTTAGCATTACTAATCCTCCGTTTTCATCCACTTCCATCATAACTGAGTCCTTGCCTTGTAAAACATTTTCAAAAATTTCATCACTAATATGCCCCTCCAAATCAACAACATTTTCGTCTAAATCAGTAATATTCTGCTTTAATTCCTTACTATTATTATTATCAGTTACTGTTATCTCCTTACATTTATCATTATTAAATGAACCAGCAGACATAACATTATGCCAAAATTTAAATAGGCTTGTATCTTCCACCTGCCCAGTCCATACATCACCATTATTTCTAAAAGCAGCAAGTTTTTCAGGTGGAATATTTTTTTCAATAAATTTTAAATGGCTCTTCATTTCATACCGATCCATCCGAAATTTTTTGTTCTCTTGTGCAATTTTAAAGTAATCTATAGCCTTCATGTCAAATGGAAAAAGTCCGCATCGTCGAAATCCATTTTTAAGAATAGACTGACTATCCATCTTATCAATAACCTTTTTTAATAACGGACAAAAATTATTTCTGTGTATTTTATTCCCTGAATTTTCCAAACGCCATTTGTATACTTCCTTTTTCCAGCTCGCTTTTAACGGATGAAAAAAAGCAACATCGAACGGTTGCAAAATGTGTGTTGAATTCGGATATAACGCAATTAAAATAATATTTTTTTCAGTACAGAATTCACTTAGTGGCAGAGTTAAGTGAGAGCTATGGCCGTCAAGAAATAGAATAATTGGAAACTCAAAATTATTTTTTATTAAATATGGATAAAAAATGTTTGCCATATATTCGAAAAAGGTTTCTCCAGTCATCCAACCGTTTTCTGACCTTCCTAAAGCCCATCCTTCTGGCAGAGTAGCCATAAAAGCAGAAGGCACTCGCTTCAAATTTAAAACAACCATAGGTGGAATTAGTTTTCCAGCAGCGTTTCCCATAAAAAGCGTTGTGATGCACTCTTTTTCACTGGTAGTGATAATATTGTGTACTATTTTTTGTCCTTTTTTCACAACAACTCTATTACTGTTGGGACTTAAAAATAGAGCGGTCTCATCGCAATTAAAAATTCTCTCAGGATGTTTAAATACATCAAGAAGATTTTGTTGTTTTAAAAAGTCGTTAATTTCTTCAAACCAACTTTTTATATGTTTTTCAGTAACAAGTGCCCTTGACTGTGTTAAATTCTGTGAAATACGTTGGGATATTAATGGATGTCTTTTTAAGAAACAATCGTACCATTTTCGACCAGGTCTACCAGATTCGAAAGGTGTTTCTCTTCCGGAATTTTTAATCAACAACTGTACGCTGTCCAGCAACTGATCCTTGGATACAGGAAACCCAATTTTTCCTAAATGAATTACCCATTTAACAAGCGTTTCTTCCTCTTTTGACGTTAGAAAGGTTGACGGACCCTTTCTACAAGCTAAAGGATATTTTCTTTTACATTTATCTGATAATGTCGTTCTGGGTATTCCATATCTTTTTGCTACTGATGCGATTGATTTTCCACTTTCTACTTCTTCTACTGCCTTTTTGAGGTCTTCTATAGAATATCTCATCTTTTTACCTTTAAAAAATACAAAGCACCAATAATCGTCAGTAAGCTGCACCAATATCCGTCATCTAATTTATTCGTTATTTTTATTTATACATTTCCAATAATCGGTGACGGTTATTGGTAACAAATATTCTAGTATTATTTTGAATAGAACAGATATATTAAACTAACGTTAAATTTAGAAGAAACCATAAAAATATTTATTTTATTAACACTTTACATTGCTCCAATTGTCGTCAGCCCTGTCGGAAATAGGAAAAACGCAATTTTCGATGTACCAATAACCGTCACTTTAAAATATTAAATAAATAACGGTATTATTGCAAAAATTTATGTTTTGTATGTAAACTTAACCTATACATTTTCTAATAAAATTATAATACTGCTAAAATTTCATAAAAATACGAAGAAAGGGTCCAAATAAAAAGTCACCTACCTTAGCAAAAACACTAGCAAAATTTAGATGAATTCGTTTTTCAGCAGTTTCGTATTTTTTAAGTAAAATTTGAAATACTTGTCACAACCACTGCACTACGCAAAATATTAGTTTAAATAGAGGGAGTGTCGTATTTTACTATAGCGTGCGACATATCGTATAGGTACAGATAGTATTCTTAATTTTTAATAAAAATGTAAGAAATGACGAGTATTGGTACAGCGACGGCTACTGGTACACTTACCTTAATTGTTAATAAAACAATTATCTATGGTTCATTAAATATTTTTAAATTTAATTATAAATATTTATTTAAAAATTTTGCAAATTTTGTTACATTTTTTATATTATTTTTTTTTTTCTGACTAACTGAACTAAAAAGTTTGGCATCGTGTTTTGCAAAACACGATAAGATACGAAATTGGATAATGAACATCTCTACAAGGAAGCTGTGTGCAAACTCCCACTAGGTGGCAGCGTATTTTTCAAATGTCCCGGTAAAAAAGACCCCACACCTGACACCCTAATCTACTATCTACGAAAAAATATAAAATATTAATAAAAGCACAATAGTAAACAAAATTCGGTCCTCTATATAATACCCACTTTAAACAATCATCCCCTTCAACAAGTTTGATCAAAATACCCATATCCCCGCATTATACATCGTTCCCTGTCATTTAAATACGTAAAAGGTTAGACGCATAATGAAGTACATCAAAACCACCTTCCTTGCTCTGTAGGCAAGAGCGGATACAGGGAGTGGTCATGGGGGGTCATTACCCTCCCCCCTGAACAGAGATTAATTCAAAATTTTTCGTAATTTATCTTATGACAGCATTACTAAAATTTTCAATAATTTAAAAATTGGCTATAAAATGATAGAATGATAAAATTCGAAGCAAATTATAGGTTTTTCAAATCGTTTTTTCCAAAATTAGAACTAGAAAAAAATAGTCTGTTGGATCAATCGTATTTATAAAAGGAATTGGGTCATTTTTTGTATATAGTAAAAATGAAAAATGTATACTCAAATTAATCATCCTAATTCGAATTAGTTTAATATGGCTAACTTTGAGAACTTTTTAACTTGAGTAACGTCATCAAGATTACTAAGATTTTGCTATGCCTTAAAAACTGTTAATGAAACAACAGAATGACGAAACTGAAAGATTCAAAGTCGTTCTTTTATTGCCAACATTTTTTTTTCAAAATTTGCAATATCAAAAAAACTTTTACTTTCTAGTGTTTGTTTGGTGGATTTTTGTGTAAAGTTCACTTATTAATTTTTAGGAGTTGTTCCACCGTGGTTTTATTTATGTGTTTCATTTGTTTTGATTTGATTTTTTTGTGATAATTGTTTGAACTATTTTTTATATGGTTTTCAATTATTGTGTATTCTTCTTTATTAAGTTTATTGCTAATTAGATTCTTTATTTTGTTTAAGTTATTTTTGGTTTTATTGTATTTATAGTAGTAATTTTTGATGTACATATTGTGAATTGTGTTTTGGAATTGTTTAATTTTATCAGAGAAATCCTTTATGTTTATAATTTCTTGAAATTTATTAATATTTATAATTTACTGTTGAGAGGTTTACTTTGTGAAATTTCATTTTAAATATTAAAAATATTTAAAGTTTCAATTACTTTGTCAATTTCACTAGAATTGAGTAGAATTTACTAAACGCGTTTTCAATCTCGCGACCATCACTCTGATGATGGTCGCGAGATTGAAAACGCGTTTAGTAAATTCTACTCAATTCTAGTGAAATTGACAAAGTAATTGAAACTTTAAATATTTTTAATATTAATATTTATTTTATGTGGATACGTTTCAAATTTTTTTAGTTGATTGTAATACTTAGCTTTATTGAGGTATTTTTCAGTGGTGATTTGTAAATTTTTCATTTTATTTATTAGTTTCTTTGTGTGTTGACCATATTTCATTTTGATGTGTTTTACCTCCATTATTATATGTAGTTTGTACTTTCTAGTGTTTGTTTGGTGGATTTTTGTGTAAAGTTCACTTATTAATTTTTAGGAGTTGTTCCACCGTGGAACAACTCCTAAAAATTAATAAGTGAAAAAAACTTTTAAAAAAATGTCAACCCCTCCTGATTTGAGCGCTGGATCCGTCCCTGACTGTAGCGCTATTGGTGTTTTTCGAAGCATTGTATTTTATAGAGTACCTATATAATACCCTTCGCTCTATAATATACAAGTTCATTAACCTGTATGTCGTATATTTGGATGTGTGTCTTTAGTCTTTACATTTTGATATTATTGTGTATATGTATTTTATGTGTATTTGTGTATGTAAATACAATAAAAAAAAAAAAAAACTAAAACACTGCTCTCTGTCAAGGGTTCGTCAAACTGAACGCAAACACACCAGCTGTGTGCAATCTGATTTATTAACGTGGCCCCGTCCAAGTGCCCAGAGCCCCGAAATCCGAATACATACAAAAAGCAACGACCTTCACAAACACAAGAATTTTTTTTTTAAATTGTTTATTTATTTTCTTGCATTAAGAATCTTGGTCTTGGTCTTGCTAAAGCAGTTTGAGTCTTGGTCTTGTTCTTGCATTAAGAATCTTGGTCTTGGTCTTGCTAAAGCAGTCTGAGTCTTGGTCTTGCGAAATGTAGTCTTGGTCTTGGTCTTGCTAAAAAATCTTCCACTTTCTTGCATTTTTTTATTAGCGAATTTTTTCCTTCTAAAATCAGAATTTTCTCTCTTTACGGTATTAATTATACTTTCAAATTATTTACAAATAGTTTACCAAGAGTCTTGCTTTTTTCTTGCTATTGTCTTGGTCTTTCTCACTTGAGTCTTGGTATTGGTCTTGCAGTCATACTTATAGTCTGGGTCTTGGTCTTGCTCTTAGTATGCATTCTTTGCTTGGTCTTGCATTTTTTGCAAGACCAAGACTAATTTTGCTCATCACTATTACAAAGTGACGTAACGTCTAAATCAAGCTGATCGATTCCAAGCCAACCTTCACAAAACCCATAAATTACCTCAGAAAATAATAAAAATTTATAAACATATTTACACATAAATATCTCTAACAACACAATTTTAATTGCCACTACAGAAAAAATATCAAGGCATTCCTAGAATATTTAGAATACTTAGAACAACTTACACATATATGTATTGACCATGCCCCCCCCGCGCACTTCTTTCCAACAACCCCCCGGCCCTTGCCGCCTACCAGTAAAGTGACATAACTTTAATTTACAAACAACAAAGAAAAATCAATAATTTAATAGCTCCCTACGCTAGCTACAGTCATATAACTCATATTATGAAGCTCACACGTAGGTATAGCTCGCACATACATATACAAACATATATGCACACGGTCGGAGCTATCTAGATAGGAGCTGAATGACATTGTAGTAGGACACTCGTGTACACTATATGCGATGATGACGTCAGTATGTAGGTATTGTTGTTAGTGACCAAACATACAGTTTGTTTATTCATCAAAAATTCTAAGAAGTTCTAACTTTTTATTCGAAAACTAGCCGTACCCGTGACGTCGTTCGCGCAAACTCAATGAGAAGTATATAAGTGTAATAATTATACAGAACTTGGAAATAGTAATAATTTTTGTGTAATGCATGCACATGCTCAAAATGGTTTTTCTATTTTCCCGTGGAAATGAGGAATTTTCCCGGAGTAAAAAGTATCTTAAATGTTGACGCAAGTAATAAGTTATCACCACACCAAATTTCATCAAATAGTTTTTGTTGCGTAATATGTGCACATGCTCATAATGGTTTTTCCATTTTCCCCTGGGAATGGAACATTTTCCCGGAGTAAAAAGTATCTTAAATGTTTACCCAAGTAATAGGTTATCACCACACCAAATTTCATCAAAATCCGTCCAATAGTTTTTGCGTAATGCGTGCACATGCACAAAATGGTTTTTCTATTTTCCCGTGGGAATGAGGTATTTTCCCGGAGTAAAAAGTATCTTAAATGTTGGCCTTGGTCTTGCATTTTTTGCAAGACCAAGACCAAGACTATAAGTATGGCTGGAAGACCAATACCAAGACTTAAGTGAGCAAGACCAAGACAATAGTAAGAAAAAAGCAAGACTGTTGCTAAATTATTTAAATAGTTTAAAAGTATAATTAAAATTCCATTCTGGAAATTCGCTAATACCGTAAAGAGAGAAAATTCTGATTTTAGAAGGAAAAAATCCGCTAATAAAAAAATGCAAGAAAGTACAAGATTGTTTAGCAATACCAAGACCAAGACCAATACCAAGACTGCATTTTGCAAGACCAAGACCAAGACTCAAACTGCTCTAGCAAGACCAGGACCAAGATTCTTAATGCAAGAACAAGACCAAGACCAAGGCTGCCAAGTCTTGGTCTTGGTCTTGCATTTGCTCATCACTAGTCAAGAGCGGAGTTGCTAACCACTAAACCAGCTCGGGGTCTAATTTGTCAATTAAAAACTAATTTTTACGCCTCCGATTCTTCGGAGCCTTATATGATTTCGTGCCATCAGCTCGTAGTTTTGGACCAACAGAGTAATTCCACAGTAGCGTGGCATTTTCTTATGAGGGGATTTATTTAAATAATAATATAATTTATTTAAAACTCAGTGTTATATTATAATCTTTTTACGAAAATTAAAATCATCATATTACATATATTAAACCTTACACAAGGACACGTTGGAGCTTGATGATTGTTGGCATAATTTCAACTGTCACTGATCCCTCTGTACTTCAAATTTAACCTTAACTTACACGGCCATTATTATTAATGTAATTAATAATCAGAATCACTTATATAACTGTTCTAGTGTTTTTTAAATAATAGAAATTTGAAAGGTTACAACAAAAAAAAAAAAACGTATTTTGATATTTAATTCTGACCTTGTCTTAAACAATACACGTTAGTTACTGATATTTTATATTATTTGAAAACAAAACAGTATATCTCTAATGAAACCAACAAAATTTGTATGTAATTAATATTTACGCACACCTTGAGGGCAGATTACACAAAAAAAAATTGTAACTTGATCCGTCCGATGTTTTTGGATAAATTTTCGAAAAACTGTATTTTGAATGTTGAATTAATTTATACATATTTGAAAATGTTAGAAAAGTAATGTGTTAAAAATGGAATTAATTTACGTTACAGCCGTTACAGGCGTTACAGGACCTTAGCGAATAAGTAAGTCACTTGTGGTGATAGGGAAATATTTTTCTGCAACTCACCTAAAACAAAGAAAAAATTACAATTTAGATTTTTCATTAAATAATGTAATTTATAGTGAATCTTAATCACTTAATCGATAGAATTTTTATGGTTATTTATTCAAGCGGACTCAGCACCCGTTTTTTTTACATCAAAAGACAACATTTTAGACGTAAAAATTTAAACTCCTGTAAGTAGGAATGCTATAAATAGCTTAAAAAAACCATTCCATTCAAAAGTTATAAAGAATGAAAGTTGACTGCATTTTTTAGAGGTGGTGGGGGTAGGTATTTTTAAGGAAAGCTGTGAGGAACAAAAATGTTGCACACTGAAATTTCTAAAAATTTTGTATCTTATATTTTTTTTTTTCCAAATTTCATCCCAAGTCGAAGTTAGACGGGAAAGTTTATATTTCATAGACAAAATGGTTTTTCAAAAAATGATATTGATTTTTGTTAAACTCATACAGACAGTGAAAAATTTAGATAACCATATTATTAGCAACAAAGGCTAATGGCTAATTTTAATATTACCTAAATAAAAGCAAGAAATATTTTATCCCAAAAATTATGAGAAATTCTAGCTACTGAACTATAAAATATACTGACTTAATACGTGCTTAATACAAACTTGGTGATTTCTTTTTAATAAATTCTCCAAAACCTATCCTTTAATTCAGTGATTCTCAAACTATTGGGTCCGCGAGTACTTTTTGCATCTAAAAATTTTAAAGGACCCCCCCGATATATACAAATGGGTAGAAAATGTGTATATGATCTATGTATAAACAATTGCTTCGGTGACCCCCCAAACATTTTTCGTGACTTCTTTGGGGGTTGCAATCCCCCAGGCTTGAGAATCACTGCTTTAATTATTATCTTTAATTATTACCTAACCCCTTTCTCGACATCTTTTAACTATATAAGGTCCCAGAAACATAATCGACTTTACCATATTTCGGACTATAACATCTTTATCCTATACTACGAAATTTTTTAAAATAGTAAATCCTATTAAACGGCAAGGCTATTGGATTACTGGGTTGGGAGGGGGTGGGGGTGTCTTGAACATTATTCACACAAACAGAAAAACACATCGTTATATCACTATAAACTAAATCCAATTAGAGAGAAGAGAGCGGATTAGCATGCTATTTAAAAAAAAAAAGTTTTGTAAAATATCGAACATTCAATTAACTGAGTCATATACATACATCCGGCGTGCACATGACGTCAAAATTTTATTTAATTTATACCATCTAAGAAAAACTAATACCTATATCCACCTGTACTGGCTGGAGTTGCGTAACCAAGGTTCGAGAATATTCTAAATTATAAATACATATATAACTAATTAAGTAATAATGGCCATCTACCGATTTTAACGCAATGTAAGTCGAAAACTTTCTACATATAGGGTAGGGCGGGGTAAAAAAAGACAAAATCAAATCTTTTTATTTTTTATTCAGAAAATATTTGAATTTTTAGACAAAAAAATACTGTATGATGTTAAATTGTTTGTATTTTGAGATTTTACATGTTTTTTCACTCAACCTAATGACATAAATCTATAAAAAAAATAAAAACCTTGTCTTTTTTTACCCGCCAAATGGGGTAAAAAAAAGACAGTGGAGGGTAAATAGAAGACAGACCTTTAACTAATGAGATAATGCAAGTACATGACTGGAAGGGTAAAAAGGAGAAGCTTGGGTAATTAGCAGTACAATACTTTTTATTTCACAACTCTATCTCTACTACCAATTTTTTTATAGATATATTTAAATTTTACGTATTTTATCAAAAACTTTAGCTAAGATTAAGCAGAAACAAAAGTCAGAAAAATTAACTGATGCAAAAGCTTGACTCATAGGAAATTTTTTTGGACTTTAAATATTAAAATAGTTTTTATTTCACAAACGTACAGCTAATAAAAAAATTTATTGTAGCTCATTAAAAAACCAAATATGTTAATTTGAGGCTGTCTTTTTTTTACATCACTTTACATAAAGTAAAAAAATAAATTAAAATAATCTATGAAGAGTTAAAAATACTAAATGTGTGCAATAAAGCATAGTTATACATTATAAAAACAAATAAATTTTCATGGGTCAAAAATACAAATTTTCGAATAAGCTGAAATTGATATCCATGAAAACCGTCTGCTCACTAACAAAAAAATTGTTTTATTGAAGAATTAGTATTTTTTTAATCCATAAAATATACATAAACATGCCATTATATAGTTTTAAAATGAAAATCCTTGTCAATAATTTTTAATTTTCCTAAATATTAACCCCTTGTTTTGTCTTTTTTTTACCCCACTTTTTTCTTTTTTTAAACATATAAAAAAAAAATTACAAGCAGTTGGATCATTTAAATAAAACTTTATTTTACATTAACAAAGCATGTAGAATAACAAGAAAAAAATACAGCATTTTATCTTATCAGATTTTTTACTTACTGAAAAAGTTTATCGTCGCGGAATGAAAGTTTTTCTCTCATGAATAACAGAGGTTTGGGGGGAAATTTTTTTGTGTTATAAAGCCCTCTCCAAAAAATATTTTTTTGGCCCAGACAGCTTAAAATATTAATGTATTTTGTTGTAATATTTTTTATTTTTTGAATTTAATATTGTTGAGTTTATTATAAGTATGTCATTTTTTTTACGCCACTCGAGCAGTGTCTTTTTTTTACCCCGCCCAACCCTAACCCTTTTTCTAGAAAATTGCCCCACTTCCATTTATACTACTTTTTGATCTCTACTTCATGGCGAAAATTTTATTTTTCTATCCTGCGTTGCTTTTGAGTTAAACATTCAAGCTTTTGCCCTCTAGCGGCTCAACGACTTCACTTAGAGCAATTTCGACTTCATATTCGCGATCAGTATCGAAAGACATATTTGCAATAGCTGTCGCCAACAAGCAAAGTGTGTTAGGCAGCAATCCAAGTATCTTGGAATTCAAAGAAACCACAACTAATATTAAGAAGAAACGTTTGGGGATAGAATTTCCTATACGGTTCTCACTATGACTTCTATGACATTGAATGTATTAATTATTTTACGCATTTACAAAAATTTCAAAAAAAAAAAAAAAAAAAAAAACCACTTTCATTTTCCACACTGCTGACTGCACACAATTAAAACACCAAAAAGAAAAAAAAATCGAGATTCTTTTAAAAAAATTGCAATGCATAAAATTTTGATTTTCATTTTCCAGACAAGGATTTATACGTACAGCTGAAACTTTTTTTATGCGGTCCTTTTTTATACGATTTTTTTATGCGACTTCTTTTATGCGTTTTTTAAAGAAACGGCCATTAAAATGTATAATGTGGATCAAAATCACGAGACAGTAAGAAATTTAAACATTTACTATAATAATGATCTTTGATAAAAATACTTTTTAATGGTTTTTAATCAGTACATTGCATAAGAACATAAGTTATTGCATGATTTTATTTTTTTACATAATATGTATGTTTCGTAATTTTTATAATATTATAAAAATGAAATAAAATGTTCCCACGTGTTAATTAATGCTTCATCGTGTTTAGAAAAGCAAGTTCTAAGGAAATCGTGAGGTTTTGAGTGTTTTGAGTGTTTTGAGTTATGTATTTTCGATGAAACTTTTTTTATGTGATCCCGATCCACCGCATAAAAAAAAAAATGTTTTATGCAGCCCATACACGGTTCAACTTGCACAACTTGGTTGAGTTATTCAACATGTTGAATCGTGTGTGGGGAGCTGGTCAACTATTTTGATGGTTGCATAAACGGTTGAAGTAAAATCAAAACATTTTGATTTTACGTGGGCGGAGCAAATGATCTATGAACATGTTGTAGTGTGTGTGGGGTAGTTGAACAACAAAACCAGTACATATATGGTGTAAAGGGTGTAATTCAACAAAATATTTATAGCGGTAACAATTGGAAAGTTTAAATATTTGACTTTGTTTGTTATTTCCAATAGCTTGCGGTGATACCGCACTTGAAAATTTTAAATCTTCAAAAGAATTTCCCGTTGCAAGAAACCTTAATGTAATTCCCAAGTGTGTTTTTGCAGAAATTGCATCACGCATACACGTATCTCCTTTGTTTATTAAAGGTGTTATTTTGACCAAAATATCATTAATAATTTCTTCGTTCATTCGCATATAATTTTTATAATCGGTTCACATTCACTAATTCTTTTAATAGTTTTTCATTAGAAAATTTTTTTCCCAACCACTCTTTGCTCCATTTTCTTTTTTTTTTCATTTACTCACGCTTTCTTCACTATTTTCTGCAATTACTGCTAAGGCAAGAATTTTATCCTTAATTTTAACGAAGTTCTCTTTTTCAAAAATTTTGAAGAATTGGAGTTGGACAACAAGTTGAATAAATAGTTTAATAGTGTATGGCAAACAGTTCAACTTGTGGTACAACAAGTTGAACCGTGTATGAGCCGCATTATAGCTATTTATAATATTTTTGAATATATATTGGTGCGATTTTTTTATGAGGTGCCTATCCACCGCATAGAAAAAGGTTCAACTGTATACATTCATGTAAAATATATACTCTGCATCATTTTGCCAAGACGAAATTAAAAAAAAAATCAGTAACCATAGAGTCAAACACAAAGAAACCAAAAAAACAATAAGAAACGGCAACAGCTTTTTGTTTTGTATTTTGTAACAAAAGCCCCCAAAGAGAATATGAATAGAAACACATAATAAATCCATAATAATATATTATGCTTGTATGAATGTTTGCTGCGGGAGGTACGGGGAATGTATTATGTTTACAAGTATGTAACTACGTAATAATGGACTGGAGCCGAAGGTACGTATACATATAAATAATACATTTCATAAATATTGTATGCTCCATCACAAAATTTTGTCGAAAAACTAAACATTTTGGATAGACTGTAAAACTATAATCGAAGTATACCCGAGACCAAATGTTGTAACCATTCCATTCTTCTACTACAAATTTAGTTTGTTTACAATCGTTTGTATTAACACTTTATTTTCAGTATTAACAATTTAAAAACAATAATTTTTTTTTTAAATTATTGTAAATAGAACTTAATATAGTTATTTGTGTATTAAGAGCGCAAAATGGTACATTACCGCTCGATTGAGAATGCTGACACGCGACGCCGCCAGGCGGAGCGCGTTATTCTCATGACAGCGGCAATGTTATTTTGTGCTCGAATTACACACAAAATTTTTTCTACAATCTTATAAAATGTATTTTTTATTTAACCCTTTTTATTTTTAAGGAAAACTTAATTTAATTAAATTAACATCAGTCTATGGAGCTAGGAAAGAATACTAAAAAAATTGTAATTACTTGTAATAAGGCTCTAACGAGTGGTCAATTATAATGCCACCTAACGTAAGAAAACAATTGTATGTGCATGCTCGATGGGAAATATATTAACCATTTAATTGTAAATGAACTTTGTAGATGATTTCTACCAACTAAAAATTAAATAAAATCAATTCATTGTTAAAATGTTGTATTATATTTTTTATAGAAAAACTACAAATAGTCGGTGGCAAATATTATACTTGCCACTTTTATTGGTTTTCGTCATAATTCACGCGACAAGTTTTAACTTGAATGAAAGTGTTGAATGCATATTGGTCACTGTTTACATACGTAATGAAATAAGTCCATAAAGATTATTTTAGATCGAAATTAAGAAAGAAAATTATCTTTATTTTTAGTGGCATTAATATTTGCCACCTTCCTATAAAGGGATACTTGCAAAAATAATAATGGACGTTAATATTTACTTTAATGTTATAATTTTTGCAGCTTCAGAAATATCTGGAGGTGTACTTGAGAAATCACTGTCACGATTGCATATTTCCGTCATATATGTATAGATTTTTTAAATTTATTATTCTTATTATTTATTAATTATAGTTACTTATTATTTTTAATTAACATTTTGTAGTTATTTTGAAATTTAATAAAATTAATATTTCACTTGATCACGATAAAAATAATAATAAATTTAGAATCTGTTTATCTGTTGTCATAGAAAATATAAACAACGCCTACCCGATTTGTAATTAAATATACGTTGAGCGAGCGACAAAGTATTACTTTTCCGCTTTAAAGCGAAAAGTTGTACTTTGTCGCTCGACAACTAAAGTCCTCGGCAACTAGACGTTTTGCGCTCTCTTCACAGAGCGCAAAAGCCTACTTTCCACTATGATTGTAAAAAAATATAATTAAAATTTAAATAATATACAAGTTTGAAGACAATAATGGTCTATTTATTATTTAAAAGTGTGTGTATAAATAACTAAATTGAAATGCGTTCATTATTTAAACGAATGTAAACAAAATATCATAAAAGTTAAAGTATAATATTGTTGGTTTGGTCAAAGACGTATGTGTTGATGATGACTAATTACTGTTTAATGCATAAACGATAAACGTATAGGCAGTACAATGTGTCGTTACTTGCATCACTTACTTAAAAATGATTGGAATTTCAAAAATGTTAAGAATTCGTTCTACAGTTGGTATTGACTATACAACTTCACGTCTATAATTGGACCATCACTCTGTCTTGTGCTAAATTTCAAATTTTCAAGTCGAATAGTTTCGTGAATAGTGTGTTCCATCTTGGCCAATTTTGGTATGGAGCACTAAAAAATGCAGTAGTCTTCCGTCAAAAGCGCGGGGAACTTGGTTTAACCTTTAAAACCTGACCTTTGAAGATATTTACCGGCTACATTACATAGTGCCTGCTTTGAAAAGCTTTGAAAAATAAACTTTTTAAACTCCTCCATTCTTACTGGACGCAAACAACAATATTTCTTATCTATTTCTATTTATATTCTCTATAAATACTAGAGTAGCTTAGACGTTAATCATCACAATGCAAACTAACAATTTTATTAAAAATAGTGAATCATCTTGTACACAATCAAACAAAAACTACATACATAGCTCTATGTATAAAGTACGAAAGTTTACAGACAAACAAATCATGTAGCACAAAAAGCTTTGGAACAATTTTTCTCCGTTGAAATAAAAGAACAAAATCGTTGACATTTCTCCATTGTTTATTGCGCAATATAGAAATGTATGCTTTTAACTGTAAGGCTATAGTCACACTGGAAGCGAGTACGTACGACAAATTATTCGTGCATACTAGTCGTACGTGTAGAAAAGAAAGGAGATAGGCAACTTAAGTAAAAGTAATTCAAATTTATGAATATTATTGGGTTTAGGCAGGGAATTAGGTGATTTGATTAAAAGCAATAAAACACAATAATTATGTTTATATTTAATGTGTATCCTTTCGTATTGGAGATCGACTTGAAAACTGACTAACTTTAAAAATCAAAATCAAATTATATATACCATTTTTCTAATACTTGCATTTAAAAAAAAAGCTTAGATATGTGTCTTATGATACTTATGAATTTTACCCTAGTTCATTGAACTGTATATTCATTCTTTTAATATAAACATCCAAATATAAATTATAAAAAAATTAATGTGACACTATCAAGTGCTTAACAGTAGACATCGTAGACGATATTACACCATATTACATATATCGTAATCGAATATATTTTTGCTTTAACAACACTAATTCCAATACTCCCACTCAAAAATATAATCGATCAATGCAAAAGAAAGAATACACAATTATAATTTTATTTAATATATCTTTGGGGAAATACAATAGTAGTCCAACATTTGTTGCGTGGATTGGGAAAACCCCAACAAAACCCAATCAGACTACTGTATATATAAAAAAAAAATAATCATAAATAGTTTTCATTTATTATATGATTATGATTATTGATTACATATTAATTATTTGTGAATAATTTTAATTATTATTTATTATATATATTGGTACATATTTATACTTGCACCTTCTTATTATTATGTATTTATTCTATTTAAATATGTAGAAATATTGATAGATACCTATATATATTTTTTTTTTTTTATTAATTATTACTATAATTATTTTATTTTAAAAGTTATAAAAAAAATAGTTTTTATTATTATTTTATTAAAATCATTAATTTTATTATTAATTAAAGGTATAATTAAAGGTATCCTTAGTCTTCTAATCCAATTCCTTGTCTGATGCTCAAGAATCGGGTGGCAGGCAGTGGCTTCGTGAAAACATCCGCCAACTGTTCATCTGTAGAAACATATTTAAGAATTATTTGTTTTTGTTCAATCTTTTCTCTAGAGAAATGATATTTAACATCAATATGTTTTGATCGTTTATGATCTGTAGGATTATTAGCTATTGCTATACAGCTATTATTGTCTTCGTAAATTGTTATTGGATTTGTTAATTCCAATTTTATACTTTTTAAAAGCGATTTTAACCAACACGCTTCTTTGACTCCTTCATAAAGAGCCATATATTCTGCTTCAGTCGAAGACGTGGCTACTGAATTTTGTTTTCTAGAATTCCAGGAAATTGTATTTAAATCATATAGCCTGAATAAATATCCCGTTGTACTTTTACGATCTAGTTCGTTACCTGCCCAATCAGAATCTACAAATCCTGTTAAGATTTCTTTATAATCATTTTTCTTATAAATTAATTTTAAATTCAGGGAACCTTTTATATACCTTAATATTCTTTTTAAATTTTGCCAAAGTTCAATATTATTTTTATTTTGGTATCTACTTAATAAATTTAAAGCGACACATAAATCTGGACGTGTACATAACATAGCATACATTAGACTACCGATAAGATTTTTACAAGGTGCTTCATAGTAAGTATCTGAATTTAAACCTGTATAATTTAATTTAATTGGTAATGGAGTGCTGACACTTTTACACTCACTCATATTAAATTTATTTAAAACTGTTTTTAAATATGAACTTTGATCTAATGAAATTGTATTTTCTTTTCTTTCAATATTTATATTTAAAAAATATTTTATTTCTTTCATGTCTACCATTGAAAATTGTTTTGTTAAGTATTGTTTGAAATTTACCATGGTATTATTATCATGAGTTACTATTAATAGATCATCTACATAAAGCATTACATAAATATTTTTATAAATATCATTTTTATTAAGAATATATAAACAACGGTCTGCTGATGAACTTTCAAAATTGTATTTCTTCAATACTTGATCAAAATGTTCAAACCAGCATCGAGCTGATTGTTTTAGACCGTATATTGCTTTATTGAGTTTGCACACGTGATTATCTTTTGCTTTTATCCCTTCCGGAATACGCATATATATTTCTTCCTTTAACAAACCGTTAAGAAATGCGGTTTTTACATCCATATGATGTATTAATAAATTGTATTGATTTGCAAAAGCTATAATCATTCGAAAAGTAGTTATGCGAGCAACGGGTGCAAAAGTTTCAAAATAATCTGATAAATATTCTTGGTTAAAACCTTTTGCCACTAACCTTGCTTTATACCTAAATAGATTTCCATGGGAATCATTTTTTATAGCAAAAACCCATCTACAATCTACTATATTTTTATTTTTTGGACAAGGTACTATATCCCATGTTTTGTTTTGTAAAAGAGATTTAATTTCTTCTTTTATTGCATTCTCCCACTGAGACCTATCATCGCGGTGTTTTATTTCTTGATATGATTTGGGAACATTATAAACTATCGACTGTGCACTTACATGGAAGTTACTATCTTCCTTATAAGATACATTAGGCTTGTTTTGAAGCCGTGCACTTCGTCGTAGTTCTTTTTCAATTGACTGAGAGTTTTTGTCATCACGGTTACATGATTTAGTATTAACTTCTTCTGTTTCTGAAACAGATTTGTTAATATTTTGACTCTCTTGATCATTACTGATTTTTAAACTTTCATCAGTTTTCTGTCTTTTATTAGAGTTTTGATGTTCATTTTCTTCTATTTGCACAGACGGTCGCGTAATTTTGAAATTTGTTTCATCAAAAATAACATCACGAACTATTATGAATTTGTTCGTTTCTACATTCAGTACCTTATAGCCATTTTGTAAATACCCTACCAGAATCCCTTTAAAGGATTTTTTATCAAATTTATCCTTTCTTGTTTTGTCGTGTACATAAACTGTACAACCAAAAATTCTAAGAAGATCTAATCTAGGCTTTTTATTGTGCCATAGTTCGAAAGGAGTTTTATTTTCTTTAATGGCTTTAGTAGGTGTTATATTAAGTAAATATGCTGCAGTTAACACTGCTTCTCCCCATAATTCTTTTTCTAAACCTGCACCGTGTATCATTGCACGTGCTTTTTCAGATAAGGTTCTATTCATGCGCTCGGCAATAGAATTTTGTTGAGGAGTGTATGGTACTGTTAAATGATACTGTATACCTTTCTGTGCACAAAACTCTTTAAAACTATTTGACAGATATTCGTTCCCATTGTCGCAATATAAATAAGCTATTTTTAAGTTAAAGTGATTTTCACTTTTAGCGACATAATCTTGAAAAACTTTAAATACTTCTGATTTATGAGAAATTAAGTAAACTACCGTATAGTGGGTATATTCATCTATAAAAGTTACAAAATATTTTTTCTCATCTATTGTCATGGGAATAATAGGGCCACACACATCAGAATGAATAATAAATAATGGTCTCTTTACATGGTTTCTATCCTTTTGTTTTGAAAAAGGGAGTCTGGCTTGTTTTCCGTACACACAAGCTTCACATAAATCGTTAGTGGGATTTATCGATTCTAACAACTGCGTATCAGATAATAAATTATTTCTTTTTAATTCTAAGAATTTTGACTGACTAATATGTCCTAATCGTTCATGCCACAATTTATATGTATTTGAATGATTTTTATTTAAATTTGTTTGATTTGAAAACATTTTATTAATGTTAAAAATCACACAAATTAAATTGTTTTGTGACTTACCAGTTATTATAGTCTTACCACCTTTTGTAATCGTCACCTTTCCAGTTTCACTGAATATTACCGTCATTCCAGCTTCCTGAATTCGGCGAACTGATAATAAATTGTAGGGCATCTCAGGTGCATAATACACATTTTCTAGGACTCCTGTTATTCCTTGATCTGTGGTCACTCTTATTGTTCCTTTCTTCAAGGCATGGACAACTTCGTTTCTTTTGGCAATAGAAACTTGAAGAGGCTTTTCCAGATCTTTCAAATGAGTAAAAACATCCTCACGATTGACAAAATGATCTGTTGTTCCGGAATCCAATATGAATGTTAATTGATTTGATCCATTCATTTTATTATTTGTAAAATCTGTTCCATATCCGGTCATAAAGGCGAAACTTTCATTTTCATCATTAACTTGAACATTCTGAATTGTTCTTGGGCGCTCTTCTTTTTGAATCATTTTCTTATAATAATAACATTCTTCTTTTTCATGGTTTTTTCTACCACAATAGTCACATTTTTTAAAATTATGTTTATTATAATTATTATAATTTTTATAGTTTTTATTATTTTTATTTTTTTGATAATTATTATATTTTGAAAATTTGTCAAATGGTCTTTGTTTAACACTCCATTTATTGTTTTTCCATTTTCTTCGTAAATCACTATTTTGTTTTGTTATTTTATTTTGATTTTTAATCTCAACATTTAACACTTTACCACTTATTTCACTTCTTTCGTTTTTTAATTTTACTTCATAGTCTAGTAATCTTGTTTTCACGAAAGCAAGACTTAAATTATCGTCTGATAATGTTTGAATTGCAGTAACAACCGAATCATATGAATTTGGTAGTGTTAATAACAACCTAGCAATTTTACTAGTTTCGTTTATGATAGCACCAGCCGCTAATAATTCAACAACCATTTCATCAAATAATATAAAATGTTTTGCTAGAGGAATGTCTTCTTTGAATTTAAAACTTAATAATTTCTTTTCAATTGCAAGTTGAGTTGCCAAACTTTTTCTTTCATAAATACCATCAAGTTTTTTAATTATCTCACGAGCACTATCACTTTCCTGAGCGAAACCAATCATAGAATCACTTAAATGTTCGATTATGATTCCTTTGGCAATCCTTTCACGTTGTTGCCAATCACTTTCATTCATTTCATCAGGACGATTTTTATCAATCACTAATACTGCATCTTCTTCGGCTAATAAAGCTCGAATTCGAAATTTCCATATGCTGTATTTATCACCATCAAATGGTTTAATGTTTCTTTTAGATTTCTTTGTTTCATTATTCATTTTCACAATTTAATTCGTCTATGTTATTTATTTTATTTATTTATTTTAATTGCTTATTTTTTTTATTTATTTTTTTTACACAAAATTTGCGAAACTTATCACCTTTAGTTCGGTGCCTGGGCCCATAACCTATTGGGTTTAGGCAGGGAATTAGGTGATTTGATTAAAAGCAATAAAACACAATAATTATGTTTATATTTAATGTGTATCCTTTCGTATTGGAGATCGACTTGAAAACTGACTAACTTTAAAAATCAAAATCAAATTATATATACCATTTTTCTAATACTTGCATTTAAAAAAAAAGCTTAGATATGTGTCTTATGATACTTATGAATTTTACCCTAGTTCATTGAACTGTATATTCATTCTTTTAATATAAACATCCAAATATAAATTATAAAAAAATTAATGTGACACTATCAAGTGCTTAACAGTAGACATCGTAGACGATATTACACCATATTACATATATCGTAATCGAATATATTTTTGCTTTAACAACACTAATTCCAATAAATATTATTTGAATTTTAACGGATATTTTTTTATTTGTTACAATTTTCGCAAACCAAACTAAAATTTTAATTACGAACACCTCTCTTAATCGAACCCGTCCTATAGCCGGACAACTTTTTTATGACGATGCCATACTATGAAATGCATTCAGCACTCTCTTAAAGGGATCCTCTATTAACCGGACACGGAGACAATAATTTTTGACGAAGACATATTATTTAATACATTATTACCTCCATTAAACGGACGCGAGTACGTCTAGTGCGTATGTATACCTATATGTATTAGCATAGTTATATTAGGTATAATTGTTCATGTTTTAACTTATTAACAATGATTTTAATTGTGACGATGCACTTGTAAACGTTATATTTTTGATATTAATAGATTTGAGCGTTACTTTATGGTATTCCATATTTGTAAATAATAAACAAATATTTTACTTCGCAAAAATACCACTTTTATTACACATGAATACTACATTATTTACTATTATTTACTCTGCTTCTGTTAAACGGACACCTCTGCTAGCCGGACAAATTTTTGCGTGACACTCCTGTCCGGTTAACAGAGGTTTCATTGTATTTGATAAGTAAAGTATACATTAAATGGATATATAGAGAAATTAATAATTCTAGTATTTGAATGGGTGCCATTATGGAACCAAAGAAAACAAGAATACCATAGTAGAGAAATTTGTAAAGAAAACTTTGGTTAGAAGTTGCGGAGGCATTACGTGTTTCTTCATTCATACAAAAATATTGAGAAAACTTGTTTTTGTCCCTTTTCAACTGCGGAAATAATTTCCGAAACTGACCGCCAGTAGATTTTCTATTGTATAATTTATGACCTCAAAAATTTTGATTCACGTTTTCCATCAAATAAAAATTAACTATACAGGCCACTTTCGTTATCAGTCGGCTTACGGCCCTGTAGGAGATATAATTCTAAGAATTCCTGTACCCCCGCTTGTGCTTAGTAGTCGACCGCCATAACTCGCACTTCCCCTACTTCTCAAGCGTGTGAGTGTGTATTTATTTATAATCAAATTGCCGGTTGCCCGGACGTTTAGTGTAATATTACCATTCGTTAGAAGCGGCACAAAATCTACCTATTTTTAATAAATACATTTACTAATATTTTCTAAATGCGTTCTCTAGTTTGTGTGACACAAGTTTAAAAGATACTGTCAACACATATTTTCTTTAAAATTTTTTTAAAAATCTTTTGTATAAATTGTAAATAATATTGTTAGTCAAACAAAGTTTGTAATATAATCCGCGCGATAAACGAACAAAACTTGTTTTGGTCAACTACACATGTATTATGTAAACACGGACATATAAAAAAATTATTTTAGTGAATAAAAAATTTCTGACAGGATGATTTATGAGTTGCACTATTAAACATCAACACAACTCTTCCGGTCTTATAACGAGAGACTGAAAGGATTTTTTTCGGTCATAAATCGGCGAACCCATAACGAGCGGACTGATAACGAGAGTCGGCTGAATTATTATTAAAAAACAAATAATCTCTTAACAGATTCATTTTTAAAATGAATTTACATAAGTATACGCTAACAGTGTGACCACTTTATCTGACGACAATAGTCTCACGACTACATCAGATAAGTTAAATCGTACGTGTGTACCCGCTTCCAGTGTGACCTAAGCCCAATACTTCAACTACTACACCATACACACAGATGATGGAGTATTTAAAAATTGCAGACTTTAATTTTCCTTTCTCTACATTATTCACAAACAAGCAGACTTCTTTAACAGTCTATGCCTATAGTGTGCTTAGTATCTACTTGAAAACAGTACTGACAATTATGAGAAAAAAATTGTGTAACATGTTCTTTCATTTGTCTATATGCAGAACGAAAGTACTCCTTACATTACCCCCTCCTCCAAAAACAGGCTAACATTATCCTCCAAACGCCTACGAACGAACGTTTTGTTCCAGCTATTTACATACATATATCTACGTCGCGAGATAGAAATGTTTACACTGCGCGGGGAAAGCGGATGGTATGTTCACAAAAGAAAATGTATCTTACCAAATTGAAATGTCTCTTTAATAATTACTCTCTAGTCAGGACTTTTGAATTTTCTGTTGTTACAGTGGATTTTCATTTATAATGACCTCGGTTATAATCACAGAACAATAGAAGGAATACAACTACATATCTCTTTTCTGTAATCATCAGTGTGCATTTCTGGGCACGTTAGGCTACTTAGTAGTCATTCATTAGGTAGCAATCGATGAGTGTAGTTCAATTGTTGTCATTGTATAGTCATATTGTTACCGTCGTATTAACACGGTATACATACCACATACATACGTGTGTAGTATTATGTATATACGTATGCAAGATAGGAAGATAGGTCACCTCACTCATACACACAACATACATCACATTAACACACACTAAACCGAGTGCACATATACCATGTGAGTTTTTTGAGAGTTGTCATTTTTATTACAGCCAAAGCATGATAGAAATGGTACTGGAAAAGGTTCTTTTCTTGGATGTAATAGAAATGTAACCAGAAAAAACACTGTCGGTTGAAGTAGCCTCAAGTACATATATGCATATTTTTACCGCCCAATTGATAAATTTAAAAAAAAATTCAAAAATTAAACTTGGGTAAAAAATTTTTTTTCCCTCATTTATGTTGTTAATTAACGCATTAGATCAGTTTTATCGAAAAATTAATATATAGTCCCATTTAAAAATTTATAAGTTTGTATCATAGTTTGAAAACCATAAGAGCTATAAAGCTCCTGACTATAGCAATCGGTTGCCCCAGTCGGTATCTACAACTCTTATTTGAACAGATTTTCGATTAAATCAACGGTTTGACTATAATAAAAATGGCAACTCTCAAAAAACTCACATGGTATAAATATTGGTGGGATATTTTCTATCCTTTGAGGTTACACTGGTTTCAGTAGTATAGAGATAGTAGCGTTCCTTCTGTTATATTCTGTGGTTATAACGATTTTTTGGTCGTAAGCACCGTAAAAACTATACTCAGAGCAACGGGTCTCAACCTTTTCTTCGTCACGATCCGGTAAAATCTCGGATAATTTTGTGTGGACCTAATTCAGCAAAATATTAAGACACTTTCTTTTAAGCATTAGAGAAATGTTTCGAAACAGTTCTTTAAATTTAAATTGAGTTGAAAAAAACATTTGGGCGTGTAATATGAAATGTCGTTTTCCGACCACTCATTGGTCTACAATGTAATTCGGATAAGTATCGATAGTTTCTTAAGTATCAGAGAAATGTTTGAAAACCATTCTTTAATTTTAAACAGAATTACTGTATCCTAAAGTCATTTCCGCCATTATTTGGAATAACATTTGATCGTGTAATATGAAATGTCGTTTTCCGACCACTTGATCTACCGTATAATTCAGATAAATATCGACACTTTCTTAAGGATATATTCTCAAAAAATAAAACAGCAAATTGAGGATTTTAACATTTTGTTGCTATCTCTACCGCACACAGAATTCACGAAAATTATTTTTAAATTCTGACATACACTTTAAAAAAGAACAGACTTATTAAAACTTCCGTAAATATAGTATTGCTTGTCTTATTTAAAATTTTATTTCCGCCAATAACAATATTCTAATGATACTGAAAATATTTAAGGAAAAAAGATGTAAATATAAAAGTTTAAGGTGACAGTATATCTTATTCTTTTTTACATGTGCATATACAATGAATCTTAGAAGGATGTGAAATTTAATACATATTTATACACATTTATGTGGTATTCTCCTACACAATAGTCCCTCACAGCATGATATAAGTTTTAGTTCAAGATTGGATATTTTTAATTTTTGTAAACTTAAGTATTAGCTCGACCGGTACGGTCTCTCGTATCATTGCTCGCAATACTTGTGGAATTATAAAATAATTATATTATGGTGTTTGACATAAAAAGAAAAGGTGATATTATCCTAAACTCATATGAAATTATTTTTGTAGAAACCCAATATCTACTTAACTATTACTGGTCAGAAATTATGAACCACTTAAGTTTGAATTTGAGTTAAGTAGTGCAATGAAATTTTACAGTCATTATGAGGCATGATACGTTTGCTCGCAGGTCGGGCGAAGCTTTACTTGACTGAAAATACGAGTAAATCGTTTATAATCAATGTCAAAGATAGAAATGGCAAAAGATATAACAGAAAAAAAACCCACTTGTCCAGTAAAAAGAAGTTTAATATTGTGTATGCAATTTTTATTATTCTGTAGCTTGAATATGCACCAAATAAAAGTTGAATTTAATTTTTTTTAGCAAAAAAAGCCAATAAAAAAAACCATTTCTAAGAAAGTTGTTGGAAACGAAATTGTTTCAAATTAAAATTTCTACAAATTATATTTAATAAAATTTTTCGAAATTTTGCCCCTGGTTCCTCCCAGGGCAAAAAGTTTCTATTTCAAGTCACCTCCAGCCACTGTGATGCCAATCTAAGAAAAATCGACTGCCGACTAGATGTATCCTACGACTCCCACCTTGCTAGAAAATTTCAAAAATTTTTCATTTCTAATAAGAAACTTAGGATTTTTTAATAGAAAAAAAATTAAAATTGTTCTAAATAACGTGACTTGCGAAAAAAATTTTACCCAGTGGCGGATTTACTCTAAGTGCCGCTCTATAGGCTCAGTAAAAAATGCCGCCCCTGAAAAGCTAAAAAAAAAAATTTTGCTACCCTTTTTTGCCAAATTTGCCGCCCCTAAAATCGGCCGCCCTTCTTAAAAACCGTAAGTGATAAGTAAAAAAAAAAAAACTTGAAATTCTACATTTTGCCGCCCCGAAAATCTGCCGCCTTTCTTAAAAAACGTAAGTGACGAGCAAAAAGAAAAACAAAAAACAAATTCTACATTTGGCCGCCCTTTTTGGCCCAAATTTTCCGCCATTAAAATCTGCCGCCCTAGGCTCCAGCCTACTCAGCCTGCTGGTAAATCCGTCACTAATTTTACTCTTTAAATTTCCGAGACTGTCTATTATACTTTTCTTCACAAATTTCATAAAAAGTTTCAATTTTTATAGACAAGGTACCGGAAAATCAAAAAATCCAGGGAAATTGTGCTATGGTATAAATTTTTAAAGTTAAAATATTACAATTTATGGGTCCCTACAATTATATAACATTGTCTACTTATTCATAAAATGTATTGCATGTATTTTTATAACGTTTTTCTCAACAAGGCCTTCAAGGTCCTTTATTATATTTTTACTATTGTCACATTTGTTTGAAGTTTAGTAGACAGAAAATAAAAAGATCACTACTCCTTTTAAAGAAAGTTTAAATATATCTGTTCCGATTTCAGTTATATTTGGTATAACGAAAATAAAGAGAAAACATATTTTTAAATATAAATAGATCAGAAAATTGTCCACAAATGTTAAGTTTACTTTTCTATTTACGCGGTAATGGGTAGCTCGAGAGTAATTTTTATTTCAAAATTACATTCTTAAAACATATAAAATATGTTATTAGGAATCAGATTTTTTTTTAAATTTCCCAGTCGTTGGTAAATTGCACTGAAACTAAGCCTATATTTGATGCTTTTCAAACTCGTTTTTCACCCACTTAAAAATGGAAATTTGAAATTCTACTTCCTAATAACATTTTTTATTACCTTTATCTTTACTCACTGAAAATTTGAAGTTCATACGTTAATTCTACGCCGAGAAAATAGAAAAGTAAAATCGCCTATTTTTGATGTTTTTTTTCATTGGTAAATATCCCCTTAAGCATTAGAGAAATGTATAAAGGCAGTTCTTTAAAATTAAATAGAATTCTTGTAGCCTGGAATCATTTCCACCGTTAGTTGAAATAACATTAGCTTACTAATATCTTCAAATTACATAATTCGTCGACATCAAATCATATTAACATATTTGGGAAAAGGTCAAGAAGAGTGAAAGGAGAGACGAGAGTCTCAATCAACCAAAACTTGAAATTGCGTATTAATTTAACAAAAAATTAAATTTTGCTATCTGCTCACGGCCAAGACCTTGATATAAATGAATATTTATTTGGCGACAATTTTTTTTGCATAACTACTTATGTTGTGTTTTTTATAATAAATAGTGATAAGAGAATTTTTCCGTCATTACTGATAAAAATTATATGGAATTACTGATGGATAATTTAAGCAAAATAATATTTACTTAAAAATATACATATTTAGCTTGAAACGAAGACAGAATTTTAATTCAACAAGACAATCTAACAAGGAAACAAACAAACATAGTCTTTATCGTCCTAGGAACTACCTAAAAAAAATAATTTTTTTGATGACGTATATAAAAATTACCTAGAATATTCTCCAACGTGGCTGATAGATATAACCTCGCTCTACTAAATCATGCAGTGAGGCCCGCATTATTGTTGGCTCCCCTGCTAGTGTCAAGCTCGATGGTATTGAACGCTGGTGCGCAGACGCGCATCCTGTTCTGTTACCGAAAAAATAATATATATCGTGCTAGTTATTCAATGGATCGACGTTTTAAATCACGCCACCACCGATGCTGCCTGGCTATGTACAAGCGCTACGTATGTAAGTCTAGGTGCTGTTGCACGTTTACGGGGCGTAGAAATTTTGTGAATGAACGAAATATGTATGTATGTACAATGAAACCACTTCTTTAATCCACCCATATGAGCATACTATGCATGTGGGACTATCTCAACTGATAATTTTCTAATGGTACGTCGTATTGATCACATATTGGAATATGAACAGAAAACGGTTCCAGGCGAACAGTTTTCTAACACGTTTCAGGCGAAAAACGATATTCTCACCCAGTTTTTAAAATTTGATAATATTTTACTCAATCATACTATCTAGATAACGTTATCTGAAATTTTATCTAGATAACGTTTTCGTTATCTATTATCTTTTATCTAGATATTTTTAAAATAAGTTATCTTTTATCTTATCTTTTTATTAGAGATGAGCTAAACGGTTATTTTCTAATAACTGTTATTGCAATAACAGTTACTGAAAAATAACTGTTATTTATAACAGTTATTATAATAACTGGTATGGTATTTGGATATTTTAACATATTGTAAGATATTCGATATGCGTATAAACGGTTCTGTTAGTGAAATATGCACAGATCTATAATACTGACGGATACTAAATAATCTGTAATATCTGTTCAAATACTTGTCTATACAAGGATTTAGGCTTTATATACACAATATTAACAATTTTATGGATACAGAATTACAAATACAAATAGATAACTGTACAATATACAATAGTTCATTTTTAAGGTTTTTTTAAATGTGCTACAATAGAAAATGTGTAACTTGCCTGGGGCGTTATTATTTTGAAATTCTCCGTAGGTGGCTAAAATAAATTATGTACTGTGATTCTTGCTTTCGAATATATTAATATTGACCTATGTTATCGATATTTCCAAAGGAGTTATTTAAGTAACCAGTTACTGAGTATTCCAATTATTGACGATAACTGTTATCTTTCTATACTAGTTATAAAATAACAGTTATCGATATATCGATCATGTCTACTTTTTATTAAGCGAAGGAAAAAGATAAGATAACGACAATATCTCTTGATTTAAAAAAAAAAAAAATAGAAAATAGAAAAATAGAAAAATGAAACTAAATTCACCATTTTCATATATTCACTAGCTGACATATTAAACATTTTCATATATTCACTAAGTGACATGATAGACCTGGAATCATTTCCGCCATTAATTAGAAAAACATTAGGTCTTGTAATATGAAATGTCGTTTTTCGACCACTTGGTCGACACCATGTAATTCAGAAAAATATCGACACTTAACCAGTTCTTTAATTTTAAATATAAATAGAATTCATTTAGTTTGGAATGATTCCCACCATTAGATAGAATAACATTATATAGGTAGGTCATGGTTTATGAAAGGTTGACCATAAAGGTGTTCTCATCAAGTTTACCCCGCCATTTTATTTTTTCAAACAAAATGGTTGTGCGATATTGCGCTAGTCGTGTTGTATTATCATGTGCCGTAAATATAATAGAAACTAAATCCCGAAATTTTATATTCAACAACTATTTTATATAAAATTAACTTCGCCGTTTTCTTTTTTTAAACAAAAAATGTTTTTCTCTGTTGTGCTAGACGTGTGTCATCATGAGCATCATGTGATTTTTATCCCCAAAAAGATTCATTTAAACATTTTTGTAATTTTGTTGTAATTCACACATTTTTCTGCGCGCCAGAGAGGTACCTTCGTGGTTTTTGATAAACATTGAACTCGTGCATTATTTCTGTAAATATTATCTTATCTGTTATCTAAAATTTTATCTAGATAACGGTTAAATTATCTGTTATCTTTATCTAGATATTTTAAATTATGTTATCAATTATCTGTTAATGTCTAGATAATGAAATTCGATATCTTGCCCAACACTGGTCACGACACCTGGGGGGTCGCAGTTACTTTAACAATAAAAATACCAAATTACCGATGTTCGGGTAAAATATTTTACTATTGTTGAATACTATTGTTAATTCTAATGGTATTTAAAAAAAATCCTTGCTCTGTGTAAATAAAAGGGTGAAATTTGAAAATTGATGTCCATGTATTTTTTTAAAATTATTTTAGAATTGCCACCACGTCTTTGGACTATTTAAGCTGTGATTTTTCGCCCTTGCAGTTCGTGTGTATCTTTTTAAATTAAATGCGCAGTACAACTGAAGAAAATTTATATTTTATTATTTTTTGTTGTTATTCTGTTTACTTTGTTTTACTATTTTATATTTTGTATTTAGTTTTAGTTAGATTTTTAAAATCTAAAAATGATGTAGTTTATTATTGTTACTGTTATCAATCATTTCCAGTAAAACATATTGCCTACTTATACAAAAACGATTTTCATTAAGAGTGTTTTTTAATATTTTCCTTTTTTTCTATACCATTTTCATTCAATACCGAAAAAATACCGAAATACCGGAATTCCGGTATTTTAAATTTTAATACCGAATAAATACCGGTATTATAAAAAGACACCGGTATTCCAAGCCCTAGCGCAATCTATTGACAATCTGTTTGTTTAATTACTGTAACACGATAACTAAATTGTGACGGTAAAGTTTGAAGTTTTTTTTCATTTAAAATCAGCTAATGTCGTTTTATAATCTAGCTAAATTATGAATGATATTCTTTGAGAAGTTTTACTGTAAAGGGTATGATGTATATGTGTACTGTGTAGTAGTGTATCTCCTTCATCACCTCTATAGTAGATCCAACTCAAACGGAGCTCTATTGCGGGAATTGGTGACACACAATAAAGAGAGATGAAATACTGGTTTTATTCGTGTCAGGTAATAAATAAAATATCCTTACAGCAACTAACAACTCAATTTTTTTTTATTGATGTTCTATATAAAATTTTGGTGTAGCTGATAAAGAGAGTTGGCGATACAAAAAGTTCCCGAAATAGAATCCAAGGAACCTCCCAGGAAAATAAAATGGAATTTTATATATTTGATTCAAATGAAATAAAATTAAATAAAACATTAAAAAAATTTCTTTGTAATTGAAGCAATCACTCTGACTGTCCTGTCAACAAAAGAATACATTTATACCGATATGACGCAATACAGAACGCATGATTGTACTCCACTCAAATAAACACAGGCAAATCAAACAAAGGGAGTCAAGCGAAAACAAATCAGGTGATTGTTATTGTGTTGGGGAAAGAGAAGCAAAGGCAAATCTTTATACAATTGAAGACATGAGTGAATGAAGGTGTTATGTAACATTTTTCCCAAAAAGTCATTTTTTGCAAAATTTTCGAATATCCTATGCTGAAGTATCATAATATATTACAATTTCTTTCCATTACACCTAATAGTTTTGTAGAAATTCAATAATAAACCCAAACTATTGCATGGGAAATCATGGTGGCCACAGATTTTTAAAGATCAAATTACCTGACTTTTCCAGGTTTTCCAGAAGTTTTATGAAAAAATTCCCTGACTATTTTGTGAAAAATGCCGCCCCTACTTTATCCCAAAAAGCTAAAAAAAATTCTTAATAATATATTTGATAGACTTTGATATAAAAACTAGGTGATGAAGTTAGTTTAGTTTAGTTTAGGTTAGGTTAGTTTAGTTAGTTTTGATAATATAGTTCGACTTTGATATAAAACTAGGTGGTGAGGTCAGTTAAGGTTTGGTTAGTTTAGTTTCCCTTTGCCCGGATTCTTATGAAATAAAAACAGTTAATTAAAAATGAGTCACCTGTTTGATTAGCACTTTTAGCATTTCCCTTTGCCTAGATTTTCATGATAATAAGGAGCTAGCTGAATATTAATCACCTTCATAATTAGCATTTCCTTTTGTCTAAATTTCTAAAAAAGTGGGTTCGTTTTTGTTGTGAATATTTTAGGAATAAATAGAATGGCAATTATCAAAAAACTCACTCGGTATATAGGTTTGTCGTGTACATACTTATGTTAATTTTCTGACCAGTGCGGAATTTACCACATAAATACCCCTACCACATGCGCCCCTACTATAAAATTATAAAAAAAAATGTCACATAACCCCTTCATGCACTTGCTCCTTCAACTATGCTATAGCTATATAGCACATAATGTGGTATTGTTCCCTTATTTCAGTGAAATTCTTACATGTACTGGTTATCATCAGCTAGCGAAGATTCGGTTGCACTAACAGGACCGGCTTTAGATTTTCAAGTATAAATTAATATATATCAAATAAAATATTGAGGAATTGTGATCTATTTTTGTGCTTGGATTAATGCTCTCTTAATAATAAATTTAGTGCCATAATTTTATATACAAAAATAGGTTACAATTCTTAATATTTTATTTTATACATCTTAATTATAGTTGGAAGCTTAAAGCCAGTCCTGTTCGTGCAACCGAACCTTCGCTCCCTGGTTATCATTTATTTACACTGAATAACGCCATGAGGGAAATTTTATTACGACGCAAAAATTATACCCATATACCTACAATTTAGTATAAAAAAAAAAAAAAAAAAAAAATTGGAAATAAACGTACAGGGTGGAATTTCTTCGTTGGTTTTACAGATTAATGAGTTGAGTTATACAGAAACTAATGTCGATGCAATGTTTATAAACTAACGACAGCAAAAAATTCACAGAAACAAACAAACAAACAAACTCATCCAAAAAATTTAACAGGTTATCCAAAAAATACGTTCGCAAACAGGGGGAGGAGGACTTCCTAGCCCCACGATGTGTAACGAGGAGGAGGAAGCGGAAGAAATCAAAAATGCATGAATATTCCTTGACGAATTTTATGGCTGGCTTCTAAAAAAGCATTAAAAAATTTTGTAAAAGATTGTATCGTAATCCAAAATGGTCTGACAACGATTTGAAAAAAAAAAAAAGTTCGACAAAATAATCCCCCGATATCTCCGAAAGTAATCATGCTGCAACAATTGAATGAAAGTATAGGGTTTCAAAAAACTTCAATTGACTTATATGTATAAGGAAAATATGTCATACATATCCCTACTTTTTCTAAAATCGATTTTAAAATGTCAGTTAAAAAATGAATTTTTTTCCTTTGTTAAAAAAACACCATACAAATAATTCAGAAGTTATGGAATAGTCAAGTTGTCCCCGTTTTCTTCAAGTTTAAATTTATTTATAAATACACTGCTGATCTGATTAAGAGAAAGAAAAATGCGTATGTATTGGTTACACGGATATAAAAAAAACATTAATTTTTTTAACGTAAACAACTCATTCTATATATAGGGTGTAAAATCTTATACCTTTTAGTGAATTTCGACAAAATTTTACGAGATTTAGAACGGAATTTGTTGGAAACAAATAGCTTAAAACATAGTTATGTTGTTTCTAACAAATTCCGTTCTAAATCAACGTAAAATTTTATCCAAATTCACCAAAAGGTATAAGAGTTGTTAAAATTCCACCCTGTATACATATATAATGATGTGTTTTCTTAAAAAATTCCTAATGTTTTTTTTTTTTTTTTTATATCTGTGTGACCAATATATACGCATTTTTCTTTCTCTCAATCAGAGCACTAGTGTAAGTCATCTACAAAATTTTTGCAACCTATCTCTGCAAAATGGCCAAAAATTCCACCACACTTCGTAAGACCAATCGTCAAAATATCGATATTAATCACTGGCTAATTCAACTCTTTAACCCTATTAACCTGAAAAATAAACGAAATAATTCTACCCAATACAATAAAGTCTTTCTGATGATATTTTTTACTCCAAATTATTCGAGTAGCAAAAAAAAAAAAATAAATAACAATTTTATAAACTGATTATAGAAATCAAATTCAACATGTCAACTGTTAACGCTCATTTAACTTGACATAAATTTTTTTGTACGATAGATGTTTATTTTTGGCTGCGCTGACGTTGTGTTAGCACGCATTTCAACGTACAATGTGATGACACTGTAATGATGACTAGATCCATCTCAATCACCAACGAAATCCCTCGACGATTGACATCAAAATACATTAATTAATTTTTGTTTTAGACAGAATAACTAACCTCAATTTTATTTTTCTACGAAATAAATGCCAACGAACTTTCACTTGTCACCGAACGCCGAACATTCGAGAAATAATACTCCTCTTGCTCGATGCTTCCACCAACAGCCGAAAATTCAATTTTTTAATGTGCCCACATTTTTTGCGTATTTCCTTTCCAACCTTGACACAAATTTCATCAAAAATAACTAATAACAATAACCTTCTCTCTCATTTATACACTGGAAATGTATTGTCCCCTATATCTAGGGTTGCCAACTGTCCCGATTTAATCGGGATGTCCCGGTTTTTAGGCCTATATGTCCCGCGTCCCGACGACAGTAGTGGTGGGACGCTAATTGTCCCGATTTTTAACATCTCCGGTTTTTTTTACTTTTTTAATCCCAGCAGTCTCGCTATTGTTGTTTCCAAATTACCGCGTTTGCATATCATGTCGTCGCCCGGCGATGGAAGTAAGTACCTACACATAAAATGTACAGTGTTGCCAGTTTAACTCATCCAAATTCCCCCAACAATAGTCAAAATCCCTTCGAAAAATACATTTTATGTAGAAAAAACATCCAAAAAATGAAATAAATTATTTTTTATTACTCATACGGGAGAAGTACTAACTTGGCGCACACATTTTTGTACGCAAAATAGCTGTTTTCCCACTGTACTCTTCCCACATACTTTTTTGCGTGTGGAAAGTAACTTTCCACACGCAAATTGACAATAAAACACGCAAAATTTAATCAAAACACGCAAAGACGCCTCTTAATTTTTCATTTAATAAATATTTCATAATTATTTCTATAGAAACCACCAACAAAGTAATTTAAACAATAATTAATTCAGAAAAAAAGACGAACACTTAAAAATATTATTTTGAAAAGTAATAAAAATGTTAAAAATAGTGATAATAATAGAAAAAAGTATGTGAAATTCGTAATAAAAAATAGTATGTGCAACTCGTGCGGGATGTCGATTGCCCTACTCAAGCGAATGAGCGCACTCACTACGTTCGTGCGCTCAACTTCGCTTTCGTGGGCAATCGACAATTTCCCGCACTTATTGCACAATATAGTATAATGTACATGAATTACACAAGTGGCATCCGAGTAACCCAAAGATAGCCAATATTTAGGGCTAACAACGTTTTGAAAAATGTCTTTCTTAAAAAAAATACAGTTCATAGTAAAACAAAATTAATAATAATAATAATAATAATAATAATAATAATAATAATAATAATAATAATAATAATAATAATAATGCTGGGCTAAAATCCATCCTTCACGTCCCCGTTCGTGCCCGGCGGGCAACTGTTAGCTTCGGCTAGCAGGCTGACGAGGCTCTGGTACTGTGTTTCGACAAGAATGATCGTGTGGAGGGGACGATGTTGTATCCCCCGAGTGAGTATTATGCCTGCGTCAGTTTGGTTTGATTTAATTGGTACCTTGACCGGAATTCAATGCGTCGTCAGTGCTGTCTACTCCCATGGGCGTGATCTTCGGAGTCCGACGAGACCGTTCGGACGAGTTGAAATGGGTGATGTTACATCTGTGATTTTGTTTAACCTATCTGTAATACTTTTATATCTGTGATACTTGTTATGCCACTTGAGGTTTTTATGCCTACCGTGGTATTGTTTTTTATGCCAGCTGCTCGGTCTGTGATATTTCCCTGGCCTTGTTCTTGTCATTTCGATGGGTAGGAATGCGGCTCTCGACGCACTCGTTCTCATCGGCCACGCGTGCGAGTCGACGTCTGCCCGAACAGCTTGAGCGAGCTCGCCCAGTAAGGAGACGTCGTTGTCCCTCGTACGGATGCGTTCGTGGGCGTTGCTATGGCGGCTTCCGCCCCGTCGAAGTGATATGAACACAGGTCAGATGTTGGCTCTGTGATACTCTGTGGCATTGTCCCGTTCTCTGTAGCCTCGACTCGGACGAACGTGGCCTAGTCATCGTACCGGTCTCCCATGTGGGTTGACCCCGACATCTGACAGAACGGCACATGTACCCAGTAATCAGTTATCTGACAGAACAGTACATGTTTCTCAGTAATCAGATGTCACTGTCCCTACACATGTGAGTTCCTAGGTGTTGACGAAGCCATTTCGGAATTGTCGAGACTATGGGGAGCGGAATTGTGTCACAGAGCAAGAAATTTTTTAAATCTGTGATATTGTTGTTTTTATTTTTTAATAAGATTGTTTTTAATCCGTTTTGTTTTAACGATGTACCACTGAGGGCCTTTTCCACCCGAGGTGGTACATCATTTTTTTTTTATTCTTATCTGTGATATTTTATTGTGCCGCTGTGGGCTTGATGTTGTAGCCATTCAGCGGTTTAACTTCAACTACTTATTGCGGCACTGGTCGGCCTGTGGCTCCCCAGTGACGTAATAAGATTTTCCTCTTATATATTTTTTTCCTTGTGATATTATTGTGATGTTGTTATCTGTGATATTTTTACTCAGTATTCTTCACTTCGAGGCCCTTTACACCTCGGAGTTTCATCGTTGGTTTTCAGTCCTTGGTGACCGGACGTTCTGGCTAGTACTTAGCGTACCGCCACCAAGGACTGTCCGCTCGTTATGAAGCCCTGGGATGGCAGGGCTCATCGATGAATTTTATCATGTGTATGTTTGTCCGTTGTCTAATGCATTTATGTGTTCCTGTCTATATGTGTCGTTTTTATCATTTGCCCGTTTTGGCGGCGCATGCCCTTCGATGGCGATGCCGCCGGACACTGCTGACCGCACCATCCACCGGCAGCAGTGTCCCAATTTTAATCAAAAAAAAAAAAAAAAAAAAAATAATAATAATAATAATAATGTCTCGCAAAATAAAAAAGTATTGTAATATTATCTTCAACAAATAGTTTATTGTACTTTTTTTAACCGATAAATGTTGTCTTAAAATACGATAGCACACATTAAAATTTTAATGGTTGATTTTAAACTGATTATTGAGTAAGAATGATACATATATTCTAAGCAATCTAAGTATTGTATGTATTTAGTAAATAGTTCTGTGCATTGTTTAAAGTTCTAGTGGAAATTTTGACCTTTTTGTTTATTAATGATGAAAAACTTTTTTTTTTAGCAGCCCCGATTTTATATTTCCCGTCCCGATTTTTTTTTTTTTCATTAAATCCCGAAATATTTATTGGAAGAGTTGGCAACCCTACCTATATCACTCTTCCATTAGTAGGCCGACCAATGGGTGCGATGTTTGCTCCACTTTATGCATCCTGTTGTGAACACAGCTTGTTCTCCCGTACGTAGGGTAGGGTGTTTTGGCCCAATAATTCACTCAGTTTTTTTTTACGTCTTCTTTGCGATCAAGAACAGCGATCTCCATTATGGTTAGAACTTGTCTCAATGGGAACAAATTTTGCAAACATATGGCATTGTAACTCAATCAATAAGTTGAATTAAATGTAATTATTTTCAATTAGTATGGCCTTGTAATGGCTCCAATATGTCTCCGGTTTAAATATATTCGAATTTATCAAGTTATTTTTATAAAAAAAAAAGAAAAAGAAAAAGAAAAAAATGCTGACTAATAGCTAATAATTAATGATTTATTAAAAATGCAATGTTAATTTTTTAATTACCGACAAATTTTTAATTAACAAAACCGAAATTAATTGAATTCTACATTTATACTGTATCGATATTGTATTAATAAAAAAAAAGTTTCAGAAACCCCCACGACAAAAAAGCTCTAAAAGGTTTTAAATAAAAATCCCTAAAATTCCGTATTCCAAATTTTATTATAATTTCGAATAAACTAAACAAAAAATTTTCATTCGTCGTGTATGACATTACGCTACAAAATATTCGGCAAAACATATCACAGACCATGGATGAAAATTAGCTTATTCTAAATTATAATGAAATTCACAATATGGAATTCCAGAAATTTTTATTTAAAACCTTTTAAAGTTTCTTCGCCGCGGAGTGTTAATTTTTTTTTTTTAAAAGCTTTTATTTAACTTGCTATGTTAGTATGGTGGTTTAGATCAAATCTTGGTATCAAAATTTAGGTAGGTTCTAATTGAGCTAGAGGTTTCAAATTTTGCATACGTGTTTAACCTTGATGACAATGCAATATTGTATAATTAGTTTTGTCCTAAATCGCCCCAAAACCAAAATTATTGATTTTTAGTCCTTGTGCAACTTTTTGACATTTCGAATTGTCAAATATTGTCCATTGATTTTACATTGCAATTTTTTGTTTCCATAGTTATGTCTGATTAGGGTAAATTAACCGATTAAAATATAGGTAAAAAATTACTTCTTTATTTTTTTTTTAAATTAATTGTAATCAGACTAAAGAGTAGAAAATAAAATAAAGTAAAAAAAATGTTTTTTTATTCAAAAGCTTTTATTTAAAAATGGGCTAAAAAAAATGAAATAACTACTGAATGAAGTGAAGCAGTATGCAACATAATTTATAAAAGCTTCAGGCGTTTAATCAAGTTTGGTAAGTACTGAAAAGTAAAATAGCTACACTTATATCCAAAACGGAAATAATTAATGATAACGACTCAAGCTTTTATAAATTATGTTGCATATTGCTTCAAACTTCATTCAGTAGTTATTTCATTTTTTTAGCCCATTTTTAAATAAAAGCTTTTGAATAAAAAAACATTTTTTTTTACTTTATTTTATTTTGAAACATTTTGGTTTTTTGTTGAAGACTTTTATAAAATCCTTAATTTTAAAAATATCAAGAACCATCTCGCAGTTACCAGTTTTCAAAATGGTTTATTGAAATTTTTAACTTTACTATTATTCTAGAAATCCTAGAATATCCTGGGAAAATGGTTGGACTCATTTTCATCAAACCTGGTTAAGGACCATCCCACACTTACTAGTTTTCAAAGTGGCTTTTTTAAGATTTTGAATTTTATTTTTATCCTGTAAATCCTGAAATATCCTGGAAACGGCTTAATCAGGCTAAGAACCATTCCAGAAATTACCAGCTTTCAAATAAAAAAACTGCATTAAAATTGATGAAGCTGTTTTTTGGAGATAAATGCTAGGACACACACATACACACCTCTTACCCCAAGCGTATATGCTTGTGGATTGTAAATCTGAAGCAAATTTAAGGGAGGAGTTCACGCGAGAAACGGCTAATAAACTAATTTTTTTCGAATTTCGTTTTTTGTTTTTATTTTGTTCTGTGGTTCTTTACAAACACGGTGATATATAAAACATGGCCAAAAAAAATTTTCTTCAAGTAGAAAAATATTTATTTGTGAGCCGCTGCACAGCCAAATTGCTGCTCCTTTGCAGACAACGCTCGCCCCCCCCCCCCGCCCTCGCGATTTGATCAGTAATATTTAGTTTTGGTGTGTACATGAGTTATAGTATGCACTGAGATAATGTTCTTTTATTTGTATGCCTTTGTAGACGTTTTAATAAACAGTGAGTAAACCGCTTCTTTTGTTATTATTTTTGTTTTTTACCGTTTCCCGAAAGTTGTATTTTTTCTAATAAGGAAAATCATATCTCAAGTTCTAGAAAAGATAGAGACTTAATTTTTTTTAAATTTTGTTGATAAACATATTGCGCATAAAGTGGAGTATGCTTTTTCCATTTGAACAATTAGAACTAATTTTAAACATTTTTTTTTTAATAAAAAATTGGGTTTTATAATTTTTAGAAGTTTGGGATTACAATTTTCTAGTTAATTTTTAAAATTACCTGAAACCCATACTCAGCTTTATGGACAGGTCCTTTAGAAATAAAATAATGAAAAAATATTCATTACTTTTTGAGATATGGCGTTCCTTGTAAACGCTTAAAAACTTGTGAAAAAGGGCCCCCTCACCTCACAGGGAAGAGTAATGAATGTCTCAAAAACAAAATTTTCTATTTGAAACCCTCCCTAATTTGAAAAAAAATTCAACAAGCAAAATAATCATAAATAAAAAAAGTTGCTTTTTTATTTGAACTCCCCCCTTAAAGGTCTTATAAAAAGCTTATATCTGACTAACAAAGTAGTCTATTCTATACCAGTATTATTCCACGAATAAATTTATTATGCCTCCATTTTCGAGTTGGAAAGTGGGTCTTACGATTATAAAACTCTTCTAAGAAAATTATCTACCGAATCTTACGTTGCTACGCTTCAATTTCCACAGGCAACAGTTTAATATAATTGCGAATTTGTTTGCATTATGTCCGACTATCAAAGTATATTCGCTTATGGTAAATAAAATAATAATAAAGCAAGTAATTCATACGTAATATTATATCTATAGTTAAAAGATTAGTTCATAAAGATATAACAGACAGCTCGTCTACTATTTACTAACGGACACGCATACATTATAATAATTTACAATAATCGACACAAAAGTGTACTATATTTGTACAGTAAAAATAATTATACTACGCCATTCAAACCATTCCACAATTGAAGTTATATCAAACTAGCCGTAACCGTGACGTTGTTCACGCAAAACCTTGAGTAGTTTCTTTTTCCAAAATTTGTACATAGTTTCTTGCAACACAAAATGCATTAAATTGTCTCCAAATTGACAATTGTGTATTTATTGTATTTTTCGGTATACAATTAGCAACATTTTCTTTGATTTAAAATTCAGAAAAATTTCCAAGCTACAATAGTATTTTACAATATAAGTTCGGTAAGTTGCTTTTACTGATCGAGAAAATGTTGCGAAAACGAGACCCGCAGGGTCGAGTTTTTGCAATTTTCGAGATCAGTAAATGCACTTAACGCATCGTGTATTGTATAATATTTTTTGCACGATCGATTTAAAATAATTAAAGATTAAAAATGTGTTAAATAAAAAATAAAATTCAGATAATATAGATGAAATTTATATTTCTATGTTATGACATAGAATGCCATGAATAAATATTATAAATATTCATAACAACTAATATGAATCTTTGTAGTGACAATTGACAACCATATTTGTAAATAAGAAATTAAGTGTCAATATTTCACTGGCGTGAATATTTTTTTTGAATTTTCGATTAAAAAAAATTAAGGAAAATAGTTTGTTAAACTATATTATTAGTGAGAATAATGAAATTGATGAAGCATCTTATTTTTGACTGCAAATTTATTCTCGTAAAATGAAAGGAAGATTATGAAAGCCACAGAAAATCTTAATGATTGAACGACCTTTTGAAATGTCAATAAAATAAGAAGACTGATGCCAACAATAATAATAATAATAATGTGCAAACTAGTGAAAATTTTCATATTATTAATGGATTTATTTTCCTAATTGTTCAAATTGTACTTTTAATTTCAATATAAATAAATAAATACAATCATTTTTGAGCTAATTTAACTTACCACACTCCTATTTACTTACCACGCATCTATTTCACTTACCGCACTGTTATTTTTTGGTTTCCATGGATATAAACAAACGTTCGGGAAATGTAACTTACCAGCATTGTCAACAGCCTCGGTAAATGCATGAAAATACACGATCGTGCAAAAAATTTATTTACAATTTGTTACTATAGTTATGAAATATGTAAATGTAAATTTACGTAATGTGTGTACATGCTCAAAAGAGTTTTTCCATTTTCCCGTGGGAATGAGATATTTTCCCGGAATAAAAAGTATCTTAGATGTTGACTGAGGTAATAAATTATTATCACACCAAATTTCATCAAAATCCGTTCAATAGTTTTTACGTGATGCGTGAACAGACAGACAGACAGACAAAAATTTTAAAAATCGCTGTTTTGATATCGATGATTAGAAGGATAGTTTTGCAAGCGATTCGTATCCAACATATTGACAAAATACTTTCTATTGCCTAGTAGAAAAATTACGAAGAATGAAAGCAATCGTTAAAAAAAGACTTATGCTAATATTATAGTCAATAAACCAATTAAATAAAATGATTGGGAACAAGGGATAATGGAACTTTTATCAACAAGAAAATTAAGAATTTTCTGACACATCTCAAAAACACCTTCACTTTTTCTTCTTGGCCTAATTCTTTACTTCTGGTCTCATCATCTTGAGGTAAAAATTGATTTATCAAAAAATTGACATTATTACGTTCATGTAATAATTTTTTTTTTATTAGAGCTTACAGCTTTTCGTTGTCGATAACATGATTCTTCATAAAAATTTATAAAAGCTTTCATTTTATCCATTGAACATATAAATTTGAATATGTGGAAAAATTCATAGATCAGAAGAATAGAAGAGTCTTTTTTTATTCACTAGACCGTCGTCTATGGCAATTTTTCTACTAGACTCAAATGTGACCTTCTTAATGACATGACTATTAGTGTCGGCTGCCAGTGCTAATGACTAATCTTCTAATTATAGCGTTTCCCTGAACACGTGTTTGAAAGAACAATGTGCGTTACAAACCCGTACGCGCTTAGAGGACGGGGGGACTTGAATTAGGCACGTGTTTGGAAGAAGAGCCTAGCGTTACAAAACCGTGCGGATTTCGAGGAAACAGTGCCTCCTATTAAACACGCAAACGGAAATATGCTTCCGGGATTGTACCGTAGAATCCGAGACGGTTGGTCGTCTTATAAATTAATAAAACTTTATTTAAAAAAAAAAAAAAGATCTTACTTATGTATACATATATGCAATGGCTTCAAAGCCGAATGTTAATAATATAACGCAAACAATAGCCTACGGATATGACGTAACAACATTTTAAATATAATATACCAGTTATAATTTATCATATATACGCAAAAAAAACATACTATAAAAGGAATAATTACATATCTACCTAATTACAATAATACTATAGCGATCAGTGATCACATACATAGATGATGGTACTATATCTACCAGAACAACCAGAACCGTCAGAAAGAATAATTTATTTCCTCATAGTAAGTGTTACGGTTATCTATTATTTATTATGTTATTACCGGGTGATGTTATTATAGTGTTATTACCACATTTAGACGTAATACGTACGGAACGGAATTTTTTTTGATGGAGTCACTGAAATAGTTGAGTCACTGTAGAGTGGAAATTCCCTATATAGGGTTTCAAGAAATCAGTTTCTTTCGAAAAGGTTCAAAAAAGTTCCGTTGATTACAGAAATTCAACATCTTTATGTGTTCACAAAATTTTCTTCTAAAATAAATTAATATGTGTTCAGTTTAAGCCCATACTGCACCAACACTACTGTTCATGCTTTCAGACGTAATAAAACTATAAAACCGAAACTCACATAAACGAATAAAAATAGAATTTATATATATATATATATATATATATATATATATATATATATATATATATATATATATATATACCGTGTGAGTTTTTCGAGAGTTGCCATTTTTATTATAGCCAAACCGTTGATTTAATCGAAAAATTGTTCAAATAAGAGTAGTAGATATCGACGGGGGCAACCGATTGCTACAGTCAGGAGCTTTATAGCTCTTATAGTTTTCGAGCTATGATACAAACTTATAGATTTTTAAATGAGACTATATGTATATTAATTTTTCGATAAAACTGATCTAATGCATTAATTAACAACATAAATGGGCAAAAAAAATTTTTTACCCAAGTTAAATTTTTTTATTTTTCTTTATCAGTTAGGCAGTAAAATCGGTCGGAGGGGTCGGACCAAGCACCTTGATTCATTAGACTGTCTTACAAGCAGCAAGCAGTATTCATTACACTGTCTTAGAGCACAGGGATGTCACCGTTTAATTCATCATTTTGTTACTTCACTATCTTTAGTATTAGAATATAGATATTGTTGGCAATCATTTTTGTATGCATCATAAAGTTCTTACAGGTTCGAAGTTTTTACAGGTACCACCCAAACAACATAAGGTTGCGGGTCAGATGCGCAAATGAAAGAGTACGACAACAAGAATTAAACTATAACATATATGCATAAGAGTGTGATAAAAGTTGTGTTAGCACATTAAATTTTACCATAGTAGCACATATTTTTTATTTTGGTCGTCGATCGCGCACGTATTATAACTAAGAGAGCATGGTAATTTTTTTGAAATTTTATCTACAAAAATTATATGATTTTTCTCTCCGTGTAGATATTAAATTCTAATTTAACTGAATTATTTATTCTATACGATCAATTATTTATTATTTATTAAAATCTAGTAATCAAATTGAATTAATTATTTTCTAGACGTCTAATTAAACACACAGACAACACGTGCGGAAATTTCTAATTACTCCCAATTCATCATCAAACTCAAGAAACAAATGGATTTAATTTCAAACAAAATATTATAAACAAATTATGTATATGCATTCGATATTCACTTACTGTATATGTGTGTGCTTTTATGGGCTTTGTGTGCTTTCACCAATGTGAAAGGGAGCTTAATTGATTCTAAGCTCTTACAAGCACACAAACATATTATACGAGTGCTTTTGACAGATGGGAGGATTCGTTCGACCATTGTTCTTGTAAATATTATTTATGATTTCATAATAAATTTTTAGTTTTTCTGTATACAGTAAAACCTCGAATTACGGACACCTCTCTTAACCGTACGCCTCCGATAGCTGAACAAATTTTTTTTATGACGATGGCATGCTAGATTAAAAATAATACATTCAGCATTCTGTTAACGTGGACACGATATTTTTTGACGAAGACATATTATTTATTAGTACACTATTACCTCCATTAATCGGACGCGAGTTCGTCTAGTGCGTATGTATACCTATATGGGTTAGGTATAATTGTTCATGTTTTAACTTGTAAGCTATGATTCTAATGTGACGATGCAATTGTAAACGGAATATTTTGGTATAAATACCTAAATTCGTTCATAAAATTGATTTAAATTAAAAAATTAAAAAATACACTGCCAGTGGGGTGTGGTACACAGCTTCCTCGTACTCGCAAAAGACTTTAAAATAGTATTCTAAAGGCTAAATTATAAAATAATAGCAAACATATTTTAGAAACTAACCCTCAAAATATTATACTTTAAAAATTTTAGCAAAGAGGGACTAGCAGTAAATAAGATATTGACATTTAATGGGATTTCATAGTAGCGCCGTGGATACTATTACTCCGAATGCAATGTAATTTGTAGGGGACCATCTAGGAACCAGACCGCATAATTTCTGACAATTTCATAAAAAACAGTTGGAAAATTCACAAGTTATGCCACTTGGTGCAATATAGTATATTAATGGAATGACATGGTAGCGGCGTAGCTACCGTTACTCCGATTTCGATTAAATTCATAGGGGACCATCTAGGAACCAAACTGCATAATTTCTGAAATTTTCATTAAAAACAATCGAATAGTTCAGAAGTTATGCCACTTGGTGCAAACTGGCGACACACAGACGGACGGACGGACAGACACCAAACCAAAATTGTTCAGGAAGCTCTAAAACGTAAAATGTGCGTAAAAAATTTTATTTTGAAAGGAAAAAATTTTTTATTTTTCAAAAGTGATCACAATGCTTCCGCTACTTTAGTAGCCTCGGAAACAAAATGTTGAATTCAAAAATTAGTTATAAATACTACATTATTTAATACTATTATTTACTCTATACCCCTGTTAAGCGGACACGTCTATAATCCGGACAAATTTTTGCGTAACACTGCTGCTCGGTTAACAGAGGTTCTACTGTATTACAAATAAAATTTGTGAAAACTGAAAAAGGCAAAAAGCGAAAGCAATACGTATATAGGTGTACTTTAATGGCCATAATGGACAATTAATATGATTTGTGGAAAAAATTGTTTTAATAACTGGAAAAAAAAACAATCCTTAATGACTATTCTGTGTATATGTTTGTTAGTACAATTTTAATAATTTTCAAACCCTGGAACATGTTAGCCGGAACAAAATTACAAGTTTAATGGCGAACCAAATGTTATTGTTCTGATCATCATAAAACCCTGCGTTCGAAGTTCTGGTGATGGGGAAATTTTCCAATAAAACTGTACATTTAAGCGGGAACACAAGCAAACAAAATTTCCCAAAAAAATTATAATGAGAGCTAAAAATTCTGGAAGCGATTTAGTAACAATCGTACTGAAACCCAAACACACAAAAGGAAAAAGTAAAGATTCTTAAGGACACAGAAAGGATTCAAATTTAGAATACTCCTCGATTTGTGTCTGAGATTAAAAAGACTTAAATTTTCTTAACCTAGTTGCTCTGAGATAGTCAGGTACAAAAGTATATCTCAAAAAAATTTCTTTTATCAAAAATTAAATAATGTATTAATATTATTCAGTTATTATATTTGTATACCACTTGTTTTTTTTTTAATTTCCGCGCGCTTATGTTGTTGCAATATAAAAACATTGTTGAAAAAGCATTGTAAAAACGGCGTGCAATAATTTTGTGAATAATTTTTTGTGCGTGGTGAATAATTTTTATTTCTTATTAAATATGGTTTATGTAACTTTGTATTTTATAACATTAAATTTTTATCAAAAATAGAGTTTTACCATAAGAGCCCGTGTTAAAAATACAAAACTTTGAAATCGTTTTTCTCAAAATTGGGGTAGTCAATTTTTTTCTGTAAGGGCGGGCATTATTGGTGTTGAATTAATTAAATATCTAGAGAAGTTTCGTTAAAATCCTTTAAAAAAATCGTTTTATCAACCAACTACACACACCGGCATAATTAGCGGAACATAAAAAAAAATATAAAAACCAATTTATTAAACAAAGTTGGCTGTTTTTTTTTTTATTTTTATTTAAAATAATATTGAAGTAAGGAATCAATTGACTTTCCATCGATTTGTTTTTATTTATTATTGATGCAATTCTTTTTATGAGGTCTGTTACTTTCGAAATCAAATACCGTTTCTTCTCAATGCGGTCGAGTTTCAAACTGCCGTAACTGAAGAATGGCAAAGACTGTCCCAGGAAACTATAGATAACATCATTCTGAGTATAGAAAAATGAATGGAAGCTTTGATAAAAGCACGGGAGGAACCAGGCGAGATTAAAACGCTATGTTTCATTTTCTATTTGTTAAATAATCTTTAACTTAAATGATCCTTAGACGACATAAGATTCCAAAAATTTGGCATTTCATATGGTTAATTGCTTTTGCTAACGAAAATAAAGGTATATCGACTTGTGGACATGCAATTTTAAGTGAATAATTAAATAAGACTAATAGTTTCTTAAAATTAAGTAGTTTGATTTTTACAGATATTTTGTATGTTCCGCTAATTATGCCGGTGTGTGTACCTTAAAATATGGGATTGGTGATTTAATTTTAGTAACATGCGCTAACATTTTTGGATTTTAACATAAAAATTTCAAAATTGACTTACAAAATATTTTCACTACTTTAATATTTTGTTATAAAGTTATTCTAGTCATATTACAACTGAAATTTTGTCAAAGATGAAAAAATTTCGACCAAATAATCGGCCCAAACACTTAACAATATCACAGAAATCAATTTCTGTAACTTTTACATAAAACATTATCCAAATTATCTGTAATAATGACCCTATCAACAGAAAAAATAACAATCGCCCAATTAAAATTTAAAATTTTGCAATTAAAAAACATTACAATTATTATCCGGCCCATACACGGTTCAACATGTTGTACAACTTGGTTGAGTTGTACAACATGTTGAATCGTGTGTGGGGCAGTTGGTCAACTATTTTGATGGTTGCATAAAGGGTTGAAGTAAAATCAAAATATTTTTATTTTATGTGGGCGGAACAAATGGTCTATGAACATATTGTACTGTGTGTGGGGTAGTTGAACAACAAAACCAGTACACATATGGTGTAAAGGGTGTAAATCAACAAAATATTTACAGCGGTAACAATTGAAAAGTTTAAATATTTGATTTTGTTTATTATTTCCAATAGCTTGCGGTGATACCGCACTTGAAAATTTTAAATCTTCAAAAGAATTTCCCGTTGCAAGAAACCTTAATGTAATTCCCAAGCGTGTTTTTGCAGAAATTGCATCACGCATAAACGCATCTTCTTTGTTTATTAAAGGTGTTATTTTTACTAAAATATCATTAACAATTTCTTCGTTCATTTGCATATAATTTTTATAATCGGTTCACATTCACCAATTTTTTTAATAGTTTTTCATTAGAAAATTTTTTTCCAACCACTTTTTGCTCCATTTTCTTTTTTTTCGTTTACTCAAGCAAGCTTTCTTTACTAACTTCTGCAATTACTGCTACGGCAAGAATTTTATCCTTAATTTTAACAAAGTTCTCTTTTTCAAAAATTGTGAATAACTGAAGTTGGACAACAAGTTGAATGAATAGTTTAATAGTGTATGGCAAACAGTTCAACTTGTAGTACAACAAGTTGAACCGTGTATGGGCCGCATTACATTAAGTAAACACCAATTTTTAGGGTCAATAATACTTTTGATAAATAATTTTTTCTTAAAACTAGCACAAAGGTCAAGCAATAGTCAAAATTATTAACATTTTTGGAATGTTATAAAAACAAAATTGATTGACATGTACTTATGTGTTCATTTAAATAAATCAAAATCGACCACAAAAACAATCAAATTCAAATTACAGATTTGCGCGCAGATGTTTCAAAATATTTAGAGCATGTCAATTAAAACATACATACATACATACATACATTGAGACAAACATCTCAAATGGGTTTTTCGCAAACTTTAATTATTCGACGTAAATCGACGCATTAAAACAGATGTCCAAAAACAATACACAAACACGTAAAGGAAATAAATTATTCTAGGAACCGATTAATACATTTAACCCTACAATATTACTATATAATAATAATTATACATATTGGCTACTGATGGGTCCTCATGACCCAGTTTAATAAAACAAGGACTTTTTATTAGACAACAAATTAGACTCGTGCAAATGTTTCGCATAAAATCATCTACAGTAGAACCTCTGATTACAGACACCTCCCATAGCCGGACCCCTCCTATAACCGGACAAATTTTTTTCTCTTCAGCAGAGCCTCTGTTAGCCGGACACAATATTTTTTGACGAAAATATATTATTTAGTACATTATTACCTCCATTAACCGGACGCGAGTACGTCTAGTGTGTATGTATACCTATGTGGGTTAGGTATAATTGTTCATGTTTTAACTTGTTAACAATGATTCTAGTGTGACGATGCATTTGTAAACATTATATTTTTGTATAATTACAGTGGAGCTTCACTAAAGTTAAGAAAAATTTGGTAAATTTTAGTGAAGCAGATTGAGGTCAGTGGCGGTCATTTAATACATGATCGGGACTAAATAATAATTTAAGTCATAGGTGACGTACAAGAGCAAACTATTTAATAATTTGGATTCCGGTGGATTAATTGGATTTTATATTAACGTATAAATTTCATTAAAAATATTGCTGTTAGAAAGTTCTTCATTATATAGATATATCTGCTATAGAAATTGTTTTTTTTGTTCCTTGAACGAACAATTGACAAGTACCGCATGTATTTTTCAATCTATATAAGCAGCTACGATTTGCTTTGGATTCACCAAATTTTCCGAATTAGTTATTAGGTACCTGGTATTCAAATATTTTGGTAAATTAATTTATTATATTATGTTAATAATTGAATTGAGTAAGTAGCCTTCAATCAGATCACTCGCTTTGTATATATTTGAAAAAAATTTTAAAAATTCTGGAATTCAACATTCTAGAATTCTTTTTGCATAGACAAATATTTTTATTAAAAAACACCACTGATTTGTTTACGTTTTTATGTTTTAAGGTTTTACAATTTATCACTTTATAGTTCAGCTCCTAACCAATCTTAGTTATGTCATGAAAAGTATATAATTAATATTATTTCCCTCTGTTTTTCTAATATTGTTCGATTTTTCACTTTCAATAAACATAATAAGTAACATTTATATACTTTAAGTTACAAACGAACTTCTAAAATTCGACAAAATAACAATATGTACAGTAGAGCACCAGTTTTGTCAAGAAAAAGTAGTCTCCAAAAGTGGTGCTTGACAAAAGTGATGCTTTTTGACCAGGGGCGATTCACAAATATCATAAGATGTTGTGATTGAAAACATATATGTTTTGAATTAAAATTATGTTTTTTTAAATATTACCTAATAAAAGAAAAAAAGAAGTGAAGAATTAAAAATTATTTATCTCAGAAAATATTTTTTCATTTGTCGTTTTATTTATTTGCTTTGAAATAATTTTGTTTACATTTTACTTATGATAAAAACCGCCACAGAACAGAATACATATAGATAAACATTCTATGTACAATAATTAAAATCTACATTCCCACGCTTTGAAGTCTGTTGTTGTTTGTCACTATTATTATCGGTATATTTATTTGTTCCTTTTGATAAAATCATACATCATGATCTATTGCACATGGATTTAATATTTATGTACTTGACATTTTCGATGCAACTTTCCAAAAGTGATGTTGACTAATTTGATGCTTTCAAAAAATACTTCTATACATATACATAGTCACAGAAAGTGAGTGTACTCTAATCACTCTAACGCACTTTTGATTTTTCATTGACTTTCCAAAATGTTCCAAAAACACTAAGTTTTCCTTTATTACGGACACATATGTATAACTGGGTACGCACTCATTTAGTTATATCCGTTATATCTAAAACAATGAATGTATCACCTTGAAGCAAACAATCGTAGATCTATTTGTAACATCCGTAAGCACGTATCAAAAATTACGTGTGACAATAAATTTTGTTGCAACATTTTTTTTTTTTATTTATCTAAAATCGTGCTTACAAGACAATAATTTTTATAGAGAAAATCGCATTATCAACAGCCACATGCGTCAAATTACGCAATTTAAGATTATATAAACAGAATTTAACACGTCAAAAAAATATATAACTTGCATTAATTGTTTGAGTACTGTTTCCGGTTTAAAAATATTATAAAGACTTTTTTTGAGGAAGTTTTTTGGTAAGATTTTTTAATTTTTTCTTTTTTTTTGGCAAAAGTAAGAAATTTGAACGGCGTTAATTTAAAATAAAGTTATTTATTGACTGTTTTTAAGCATTCAATCAGTACATTGCATCATTATGTTTTGTTTTTTTTTATATAAGATATGTATTTACTGCAATTTTTATAATATAAAAAAATAAAATGCTCAGATGTATAAATTAATTCTTTATCTTGTTTAAAATATTTTTTTTAAAAGCTGGAGCGAACTATACTTTTCATAGCTATTTGTGAAGTTTTTGAATGAATTTTTTTTGGGCGATTTTTTTGATGCGGTCCCTATCCATTGCACAAAAAAAAACGCCGTGAGCAGCGGGGCCCCATCACGGTAGTCGAATTTTCCCCTTCATCTTCGGTATTGAATGTCTACAAGCGAAATGTGATTGAAAGTCTACAACCGAATTGTCATTTTGTTGGTTTCAAAACTGGTGATGAGTGTTCGGCTGATCGAGGTTTTAAAAAAAGGTTTTAAGTATTTAAGGGCTGTATCTCAGTAAATTTCAATTTTGTGCCGAAAACAGGTAGCAGAAAAAAAGCCAACACAATTCGTACGAGGACATTCCTGCCCATGTTTATCCGCTAATTGCCTTTATGTTTTAGTTTTAAAAATTAAAAAAGGACCTTAAATAGTAAACTGGAAGGCCTTTATAAAGATATTTTTTCTTTCCAAAAAAATCCAAAATATTCTATTTTATAAATACTAAAAATCCAAAATTCCTAATTTATAAATAAACAGTGACTTTAATAACATTTTTAAATTACTTAATATGTATGTATTTCATTTGTCATAAAAGTAAGTTCACTTTTTTTTAAATTTTTTAAAATTACTATTCGCCTACTTGTATTTAGAATAAACATAATGCTTTTAAAACACATTTAACAATAGCATTCAATTCCGATGTAAAAATGGGAGAAGTGGGGGGAAAAGTGATGCCGACTCCCTTCAAGGTACTAGCTGAATACTAACTGAATACACGTACAAAATTTCAGCCCTCTAGGTTTCCTTATGGAGTCTCTAGACGTGTTAGAAAACAAGCAAAAAAATTAAGGAAATATTGGCGTAAAAATCGTGGGGGTAAGGGTTAAAAGTTGAAACCTCCAAAAAACAGTGTCTGGCTATTAGCTTAACCTGTACACCAAATTTCAGCCCTCTAGGTTTATTTGGGGAGATTTTGACCCGAACGAAACTGTTAAAAAACAAGAAAAATCATGTTCTTTTGGGTATAAAAATGGTGGGGGTAGGGGTTAAAAGTCGAGACCCCCAAAAGGCACCCCCTTGATACTAACTCAATCCGAATACAAAATTTCAGCCCTCTAGGTTTATTCGAGTGACCTGTGCTAGTGGTACAAACTTCGAAAACGTCGAAAATGCATGAAATTGTAGCTTAAAAATGAGGGGGGTGGGGGTAAAATATTAAAACCTCCAAAAAGCACAACCTAGGTACGAACTTTATCAACACACCAAATTTCAACCCTCTACGTTAATTCTGGGGGGCTGGGGGCCTGTTAGACCCAGCGAAAATTGTTTTTCCCCCCTCTACTCCCACCATATCATCCTAGGAAGCTGAATTTTGGATATGTTGTAGATAATTGACCGAAACATTATTTAAAACCGGTTTGGAAAAGTTTTATTGCTTTGCCGCCCCCCACCACCCCCTTAAAGGTCGGGTCAGAAAAAAAATTTGCCCAAAATTTGACCCCACTTTGATAGTATGAGGTGCCTCGAAAATGAGCCCCATTTACCAAATTTCATCTCTTAACTTCCATAGGGGGGCCCTACACAAATTAAAAGGTGGCGGGAAAATATATATATATATATATATATATATATATATATATATATATATATATCAGACATTTTTTTTCTACATATTCGTGTTCTACGGGTCCGAAAACGGATAGCGCCCCTACTCTCGCCTCTCACAGCTCTTATCGTATAGACTGTATAAGTCTAATTTTTCGGAGAAAATTCGACTAAAAAATTATGCCATAATGTTAAAGCTTGACAAATATTCGTGACGAAATTGGCAAAGAATTTTTCATTGAATTTTTTAATTAAGGGCATTCTCGTAATATAACATATGTATGTATAAAATTGACATTAATAATTTTATAAATAAACTAACCGTACCCGCGACGTCGTTCGCGCAAAGCATTGTTATAAATTCAATGAGAAGTATGTAAGTGTAATAATTATACAGAACTTGCAAAGAATAATAATTTTAGTGTAATGAATGCACATATGCTCAAAATGGTTTTTCTATTTTCCCGTGGGAATGAAGAATTTTCCCGGAGTAAAAAGTATTTTAGATGTTGACCCAGGTAATAAGTTATCATCACACCAAATTTCATAAAAATTCGGTGTCCAATAGTTTTTGCGTAATACGTGCACATGCACAAAATGGTTTTTCTATTTTCCCGTGGGAATGAGGCATTTTCCCGGAGTCAAAAGTATCTTAAGAGTTGCCCTAGGTAATGTGTTATCACCACACCAAATTTTATTAAAATCCGTCCAATAGTTTTTGCCTAATGTGTGCACATGTTCAAAATGGTTTTTCCATTTTCCCGTGGGAATGAGAAATTTTCCCGGAGTAAAAAGTATTTTAGATGTTAGCCCAGGTAATAAGTTATCATCACACCAAATGCGTTTTTGCGTGATGCGTGAACAGACAGACAAACAGACAGACAGACAAAAATTCTAAAAATCGTTGTTTTGGTATCTACATCGATAACTATTTACAGTACCAGAACAATTTTCAAAAAATATTCCATGTACAGAAATGGTCTCGTTACAATTTTATTACATGTATATAGATGTTTAAAATCTATTAACAATGAATTATTAAAAAAATATGCATATATTAACCATATGTGCAAATTTTTAATTAAAATTAGTAATTATTAATAAACTTACGACTTGAGGTGTACAGCGGCTCACAATAAAAATAGTACACTATTTACATAATTTTCATATACACATTATTTTCGTAATTTTCAAAAAACACTATCTCAAAAAAATTTTCAAGTTTTGAGGCTTTCTAAAAAAAATATTTTTCCCAAAAGGTATTTAAGATTAGTATCAAATTAAAACCCATTAATTTCTCTTTAAAATGAGCAGTCATACAACTCTCTAGGACTTATAAAACTGAAATTAGAACATTTTATAGTGCTGGGATTGAGTAACAAAAAAGGGTTTTTGCAATTTTCAAAAGTATATAACTCAAAAACTATAAGAGTTAAAATTTTTTAAAAATTATATTTGAATTCAGGATGTTAAAGAGTATAATTAACCAAAGTTAATTATATTACATTAACGATGTAATGAAAATCGGATTGTGACGACACATTACCTTATACTTCGATCGGTTACTCTGCTCTAATTAAACATTACCAGAAATCAATCCAAATTTTCCAAATCAACAATTATTTTCTCTAGTTATCAGAAAAATAAAGTGTTTTTTTTTTCTTAGTTTTCTCACCTGTTTGATAATGATCATATGGATCGAAACGTATCATAAGAGTTTCGACAATTAAAGTAATATTTTCGCAAAGTGTTTTATATCTTAACAGCAAATCATTCCACTAAATTTCATCAAAATCCGTCCAGTAGTTTTTACATTATACGTGTACAAACAGACAGACAAACAAAAAAAAACAATTGCTGCTTTGATACTTAAATGGATAATATTTACCAATACCATTACAATTTTTTTAAAAATATTCCATGCACAAATATAGTTTCGTTATAATTTTATTGTATGTGTAAATGTACTTGACTGATACAGATATATTCTAATTTTAATGTGTATCAATTTTAATGTCGTCAACTGTACACCCACATCTTAAATAATGAACTGGACAATTAAATACAAGCAATCTTATGAATTTTAATTTGACAAAAAAATTTTGGCAATTAAAAATGTTACAAATTATAAAGTTCAAAATTAAAAAATTAAAAAAAGACATTAACGAGAAAAAAAACTGGAGCAAGGAGAATTATTTTTTTTTTAAATGAAATTAGCAAATATTTGTTTCTAAATTAAATAATTAACAGTGTCCTATGTTTTAACTTCACCCAACTAACAGTGTCCTACGTTTTTTTTCCAATCAACTACGGTCAAATATCAATTACAGGACAAGGTTTGTGATATCTTTTTTTTTTGATAAGTTAATAAAAGTATGAATTTGCTTAAAAAACAGTTCTACAGCAAGGTCAAAAATTAGAACAAAGACATCCATAAACGCATCAGATCATGGACGCCTATACCCGAGGGCAAGGCGGGGCCTAGCTTTAGGGAAACGATAAAATATATAAGCGTAATCATAATAAAGATCTTAAAGTGCCATTTACAGATATATATATATATATATATATATATATATATATATATATATATATATATATATATATATATATATATATATATATATATATATATAGTTTCCCTACCAAAGCTCTGACCATTTCCAAGATATTTAAGAAAATTGAAAAAAACTCAAATTTTCAGGGGTGAGTTTCACCCCCTTAAAGCTCTTATGGGCACGAACGAAATATGGCTCGTGATTAGTTTTAATAAGATCTACAATCCACCAAAGTTTCAAAAATTTCTGAGAGATTCAGTTGGATACCTTTCCTTGTTAGTGTTTGTGTTAAATGAAAATATTAACAAAAATTTTGATTTAACAGAATAAAAATATTAATCTGTTTTGAACAACAAAAAGTAACACAATATTTGTGTAAAATGGAAAGAATGTCTATATAAGTACACTTATTTGTGTACTTCCAACACCAAAAAACTGGTTTTGCGCGCACTTACTGCTTTAATTGAGAGCGGGGGTTTAATCAGGCGTTTTTTTTTTAACGTCGCCTAGTATTTTAGCAACAGGATGGAGTTTTGCGACATGGTCTGAATTGGAACTTTTTATGGTTACTTACAAGTCGTCTTCTAGCCTCCCTATAAATTAATTATCATATTGGCGCCTTTACATCAGATGGAAGATAACCTTGCTATTTGGGAAAAATTGAGATACCAGAATCAATTTGCTCAAAGATCAAGACTGACTTTGCTCATAACTACCAGTCATGGAATTTTAATTATTTTCATAATCTACACATATAATAAAACTGTAACGAGACCATTTCTGTACATGGAATATTTTTTAAAAATTGTACTGGTACTGTAAATAGTTATCGATGTAGATATCAAAACAGCGATTCGTAAAATTTTTGTCTGTCTGTCTGTCTGTTCACGCATCACGTAAAAACTACTGGACGGATTTTGATGAAATTTGGTGCGGTGATAACTTATTACCTGGGTCAACATCTAAAATACTTCTTACTCCGGCAACATGTCTCATTCCCACGGGAAAATAGAAAACCCATTTTGAGTATGTGCACACATGACGCCAAACTATTGAACGGATTTTTATAAAATTTGGTCTGACATTAACTTATTACCTGGGTCAAGTTATAAGATACTTTTTATTAGGGTAAAATGTCTCCTTCCCTCGGGAAATTATAAAAACGATTTTGAGCATGTGCATGCATTACGCACAAATTATTGTTCTATGCAAGTTCTGTATAATTATACACGTACACTTCTCATTGAGTTTGCTTCCGAGACTACTAAAGTAGTGGAAGCATTGTGATCACTTTTGAAAAATAAAAAATTTTTCCCCTCCCAAATAAATTTTTTTGCGCATAATTTACGTTTTAGAGCTTCCTGAACAATTTTGGTTTGGTGTTTGTCCGTCCGTCCGTCTGTGTGTCGCCAGTTTACACCAAGTGTTTTTAATGAAATTTTCAGAAATTATGCAGTTTGGTTCTTAGATGGTCCTCTATGAATTTAATCGAAATCGGAGTAACGGTAGCTACGCCGCTACCATGTCATTCCATTAATATAAATTGCACCAAGTGGAATAACTTCTGAACTATTCGATTGTTTTTAATGAAATTTTCAGAAATTATGCGGTCTGATTCCTAGATGGTCCCCTACAAATTTCTTGCATTCGGAGTAGTAGTATCCACGGCGCTACCATGGAATCCCATTAAATGTCAATATCTTATTTACTGCTAGTCCCACTTCGCTCAAATTTTTAAAGTATTTTTGGGGTTAGTTTCTAAAATATTTTTGCTATTATTTTAGAATTTAGCCTTTAAGTATTTTGAGTTACAACAATTTTTTATGAACTTAAGGCGAAAATATAATTTCACAGTATATACATATATTTGATAGAATACGGTTTTCAAGTCTTTTCCTAAATTAGTAACAAGATTTGAAATTGAACCGATCACGAATAGCCATCTGTGATATGACAATGCGTTAACACATTCACACCTCGCACCTCGTATGCACACATACTTTTGATACTTTCAAAAATAATTACCACCGTTATGCAACACCTCTCTATATCTATTATTTTTAAAATCGTTTCATTTTGGAAACGAGGTTACGCCGTTTTTTTTTTCTGTATCAAAAATGATCTATGAAGCGAACAAAAAAAACAAGTTTCGTAAAATCTCATGCGTACAAAATCTTAATGAGTATTATTTAGTCATTAGTTAATTCTCATTATAAGAATAATCGTTTCTAAAAATAGCCATATAACCTACTTTTGCTCTTTAAATTTTTTTTTTAGTTAACCCACAAAAGTTCAGAACTTGTTTTCTTATCGATACATATTATAGGAAAATATTTAAAATATCTTTTGTTATGTAAATTTAATAAAATTTATTAGTGAATAAAACTGTAGTACGTAAGTTCCTCAAATTTATACAGGATGTCCCAAAATTCCTGGGATATAGAGCTGTCACGTATGCTAGAGGTCAAAAAAAGTGTAAGTGTACCGTTTATACGTGAGAGTTCAAAGTTTACGCTGTTCAAAAACCGGTAAACCAATTTTAATGAAATTTGACACCTACGCACTTCAGAGGATGCCACTACTTTTAGTAACCAAAGATGTATTTTGAAAATAAAATAAATACCACTTTTTTTCTTTCAAAATTTTGCAATTTCTTCTCAAAAAAGTAAAATTTCATTATCAATATTATATTTTGACAGTAATTATTTGAAAACGTTACTACGGATACCACCGATTGCTATATGGAGGAGTCAGTGTAAAAGTGAACCAAGTCCAAAAAAAATTTTTTTTCTAAAAATGCCTTTAAAGAAATTTTTTTCGCTGAGATATACTTTTGTAACTGACTATCTCAGAGCAACTGACAATAAGTACGTTAAGTTCACTGATAAACGTATTCATTCATAAAATTACACCAAAATTTCAATTAAAAATAAAATACCCCTGTCGCAGCATCCTGCATAACATAGCGAATTTCCGTTTATAAAAATCCGTTTTTCTGTGATTTTTCACCCTTTTAAGTGATTTTTCCTCCTCTTTCTAATGGTGTAAATAAATGTCAAAAAAATTTTTAACTTTAGAAAATTTTGGCAAAAAACTAATTGTTTTCACGAAAAATGGTCAAAAAAACCATGTTCTAGGCATCCGACATGGCTGGCTAACGAATTTGTCCAACGGTGTGGGACTAAATATAAATTTAATACATAAATTTTAGTGAATATTATTTTTGGTTTCTAGGGACCCCAAAACAAATTTCTATTATAGTCTCGGGAGATTTATTTCGGAGCTCTAAAAAATAGAACTTTCTTCGGAACCCTAAAAAACGGCATATAAGTAACATACAAACATATACATATGTATGACGTATATGACTTATATACAATCTATATCTTCCTGTACCACAAACACATTCTTTCATATAATTATGCATATAGGTATACCCCTGCCGCAGCATCCTGCATAACATAGCGAATGCCCTTTTATAAAAATTAAATTTTCTCGGAAACTAGTTGACATAGAATAATAGTTTAAAAACCTTTTTTATGTAATTTTTTTTCGTCGTTTAAATGATGTAAAAAAATTTCGCAAAAATTTTTAAATAAGTGGAAATTTTGGCAAAAAACTAATTTTTTGCAAGAACAAACACCATGTTCCTGGCATCCGACGTGTCTGGCTAACGAACTTGTCCAACGGTTTGGGACTTCCAACATTTTCACCAAATTTCGTAAACCTAGGACATTTCGTTCGAGAGTTATCGTGCGGACACATATATATATATATATATATATATATATATATATATATATATATATATATATATATATATATATATACATATATACATAATATACATATATATATATATATATATATATATATATATATATATATATATATATATATATATATATATATATATATATATAATTTTGGTGAATATTATTTTCGGTTTCTAGGGACCTCAAAACAAATTTCTGCCATGGTCCCGGGTTCAAGTCGCGTCATGACAGTGGCTGTAATAGCGAGCTTCCATTCTGGAAATTCGCTAAAAAAAGATAATTAATTTTAAATTAATTTTAATCAAGGTAAATGTTTAAGAATTGTGTCACACCGGATATAGAACATTCTTTTCCGGAATCGTGTATATCTATCAACAGACACACAGACATACAAACAGCATTTTACAATGAAACGAAAAGAGAATAAAAATGTATATTTTACTTCCGACTTCATCATTTTACGCGGGGCTTCAATGCTTCATTGTAAGTCTATTTTTAGATTTAAATTAACTATTAGGTATATGTACTTACTACATACCTGTGTATTTTAATAGCCTTGAACATTAATTATTATTACGTGAAAGTTTACAACAATTAATTAACTGAATATTCGTAAAATGTAACAATTAAGGTGGTTTGTCGATAAAAACGATTTTTTCAAAGGATTTTAACAAAACTTCTCTAGATATTTATTTAATTCAATACCAATAATACGAGCCTATTCCGATTAAAATTGACTACCACAATTTTGAGAAAAACCACTTCAAAGTTTTGTAATTTTAACACGGGCTCTTATGGGAAAACAAGTTATAAACCATATTTAATAAGAAAAAAGTTGTCAAGTGCGTGTTTGACACGCATTAAATATAGGTCCTCAGTGATTACTGTTTCTCAATTTTCGGGATAAAGTATATAAAGCATTTAAGTACACTTTTACGTTTTATTAAAGAATTTAGATAGAAAATTTTAACAGACAGACATAACAAAACTATAACTGCTCCAAAATTTTTTCTTCGGAACCTTAGAACGTTTAAAAACCACTGATCTACATCAATAATATGAACACAAAAACCACTAAAAACTTAACCTAACCTAACCTGAATGTGATTAGCGTTAGCCGATTGGTAAACATAGAGTTATGTGTACATTCTCTTTGAAAATATCAATACCATTAATTTCTAATTATAAATCAAACCATTCTCCATTTCCGTGAAAGAGATCTGTGCTGACTGACTGTTGAACTTCAGACCTTTTCACTTCGCACCGTTCGGCCCGTTTGAGCGGCTCAATAATTGAGAACACTCCTCAATCGTGTATGCACAAAAAGATTAATGAACTTGATTGATCACACAGCTGGGTATGTATGTAAATTGTTTTGTTTTTTAAAAACAAAAACAAAACTACTATTAAACAAAACAATTTAAGTGCACGGTTATTTTTAGAGTAAAACCATTTTAATAATTTCGTGGATGTAACAATTGTTATCTGTTAAGAAAAGATCAGCAGGAATTGCCTACGTCAATGCATCAGTCGTTTAGTAAGTTAACTATTTTCAGACATAGCTATTATCAAATCATAGGGCCGCCCCGATTTCACACTCTCAATCGAGCGACAATGTTACTTTGTGCTCGAATTAAATACGTAACATATTCTACAATCTTGTAAAATGTATTCGTTTTACTTAAAAAATACTTGAAAAAATAATAATGGACGTTCATGTTTTACTTTAATGTTATAATTTTTACAGCTTCAGAAATCTCTGGAGGTGTATTTGAGAAATCGCTGTCACTATTCCATATTTCTATCATATATGTATATCTATATTTTATTAAAAATTATTTATCAACTTATTATTTATTATTTATAATTATTTATTATTTTTAATTAATATTATTTATTTTGAAATTTAATAAAATTGATATTTCACTTAATAACGATAAAAATAATATGAAGTTTATAATCTGTTTCTTTGTTGCTATAGAAGATACAAACAACGCAACGCCTACCTGATTTGTAATTAAATATATGCTGAGGGAACGACAATGTACTACTTTTCACTTTAAAACGAAAAGTAACAGTTCTCGGGAAACACCTATTTTGCGCTTTCTTGACAGGGCGCAAAAGTCTACTTTCTATTATGATTGTAGAAAAAAATATGAGAGACCATTGGAGATAGTTATACAGGGTAAATTTTTTAAGAGTTGTCATTTTTATTTGGACTCAATCAAAAAATTGTTCAGATAACAGTTGCAGATACCGCTGAAGACAATCGATTGTTATAATCAGGAGCTTTATAATAGCTCCTTTAGTTTTCGGACTATGATACAAACTTATACTTTTTAGTCGAATTTTCTCCGAAAAATTAGACTTATACAGTCTATACGATAAGAGCTGCGAGAGGCGAGAGTAGGGGCGCTATCCGTTTTCGGACCCGTAGAACACGAATATGTAGAAAAAAAAAATGTCTGATATATATATATATATATATATATTTTCCCGCCACCTTTTAATTTGTGTAGGGCCCCCCTATGGAAGTTAAGAGATGAAATTTGGTAAATGGGGCTCATTTTCGAGGCACCTCATACTATCAAAGTGGGGTCAAATTTTGGGCAAATTTTTTTTCTGACCCGACCTTTAAGGGGGTGGTGGGGGGCGGAAAAGCAATAAAACTTTTCCAAACCGTTTTTAAATAATGTTTCGGTCAATTATCTACAACATATCCAAAATTCAGCTTCCTAGGATGATATGGTGGGAGTATAGGGGGGAAAAACGATTTTCGCTGGATCTAACAGGCCCCCAGCCCCCCAGAATTAACGTAGAGGGTTGAAATTTGGTGTGTTGATAAAGTTCGTACCTAGGTTGTGCTTTTTGGAGGTTTTAATATTTTACCTCCACCCACCTCATTTTTAAGCTACAATTTCATGCATTTTCGACGTTTTTGAAGTTTGTACCACTCGCACAGGTCACCCGAATAAACCTAGAAGGCTGAAATTTTGTATTCGGATTGAGTTAGTATCAAGGGGGTGCCTTTTGGGGGTCTCGACTTTTAACCCCTACCCCCACCATTTTTATACCCAAAAGAACATGATTTTTCTTGTTTTTTAACAGTTTCGTTCGGGTCAAAATCTCCCCAAATAAACCTAGAGGGCTGAAATTTGGTGTACAGGTTAAGCTAATAGCCAGACACTGTTTTTTGGAGGTTTCAACTTTTAACCCTTACCCCCACGATTTTTACGCCAATATTTCCTTAATTTTTTTGCTTGTTTTCTAACACGTCTAGAGACTCCATAAGGAAACCTAGAGGGCTGAAATTTTGTACGTGTATTCAGTTAGTATCCAGCTAGTACCTTGTAGGGAGTCCGCATCACTTTTCCCCCCACTTCTCCCATTTTTACATCGGAATTGAATGCTATTGTTAAATGTGTTTTAAAAGCATTATGTTTATTCTAAATACAAGTAGGCGAATAGTAATTTTAAAAAATTTAAAAAAAAGTGAACTTACTTTTATGACAAATGAAATACATACATATTAAGTAATTTAAAAATGTTATTAAAGTCACTGTTTATTTATAAATTAGGAATTTTGGATTTTTAGTATTTATAAAATAGAAATTTTGGATTTTTTTGGAAAGAAAAAATATCTTTATAAAGGCCTTCCAGTTTACTATTTAAGGTCCTTTTTTAATTTTTAAAACTAAAACATAAAGGCAATTAGCGGATAAACATGGGCAGGAATGTCCTCGTACGAATTGTGTTGGCTTTTTTTCTGCTACCTGTTTTCGGCACAAAATTGAAATTTACTGAGATACAGCCCTTAAATACTTAAAACCTTTTTTTAAAGCCTCGATCAGCCGAACACTCATTACCAGTTTTGAAACCAACAAAATGACAATTCGGTTGTAGACTTTCAATCACATTTCGCTTGTAGACATTCAATACCGAAGATGAAGGGGAAAATTCGACTACCGTGATGGGGCCCCGCTGCTCACGGCGTTTTTTTAAATGGAACTATTTATAATATACATTTGTTTTGTAGTTTTAATTTTATTTATTCAAGAAACGAACCAGTAACTAATAGATAGCACAACAGGTAGTTTATCTTTTCAAACTTCTTGATGTATTTTAAGGGCGGTATATTCAAATTTAATACGAGAATTTAGACCAATTTTACCCTTTTAAAAACGAAGTCAACTTCAGTCTTATAAAACCGCTGAAAAAACAGCCAATTGCAAGAAAACATTGAAGAAAACAAGAACAGATTGAATGGTCCACAATTTTATTGAAAAATTTATGTATTCAACTATCGTGTAATATCTTGAATATTTCGCTTTAGTTATAAAGCTTCATCGGCAAGTTTATTAATCTATCTAAAAAATTTTACAAAGTTTAATAAAAAAAAATTTGTAAAATTTTTTAGATAGATTAATAAACTTGCCGATGAAGCTAATATTCAAGATATTACACGATAGTTGAATACATAAATTTTTCAATAAAATTGTGGACCATTCAATCTGTTCTTGTTTTCTTCAATGTTTTCTTGCAATTGGCTGTTTTTTCAGCGGTTTTATAAGACTGAAGTTGACTTCGTTTTTAAAAGGGTAAAATTGGTCTTTTCAAACTTAGCTTATCTTTTCTGACAGAACGTTTTACTTGTCAGAACTATTTCCTTCTATGTTTCCACTTTCTAGAACATTTAAAATAAACAAACATCTACTTTTGTTTATTTTCGAAGTTTGTACTCCATATTGCTGTGCAATACACTTTTTCAAATCGATAACAATTAACATTATACAGTGAATCTTTTTTACCATTAAACGTAATATAATTGAAATTACTGTAGGCATATTACAATATTAGCTTATTACACTATTGCAAAAAAAAAAAAAAATTAAAATATAATCATAAATTATATTACGAAATGGAGGAATTTAGTTGATTTCTAGTGAAAGCTTCCGATCATCGTAAAAATTATTGTATTTCATTTACTGTTTATTTATTTCTAGATCTTTTTATTGTCAGTCGTTTGACGATTTAAGGGAGTTCTCCCGTATGACGTTGTAAAAAAAAATAGAGCTGGATCCACCTTGAAAAACTTCCAAGGTTTTTAAAAAAAAAAAAAAATGGTCATTAAAATGCATAATGTGAATCCAAATCAAGAGACAGTAAGAAACTTAAACATTAACTACAATAACTTTCTTTGACAAAAATTATTTTAATGGTTTTTAAGCATTTGATCAGTACATTGCATAAGAATATAAGTTATTGTATCGTTTATTTTTTTTACAGATGTATATTTTTCACAACTTTCAAAATATTATAAAAATGAAATAAAATATTCCTACCTGTAAATTAATGCTTTATCTTGTTTAGAAAAGCAACTTCTAAGGAAATCGTGAGGTTTCGAGCGTTTTGAGTTATGTATTTTCGGTGAAACAATCTGGACCGAACTAAACTTTTTATAGCTATTTAAATTTCTTTTATGAGGTCCCTATCCACCGCATAAAAAAAGGTTCAGATGTACCTGTTTCTCGTAGTTGATTTTAAAACTGAATAAGTATTGATTAAGTACAAGCACCACTGTTTTATTTTAGCTAAAATAATATTATCGATTTTAAATCGATATAAATTATTGATTAAGCAAGCACAGTTAAGGTTTTCATATTTTCAAGTGACATTTATATAAAAAAAAAAAATTGTATTTTAAATTTGATTATTTCCTTTCTAATGCCTCCTCTACACTCTCGGAGAAAGTTCCTCGCCAAAGTAATCGCTGAAGTTGACAGAGGTCATGTCTGAACAGTCACTGAAGACATCTGAACACATTTAAAATTTTAAATACATACTAAAGTAGACAAAGTTGTAAGCTGAGTAGTTTAGCGAGTCACTTCGTACTCGCACCGCGGGTCCTTTTACTCGAAAGCAAAACACCGACACAATAAGTTCGTTTTACCAATTTTGGTAAATGAAGAGTAAATGAAGAAATACAATGGAACCTCTCTTAATCGGACAGCTTTTTCACGCAAAAAATACCACTAAAATATGAAACTGGCTAATTTTAAATCCATTAGCGAACGAATTGGTGCACTATAAAAATAATTGACTTTGTGTAGAATTTCGGAGTATTTAATTTTAAAAATCAATTTTCGCGTGAAATTGCTGCCCGGTTAAAGACGTTCGAGCGCGTCCACAAAACACTACAGAATAATGTTATGTAGCTACCACAAAACACTATACCTGTATGTTATGCATACAGAGCTTGTACTTGTTCATGTGTCATATCGTATCGTGTATATGGGTAATTGCTATACGTACCACCTATATACTGATCTATGACATCAATGCATACACAGTTGTTCATTGAAATTTAGTAGTCTGATTTGATCTTGTATGTATATTATGTACGTGTACACATCAAAATCTACCCGAATATTAATTTCAATAATTAATATTTCATTTTAACGTTCGACACGATTTTTTTTGCGCAATTATATAAATTGCATATTTCAAAGAATATTTTTAAACATTTTTTATTATGGTATCTACTTTTATAATATACATACTATAATTTTTAAAATGAAAAAATGCTGTTTAGAACATTTTTTCCTAATAGCTCTGTGTTAAAAATTTGATTTTTAATCGTCAATTACTTTAAGAAATCATCTATGAAGGCATTAAAATCTTTGAGGGAAGATAACTATGTAATTGAACTTGTCAATTCTCTAAAATTAAAATTTTTATCTACTATTAGGTTTGACGCACGAACGTCCTTAAAAGATTCATGATTAGAGTGAGGACATTGATCTGCACAAACGGGATGACCAATTTTTTATAGTGGATTCTAGCACACACTACCCCATCAAAAGTATGGAGACACCTTGACCCAGGAGGTGCCCACACTTTTGACGCGGTACCGTACTTAATGTTGTGGTACACTGCCGTGTCAAAAGTGTGGGCACCTCCTGGGCCAAGGTGTTCCCATACTTTTGACGAGGTAGTGTATGCTAGAACCCGCTGTAAAAAATTGATCACCCCTTGAAAATGCGTTTGTAGGGACCAATGTCCTCACTCTATTCATGAACAAATTTTCAGCTTTCAAAATTTGTACATATAACTTTCTTTTTCAAAAGATTTTTACATTTTGATTGAATACAGAAGTGAAAACGGAAATTTTGGTTGTTTTTTTTTTATGATGTTTATGTGGCCACATATTTGCAAATGAATACGGGTCAGAATATTTTGAGTATAAATTATTTTATGTGCAAATTTGAATTTCACTTCTCATTAGTGGATTATGGATAATATTTAAAACAAAAAAAGGTGTGTAAAAAAACAGCAACAATAAAATATACATATATGATATTTTATGATATGATATTACACATGTACAGACGCCGACAAAAAAGTGATCACGCTATTGGATAATAATGACACCACTTTTCATAGAAGGATTTGTACAAAAATCAAGAATAAACTGGACAATATTTTGTGAAAATATTTTTTTTATGATTCTTTATATTATAGGGTAAGAGACCCGATGACCGATCACTATTTTTAGCTGTATCATTAAATTAGCTTAAAAAAATTAAAAAATAAACAAAACACCCATTTTTTTTTTCTTAATAAGTATGAAACCAAGTTTTTTTAATCCAATAGATATGTTTTTAAGAAAATATAACCCAAAAATTTTGATTTATTAATGATTTTGTTTTATAATTTGTTGACGTCTATTAAAAAGCATACACAAAATATTAACCTCCTTTGAAAGATCAATACACTTACCCCTATCAAAAATCACCGATTAGTCCGATTACTAATGTACATCAGTACAGTAGTAAATCTTATACTATCGAATATTTGAACCATTCTCTTTCAGTCACTTTGACACTCTATCCACTATAAGAGGTCAGTCTGTGTCATAGAGTATCACAGAATGACACCTTGTGAAACATAGCAGCAATGACAGAAGGGTTTAAATATTCGATAAAATAAACCACTAAAATACTGTATTTTTTTTTCGCCATCTATAATTTTGCTTTAAAAAACATTGTGTACATTGTGACATGATTCTAACTTACCTATACGCCATTGTGAATTTTTAAACAGTTAAATTGACGATAGATGACGTCAAAAATGTTTATAAAATAGATTTGGAATATCTGTATGATTCTCAAAATACCCAACTCGATAACTTGGATCCCAACAAGAATCAGTCATACAAATAATATTTAACACATATAAAATTTAATTTAGCTATCCTAATCTCTTAAGTGGACTAATAACAATTATTTGTATACTTTTATTATGCTAATAACTTTAAAAATTCGGTGAAAAATGTTACAATTTATAACCCATGTGTTTTGAAAAATGATCATCCACCATATTAAAAATTCATGAATTCAACAAAAATTGTTATATATATATATGTATTTCTTAAATTAAGTGAGGAGACATTAAATGTGATGTGAATTTAAATTGAAAAATAATCATTGTATTAACAATAATTTTTTTTATCAAAGGTTTCTTTCAGAAATAACTTCATTAAAATATAAATGTCAAAACTGATCGGACTTATAACCCCGATCGACAATGGGGTCTTTTACCCTACATGATTTTTATGATTTCTGCACATTTAATTCTGTACACTAGTGTCTAGTGATGTCGGATGATTAATCGATTAATTAGTCGACTAATTTTGTTTACATTTGGTCATTTTTTAGTCGACTATTTTACTCTCGACTAAATGACTAAAAGAATTAATTTTTTTTAAAATGATTAAAAATGACTAATTTGATAATTTTTCTGTATTATTTAGTGGTCTCCAAAAAATGAAAACTAAAAAATTATCTATTTGTATGAATTCTCATTTTTATGTGATTGACATTTTTCACATATCTTTCCTTTAAAAAAGGAAAAAAAAAATATTTTAAAAGAAAACCTCGTTTTTGAAAGTTATAATATAGGTTATCTTATTCATGAATTCGACTAAAAATTTAGTCGATTACTCGACTATTATATACTTGATATTTTCGACTAATGACTAATTTTGTGTGAAAAACAACTTCAGTCGATTAATCGACTAATTGTTCCTCGGGTTGACATCACTATTAGTGTCACGAGTGTTTTAACCACAATTGTACATACATATTATATATATATATATATATATATATATATATATATATATATATATATATATATATATATATATATATATATATATATCATACATATTTATATTACTTTTTGAAGAAAGTTTTTGCAAAATTTTATAATATAATACACTTATGTATTTATGCTGTTCTATTTTTATTAAAGCGATGATATCATACTTATTTATAAGTAAATTTTTTTTTATTTAAGTATCAGTTGTATCATATAACTATAGGATGAATATTTCTTGTCAAAACACTAACCGGACTCGTGTTTTACGGTCCCTAATTATGCATCGCTATAAAAAAAATTATATCGCTAGTTTTTACATAACACAAAATAATTATTGTACCACATTAAGAACAGAATCATATTTTGCTTTTGTTTAGAAAGTAAACATAGAAGTTGTTGATCGGTAATTAGTAATTACAATTGAACTTTCACAAAAATTATCGAAAAAAAAACAAAAAAACTAAGTAATACGCACTGTTTTTCCCAGAAAAAAAAACATACACAAATTTATTTTCAATAAAGATATATCTGCAATACTAAATGCATATCAATCACAGACCAATGAACACTATTATATTATTCTATTAAACAAAGCGTAAAGGGCATTTTTCTTGAGGCAGGTAACGGGGTGAGACGAGTGAGATCTAAGGAATATAACGTACTGTCCATTTTTCAGCAAATTTCGACTTTTCAGAGATTAAAAATGACGATAACTCCACAACAACCAAACAAAATTTTACTTCTTTTAACACGTTAATGGCCACGAATGCTGTACGACGTCAAGTGAGACCTGATTAAATGCAACACAACGCTGTACCGTGTCAACAATTCCATATTAAGTGTATTAATTGTCAAAATAGTGTACCATATGTTCAGTCTGATGTTTCCAATGCAGATTTGAAAATATTTATTGATTTAAATTTATTTAGATCTGATTTCGCTGAAACAACGATATTCAGGGGGAGTACTTTAGTGTTCTTTCCTTTATTTGCTTCATTTATTCCTGGTGTCATGCTCGTACAGCGCGTGTTCATACAGCGAACGTAATTTTCGTGCTTTTTCAACGAATGCCGCATAATGCCATACATAATAAAAGTAAACCGCTCTTATTCCTTTACTGAATTGAATATAATTATATCATCACTAATAAAAAAGGTTATTGTCCGAATTCAATAAATTTATAATCATCAAACGTGTACTAAAATTGTTTTATTTGATTTAAATAACGCAACCCAAAGCAATTAGCCTACATTTTCAAAACAGAATACTATAATATTTTCTATCGGTAATTATAGGTTACAACAAAATAAATACTTATATACATCTTTCCAATAATTCACTATGCGTATAATTTTGAAGAAACGGATACCCCATTCAAGTCACTAACCTGTGAACAATTCCAACAAAAACGTTAAAATTGAAGGTTTTCAAAGGAGAAATTTGCGTGGTATTCTAAAACGTAGGGTAGGGCGGGGTAAAAAAAAGACAAAATCAAATCTTTTCATTTTTCATGTAGAAAATATTTGAATTTTTAGACAAAAAAAATACTGTATGATGTTAAATTGTTTGTATTTTAAGATTTTGCATGTTTTCTTACTCAAGCTAATAACATATGTAAATCTATAAAAAAATAAAAACCTTAGTCTTTTTTTTACCCCATTTGGCGGGAGGGTAAATAAAAGACAGACCTCTAACTAATGAGATACTGCAAGTACATGGTTGGAAGGGTAAAAAATAGACAGCTTGGGTAATTAGCAGTACAACACTTTTTATTTCACAACTCTATCTCTACTACAAAATTTTTTATGGATATATTTAAATTTTACGAATTTTACCAAAAACTTTAGCTAAGATTAAGCAGTAACAAAAGTCAGAAAAAGTTAACTGATGCAAAAGCTTGACTCATAAGAAATTTCTTTGGACTTTAAATATTAAAACAGTTTTATTTCACAAACGTACAACTGGTACAACTAATAAAAAATTTATTGTAGCTCATTAAAAAACCAAATATGCTAATTTAAGGCTGTCTTTTTTTTACACCACTTTATATAAAGTAAAAAAATAAATCAAAATAATCTATTAATGAGTTTAAAGTACTAAATATGTGCAGTAAAGCATAGTTATACATTATAAAAACAAATAAATTTTCATGGGTCAAAAATACAAATTTTCGAATAAGCTGAAATTGATATCCATGAAAACCGTCTCCTCACTAACAAAAAAATTGTTTTATTGAAGAATCACCATTTTTTTAATCCATAAAATATACATAAACATGCCATTATATCGTTTTAAAATGAAAATCCTTGTCAATAATTTTTAATTTTCCTAAATGTTAACCCCTTGTTTTGTCTTTTCTTACTCCTTTTTTTTCTTCTTTTTTAACATATAAAAAAAAATTACAAGAAGTTGGACCATTTAAATAAAATTTTGTACTTTACATTACTAAAGCATGTAGAATAACAAGAAAAAAATACAGCATTCTATTTTATCAGATTTTTTACTTACTGAAAAAGTTTATTGTCGCGGAATGAAAGTTTTTCGCTCATGAATAACAGAGGTTTGGGAGAAAATTTTTTTATGTTATAAAGCCCTCTCGAAAAAATAATTTTTTGGCCAGACAGCTTAAAATACTAATGTATTTTGTTGTAATATTTTCTATTTTTCGAATTTAACACTGTTGAGTTTAATATGAATATGTCTTTTTTTTACCCCGCCCAACTCTAATTATAATAAGTACTGCGGTAACGTAAAATATCAGAACGGTTTTAATTACAAAAGTTTTTAATTTAAAAATAAAATTAACAAATGATGTTGAAGTTAAAACAACAGCGTAAAGATTCCTGGTGGTTAGGAAATTTCTCATCTACACATTTTAATGTACTACGGTGTGTTTAATACAGTAGAACCTCTATTAACCGGACAGCAGTGTCACGTAAAAATTTGTCCGGTGCACAGAGGTGTCCGCTTAGCAGGGGTCGAGTAAATAATAGCATTAAATAATGTAGTATTATTATAACTAATATTTTAATTCAAATTAATTTCATTAACGAATTTAGGTACTTATACAAAAATATGTTTATAAATGCATCGTCACATTAAAATCATTATTAACGGTTCGAATCATTAACGAATCATTATTAATATGATAATACGGTCATATCGTCAACAAGCAAGAGAAAATTTTGATCCTGAAAATGGATAAATTGCAATACACAAAATTAGAAACGTTTTTCCGCGGAAGCCCACAAGACAATTCACAAATCATTTTATTTGAGTGGTTACTTTCGTTTCCGTTTTTAAAACTGTATTTCCGATTATTTTATTTTTGTCATAAATTGACTCATACATAACATGACAGCAATGTGTATGTATCCAATACAAAATTTTTTTGGACAAGAATTTAAACAGGTGTTCCGAGTTGTCTATATGTCACTGTATTCAACTAATCGTTACATGTAACCTTACCTTTATAATTACGTATAATAAATATAATTATCAAAAAAAAAAAAAAACAAATCCAATGATAAATAAACAGTAAAAGTGAAATTTGTATTTTTTTTTTCTGAATAAAATTATTTATAGTTTTTACATGTTTATCGTAGCCATTACTTATTGTTTGAAAATTTTTCATTCATACAAATTTTTTGTGTAAATTCGTCATATTTAAGTAGAATTGACTTAAGAAAGCAAAAGTTAAATGATGTAGTAAAGTTGTCTGCTGAAACTAGTAAAGATCTTATCCTATTTTACGTGACTGTTTCTCTGATATATTTAACGTTAACCAATGAGAAAATCACTTTTGTCAAATGGGAACTATCAGTTACCACAGTCATGTTATAATTATTTTTTGACGTTAGAATTAAAGCCACATTAAAGCAACAGAAAAATTTCTTCAAACAACATTTAGTATAGTCATTTGGTTCAAATAAAAGGGGTTACCATGGAAAGTTTTCCGGGAGTTTTGAAAATGGGTGATTTTATAGATATTAAGGTGCTCTTTTCGAATTTCCATTTTGCCACCTCGTATCTTTGACGCTCGCGTCGCCATATTGGAAAAATGGCGTTGAAAAGCAGTTTTTTAACGATATCTCCTTTCCGAGTCATTTTACGAGGAAAATATCTATACACAAAATTAAACTAGAGAAAATTTCCTACAATTTATGTCTTAACAATTTTTTTCGTAAAATCAGTAGTTTCGGCGTACGAGCGCCACAAAATGTTAATTAATACGCGCTTTCGCGAATAACTCGTTTCCACACCACCTTGAGGTATAGTGAGCGTAGCACACTATTAGGCTGGTCGTCCATTGGTTGCGGACAACTGCGATATTTGATTCAGACGATTACGCACATTTGTCGTTCGTCCGAAATAATATGTCTACTGTCCGTCCACTAGCTCAATATTCGTCAGTATTTTCCTTTTTAATTTTTGTTTTTTCGCAAGGTATAGATGATATAAAAATACGTAAAAAACAATTTCTGGCACGTAATATGCAAAGTTACACAGTTATAATTGTAATTTACCTTCAGTGTCATTTCAATAAAAATAAAAATCTCATGAACTGAACTTCTTCGCGCGAAAAAATCCAAACAAAATTGGATTTGTTCGCACGTTGTAATTCTACCTACGGAAACGGACGAACGAGACGCTTTCAATGGACGAGGATGTATAGCTTCACAGCTGTTTGGATCGTTCGTCCGTTTTCACGCGTATTCGTCCGAATTAAATATCACACGTTTCTGCATCCAAAGGACGACCAGCCTTATTCATCTACGCTAACACATATTTTTCTTACATTTACGAAATATATACTATGAGTTGTAGGTGTAAGGTTACTAGAATGGTAAACTTGGTAGGTACTGTTGAAGACGATGAACCTGTAACACCTGGCCCATCAAGAAAATTTAAACGAAGAAGATTACGACGCTAAATTTCCGAACTATACATGACAAGCGGATTAGGCCTACTGGGCAAACCACATTAAAAAAACGCGTAGCTTACTCTACCTCAAGGTGGTGTGGAAACGAGTTACTCCGCAAAAACGCGTATTTAGTAACACTTTGCGGCGCTCGTACGCTAAAACTATTGATTTTACGAAAAAAATTGTTAAGACATAAATTGTAGAAAATTTTCTCTAGTTTAATTTTGTATATAGATATTTTCCTCGTAAAATGACTCGGAAAGGAGATATCGTCAAAAAATTGCTTTTCGACGCCATTTTTCCAATATGGCGGCGCGAGCGGTAAAGATACGAGGTGGCAAAATGGAAATTCGAAAAGAGCACCTCAAAATCTATAAAATCACCCATTTTCAAAACTCCCGGAAAACTTGTGGGTGTAAGGAATATTAACGTATGGATAGTGGGAGTTACAGCTGGTGCGAATCGCGGCCATTGTGTAATAAACTGATGTGTCCGGGTCTAAACGGATATACGTATATAGCATGTATTTTTTTATATATACATCGAATATAACTTCAAACGTCATTAAATGATGCGCGATAAAATTCTGAACACATACATATCAAAACTAAAACAATATGACAATTATGACGAAAATTACATGTCTAAGTTAGACACACATTTTATTTCTTTGAAAAACTGTAGAATAGTAATCCTGTAAAATGAGGTAGTAAATGTTGAAATCCGTAGTTTTTATTGGTACAGCTGTTTAGAGGATGTTTTTCTCTCTTTAATGACGTCAAGTACAAATGTTTATTGTTGCAGGTTAATGTAGAAATTATTTACTTTAAAGATTGGTGCAAAGTGTCCGGGTCTAAACGGTTTTACGGTATGTGTAAAGTGCAACTAAGTTCCGTAACTTTATTAGTTATTGAGATACCTTAATTTTACTTTTACACTTTTGTTTGATTTTGTTTTAATTTTTATTTTCACCGATGAAAAAAAAAATGGTAGACTTCTCTATCATGCCCGTCAAAAATGAAAATGTCAATTTCCTTAAAAATTTGACGAAAATTACGCACGGACCCCAACTTCTGTTGTTGGTTTTTTTTTGCCCGTTCTACCAGTGACCGAAATCGATATTTATTATAAGAAACCACGCTCTGCTACCATTCTTTCGAATGCATCGTTTCCCGTAACAAAAATATTTTATATTATTCTTGGTTGTGTAGGGATGTTCTAAACTAATTTTCATGGTTACTTATCGAATTATTCGTTCCATGCGTACAAAAATGTTACGAATTGTGACTACGAATAATAAATATACCGTCTCTGAGTCATCTGAACGTTCTAATTTGCACGTCATATCAGACGTTTGATGTAAATAGGTATATCTAGTACAGATACGTGAATTAGTAACTTTGCTGCTATATATTACTCTAGTAATTGTGTTTATTATGTAAAATCACGCACACTGCGCTTAACTTGTAACCTTGACAAATTTATATGATATGAGTGAGCAGCCGCTCGCGAAGATTCACTATGTAAGTATATGTATGTATTTAAATTTAATTGTATATAGGAATATATGGTTCATTTCAGTTAAATTTAACCATGCTTCGTCACTTTGAATTTAAATAATTTCCGTTTTCTTGGCTTTATCTCTTTTATTATTGCATTTATGTAAATTTTAAATTTGTGGTTTATTTTTAGAAAAGAATAGAAGATTGATTTGTTTCGAATATAAGAATTATTTAATTTTGTTAACGAAAACTCATGATCAATTGTATCTGAAATGAGGTATAATTAAGTTTAATCACGTAAAATTATGTAATAAACTGAATAATCTTCTTTTAATTGAATGTATTTTTTTATGAAATTGTAAAAAAAATAGAAGAAAGTTGAGGTAAGGCGTTACAACGGGTACCGGCCTAATGTGAAAAATTTTGACAAAATAGGAGCCCTATTAGAGGCACATGTTTTATTTTACTGTTAAAGTGATTTGGTACATTAGAGTTAATTACTAAATTCCAAAATAGTCTACCAATTTTATTACTGTCGTAAATTAAAATTGGTTAATTATGAAATTTTTTTCAAGATTTTTCTTTTATTTTTTTTTTTAAATTTGTATTTTTTTTTAATTTGAAACAATAAAATACCCCTATTGCAGCAGCTGGTTCACAGGGGTGCAACAGCCGGGACCCAAGGGGTCCGGACCCCCTAAAATTGCGTGGACCCCTCATAAAATTACGTAACTTTTTCTTAAATTTATTGTATTTAAAATAAATGAAACAACTTATTTTGCATAAATTCCACTATATTTGAAAATCGAATTTTTTAGGACGACATTTTCGATAACATTTTCCAATATTATCGAAGAATTGCGTTATCAAATATTAGGTTATTTAAATTTTTTTGGACGCCCGCAACAGATTCGTAGTTGTTGCGCCCCTGCTACATTACCGATTATAAAAATTACTTTTTTCTCGAAAACTCGCTTACACAGAATAATGATGATTTAAAAACAAGAAAATAGGAGTATAACCTTACAGAAAAATCGCATTCGAAAAATAAATCATAATTTCTGAACGAATTTAGTTATTTTTACAGAAAAAAGAAAATTCCGCAATTCATTTCTTTTTGTAATTATTAATTTAAAAAAAAATTAAACTTGTTGACGTCATTATATGGAAACTAAAGTTTAATAATTTTGATATTAGAAACATGAAATTTGAAGCTACTCATTATAGGTCTTCAATAGGGCAATTCCATAAAATGATGGAAATTTAGCAAAAATTAGAAAATGAAAATAATTAATCAATATCATGCCTACTTGATAGGTACTCAAAAGATTAAATAACTGATTAGTTACAACATTTAAAGAATAAATTTGAAGTAAGAAAAGTACTTTGCATTTTATAATCCATTTTAAATAACTATTTTCCAATTTCAATATTAAATATGTTTTTTATTTTGTATTTTAAATGCATTTTTAGAAACCATTTTCCATTTTCTATTTTAAATGGTTTCTATGAACTATTTTTCCCAGCCCTGAATATAATATGGGTAAAGTTACATATATAAAGCAATGTTAAATTGAGTATGTTTTCTTATAGGATTGAAATTATTGCTTCCGAGACTACTAAAGTAGCGGAAGCATTGTGATCACTTTTGAAAAATAAAAAATTTTTTCTCTTCAAAATCAAATTTTTTACGCACATTTTACGTTTTAGAGCTTCCTGAACAATTTTGGTTTGGGCCGTCCGTCTGTCTGTCCGTCTGTGTGTCTCCAATTTTGCACCAAGTGGCATAACTTCCGAACTATTCGATTGTTTTTAATGAAATTTTCAGAAATTATGCAGTTTGGCTCCGCGATGGTCCCCTATGAATTTAATCAAAATCGGAGTAACGGTAGCAACACCGCTACCATGTCATTCCAAAATTGCACCAAGTGGCATAACTTCTGAACTACTCAATTCTTTTTTATGAAATTTTCAGAAATTATGTAGTTTGGTTCCTATATGGTCCCCTATGAATTTAATCGAAATCGGAGTAACGGTAGCTACGCCGCTACCATGAAATCCCATTAAATGTCAATATCTTATTTACTGCTAGTCCTATCTCGCTCAAATTTTTAGGGTATATTGGGGGTTAGTTTCTAAAATATTTTTGCTATTATTTTATAATTTAGCCTTTAAGTCTTTTGAGTTACAACAGTTTTTTATAAACTTCAAGGCGAAAATATAATTTCACGGTATATAATATGTATATTTGGTAGAATACTGTTTTAAAGCCTTTTACGACTACGAGGAAGCTGTGTGCCCACCCTATTGGCAGCGTATTTTTTATTTATACTCTTAAAAAGAAAATTACACTGTGCTTCCACCATTATAGTTATAACTTTACTAGGTGAGCCCGAGTTGGTCAGGTGGTTAACATCTGCGATTTTGTCTGGTTGACAAAAATCTCTTGTCCGGTTGCGCGAGCCGACCTCGAAAAGTGGTCAAAGATGATTTGAAGGTCAAAAATATTTACTCAATTAGCTCTGTAACCGCGAATCTGATAAAAATTTTGTAAGGAACTTTTTTGTAGATTATATAATTATCTATAACCATGTTCATTAGCCAGCCATGTCGGATTTTTGGTTATTTTTCGTGAAAAAAATTAGTTTTTTGCCAAAATTGTCTCAAGTTAAAAAATTTTTGCGACATTTATTTACACCATTAGAAAGAGGAGGAAAAATCACTTAAAAGGGTGAAAGATCACAGAAAATAATAAAAGGATTTTTATAAACGGAAATTCGCTATGTTATGCAGGATGCTGCGACAGGGGTATTTAAAATAATATTTTTAAGTGTTCGTCTTTTTTTCCTGAATTAAATATTGTATAAATTACATTGTTGGTGGTTTCTATAGAAATAATTATGAAATATTTATTAAATGAAAAATCGAGAGGCGACGTTTCCTTGTTTTATTGTCAACTTGCGTACAGAAAGTTTACTTCCCGCACGCAAAAAATATGTGGGAAGAGCACGGTGGGCAAACAGCTATTTTGCGTACAGAAATGTGTGCGGCAAGTTAGTACTTCTCCCGCATGAGTAATAAAATAGTATATTGTATAATAAGCTTTTCCCACGTATTTTATACTATACTTTTTCTACGAGCACATTTTTTTCGTAAAATTTAACATAAATAATTAACAATAATAAATAACCAATTTACATATGTATATTTTTAGTATTAATTATATAGATTATATGTTAAAGCAAAGACAGAGCCTACTTTTTTATTATATTAAGCCGTGGGAAATAATTTCCCACGGTTATTTCCGCATTGTGTGGACAATTGTTAATTTTTATATATAGTTAGCCGTGCGCAAAATGTTACTTTTAATAGTAGGAGTAGAAAAAATGATTTTTCTTTTTAAATGGACACTATTTTGTGAAAAAATTTATTTTTTCAAATCGGCTACGTCCAACTAATTCGACATCCTTGTTTATTAAGAATTAACTAAAATTTTATGTTTCTGACCATCAGGAAGGTTAGAATCACGTCAACCAGGAGACACCTTTTTTTTGAGTCCCCACTTTGTCGGCCTGTACCGATTTTAATTTTAAACTTTTTTAAAATTTTTTATTTTTTTTTTTTACTTTTCAAATATCAATAAAAAACCTACTAAAAAATGGATACCTACTAAAAATGTTTAGATACTATTTTTTTTCTTTTTTATTACGCTCGTAAAATCACCTCAAAATCGAGCTTCTAGACTAAAATACCCCCTTAAGAAAAAGATTTGAAATGAGATTTATCTATGGCTTACAAAGCCGGATTTACAGAATCACGTGTAATCCAATTTCCGAAAAAATATCGAAATCATATAAATTTTTTACAAAATTCACTACAAAACGACCCAATTTTTACTATCGAAATATTTACACCCCAAATGTAAATCAATAAAAAAAAATACTGAAAGTATCCCCATTAATGCTGCCCTTGTCACAAAAAAATATTCTCGCAAAATATTTTGAAAAAATTTATACTTAAGAATGTAGGTAATAATTTTGCAATAACTATAAAAACGAAACACGATCAAACAATAGTGAAAAATTTATAGGAATGGCCTTGATGAGAAATTAATTATTATGAATTTTCCACGTTAACAATTTTTTGTTGTATTACTAATTCAAAGAAAACTTGATATTTTCCGTTAGAAGAAATAAAAAATTTCTTCACTGCAAACAAATTTTCAAAAGAAAAATCGGCTGGCAAAATGAAAAATAGGACTGGCCATTTTAAAGAATTTACTTCGGAAAAAAAATACATTAAAAACCATTAAACCTTGGTAGTAAAATTCAAATTTTCATTGAAACTTATTTTCCCCCATAAATTAAAACCAAAATTGGGTACAAACGATAAATTTACAAATTGAAAAGCCATCTTTCTTTCGACACATATCTATCAAAATGTCAGACGATACAAAGCCAAACGTTTTCACCAATTTTTTTTAAATTAAATAAAATTTCCCTGTCAGCAAATTTACTGTAAGATCAATACCCGAAAAAGTATTGCAGATATTAAAAAAAAAAATTATTGCAAACCTCATCAAAAAGAAAAACACATTTCAAAAAAGACACGGGATCTTACCTTTACGTCGTCCAAACGGGCCTTGAAACGTTGAATTCTTCCCCACGATGTTGTCATCGATATATTTAATTAATTTGGCCGTATCCTCATTTTTACGGGTCGCTGTCGTTGAGCGATTCCGATTCGATCGCAACGTATAATCGTCCGGCAATGAAAAAATTTTCTTGTTCGAATAAGTTCTTTTTGTTATAGTTGTTGTCATGTTGACATCAATGTAATGATTTTTTTGGGGGGCAAAAAATAAACGAAAAACAATTCAACAATTAAAATAGTAACAATCAATAGCACACATTAGAATTTTTTTTAAAAAAATAAAATCACCACTTGCAAAAAAAAAAAAATTCACCAAAAACAAAAATAATTTTCGGCTCGTACAATGAAAGTATTGTTGTATATGTATACACTTTTTGCCGAAATTTTGAATATAAAATGCAATACACTGGCTCTGCGTACTACTTATTTTAAATTGTTTATGCAAATTTGTTATTTACTATTATATCTGTAGTAATTTATGTATGTTTATTAAAACATTTAACAATCAGATTTATTAACTGAACTGGTTGAGTACCAGTATGTCACTAATTGATTGTAGTAATTTAACTTTGTATTTCACTTGCAAACGCATGTTAAAAGCAGCTTCCACATTCTCGCCGAGGTTGGACGAGTCGAGAATGTAGAGGGTCATTTCGTTGTGCTTCGCGTTTGGTGTTTCAATGCTATTCTTATGCCTCGGTCAACCTCGCGAGGAACTACTTCGTCCAACTTCGGCGAGAATGTGGAAGCTCCTTTACAATAATACAAGAGCAACGGAACCGATCGCGATCAACCCACCCGTGTGTCAAAATTCACAAGCTCTGAATGGTTAACGTATAAGTGTAAATACTAGGTATGACGTGCGATAAAGTAGTAAAGCGGCTCTTATACGCTCAATAATAGGTGTGTTCCAGCACTTATTTTTCAACAAGTACAAAACATGTTCATGATTTATTTATGCGCATGCTTGACTATGAACAAGTCACAAACATGTTTGTAATGTGCAGAGTGCTGGAACATATTTTAAAAACAATTGTTGACATTAAATGGACACTGTTTTCTTCCAGTGTCGTATATATAACTTTCAGTTTGAATTTTTTTGTTGATAATCGAATTATTTCGTTCCCCGTCTCAACAGAGGTAGATAAGTGAAAATCAGAATTAAGTGTTTCCTAGTATCACTCATATCATAATACCACTAAAATTAAACAAATAAAACAAATATGGAATATCTAAAGTCACGCTGATATTTACTAATATTAAATAAAATTATATTTCAGTTTTATTCATTTCACTCCATCTCAGTAACAAGAAATGTTAAAATGAAATTTATAGATGTAACTTGAAATTTTGTTAACCTAAAATTTTAATATACATATATCTAGAAAACAAAAATTAAATTATTTAATTTTTCCCCTTTCTTTTTTTAAATGTCTATAAATAATTATAAAATTTGTTTATATAGTTTAAAATTTTCAAATTCTGTACGATAAACAATTAACCTATAATTCGTTGTTTTTAAACCGTCAAAAGAAAGAGATAGCAATAAATAAAAGAAACAAACAATATAATGTACAAAAAATCCATTCAAAAACCCTTGGACAATTTAGACAGTCAATAACAAGTTTGTAACTTGTCGAATGTATTGTTGGAACATTGTACAATATGTACAAATTGTACAAATTGTTTACTTTTGCTTTGCTGGAACGCAATAACTTGATTACGCATGTGCAAACAATCCACGGACTGTCAAATATAGCATGCTGGAACAAATCTAAAATTGCACAGAATCTGTGGCTTAAAAATATAATACAGCTAAACCTATTTTTTATGCGATCCTTTTTTGTGCGATTTTCTTATGCGGTTTTTAAAAAAATTGCCATTAAAATGCACAAAGTGAATCAAAATCAAGGGTCAGTAAGAAACTTAAACATTTACCATAATTACTTTCATTGATAAAAATACTTTTTAATGGTTTTTAAGCATTTAATCAGTACATTGCATAAGAACATAAGTTATTGCATCATAATTTTTTTACAGATGTATTTTTCACAGTTTTCATAATATTATAAAAATGAAATAAAATGCTCCCATGTATAAATTAATGCTTTATCTTGTTTAGAAAAGCAACATTTAAGGAAATCGTGAGGTTTTGAGCGTTTTGAGTTATATATTTTCGATGAAATTTTTTTATGTGTTCCCGATCCACCGTATATTGTGCAATGGGTAAATATTGCAATAAGTGAAAATTATTGTGAAATACCACTTTATTTCTTAAGTTTGGATTTGTTTATTACCTTGTAGTTTTACAATGACTGTTACAATGACTGTATGAACTGTTAATTTGTAAAAATAATTATTTATTGCTTCATAGCACCTTTATCACTTAACATTTAGAATTAAACAGCCATTAAATTATTGTACAATTATTATATTCAATTTATTGTAAAAAGTTATTTCACAAATTATTATATCAATATCCTCTACAATTCACCTATCATAACACATTTCACAGACGGTCCTAGGCAACTGCTGTCATTTTTTACTAATAATTAAATTTTACATTTAAGAAAATTAGATTTGTAAAAATATTTTCCCTGTCATTAGAATATAACAAATATTTTCCATTTCCCATAATTAAGTACGTATAATTTTGTCATACATTATACATAATGCATTTTTTTCAACATGAAACAAACGGAATTTTTTTATTCTAAATACTGTCCAGTTTTGTTCGTTTCAGTAGATTTTCAATTTTTTTCTTCGTAGAACCAAACCTCCTTACCAATGTGCATCGTTTAAAAAAAGAGTTAGTAAATATTTTTTTAAACCAACATTATCTTCCAACCGATATTGTAAATGTACAAAAATCACACTCTGGCAAGCCTGGTATTTCAACTTTACTTTGTATTCATTATTAGAAACTGTGCTGACATCTCGCTATAATAGTAAACACTAAGAACTTCTTCTGTTCTTTGCTAACCTACACAAACCACTATACCCTCTTTCATTTTAGTAATTTATTAATCGATAAAGTTAATTTGACACATTTGACATTAGTTGAGTTCATTTTGACAAGTACTCTTTGACGGAATTTTAAGAAAAAAAAAAAAAATGCGTCGAAGAGCGGGTGTTGGTGCAATTCAAAAACAGAAATTAGAACAAGAAAAATATCGTGATAAAGGTACCGAAATTCAAGAAAATCAACTCGAACAAATGACAAAACAGTTAGAAGTATTTCGAACTAACCTTGAAGAGTTCGCATCAAAACATAAAAATGAAATACGAAAGAATGCACAGTTTCGTCGCCAGTTTCAAGAAATGTGCGCTGCAATTGGAGTGGATCCATTGGCATCCGGTAAAGGTTTCTGGTCCGTACTCGGAATCGGTGATTTCTATTACGAATTAGGAGTTCAAATTGTTGAGGTACTTCCATAAATATAATCACCATAAGGTAACCCACCTATTTTTTACTCTAAAAAAAACTAATGATCCGATTTTAATGCTTTTTTTTGTAAAAAATGTTCGCCGCTATGGAGAATTAGTTAAAAAAAATACTGCATTCTATTATTATTAATAGAATGATTATTTTTCAATTTAAATTCACCTCGCATTTAATGTTTCCTGTAATTAAACAAATACAGACATATATTAAACAATTTTTGTTGAATACAGTATTTTGATCCTTTATTTACGTCGAATTCTTAAACCATTCTATGTTTCCTACTTTGACGTCTAGATGTCACTTTATGTGTCATATTACTTATATTACACGTCTGTTTGTATATCGGTTCCCAACTCCCCGTGTCATTAATAGTTCTTTGTTTGGGTATATGTAGATGTCGACATTTTGTAAAAGAAAAACATTTAATAAATAAAAAATTTTGGGTTGTATTTTTTTAAAAACATATTCATTGGATTAAAAAAACTTTCTTTCATGCTTATTAAGAAAAAAAAATGGGGGTTTAATTTATTTGTCAATTTTTATAAGCCAGTTTAATTAGACACCTAAAAATAGTGTTCCGGTATTGGGGCTTTTACGTTACTTTTCAAATATCAATAAAAAACTTTTCAAAAAATGGATACTAAGAATGTTTACTCTTTTTTTTTGATTACGCTCGTTTAATCACCTCAAAATCGAGCCTCTAGACTAGAGATGTCGATTTTAAATCGATTAATCGAAGCTTAAAAAATCGATTCTTTCTTCGATTTTTTTCATTTGAATCGATTATTAAAAGTAAGAGATCGATAACCGATTTTTTCCAAAAATAACTTCATTTTAATACTTTTAATTTCAAATGTTATCGTGTGCCTGTGAAACATTATTAGTGTATGGCGGATTTTTATCCGTATTTAAACATACACCAATATTCATATGTTCACTCAATGTCCAGCTTTGGCTGATACTTGAACACTCGATGTACTTTGGCAAATGGCCAATTCATTATGTTATAATTAAAATTGACATAGTGTTTGAAAAATTACCAAACTGGATCGGCTGGGACTCGAACCCGGATCTCTTGGTTACCAGCCAAGCGCCTTACCAACTAGGCCACCGATCACTTGTTCGAGTGCCACTCCAATTCAGTAATCAATCAAACACAACCTCTCTCTAATGCGAGACGCAGTTTTATACTTTTAATTTCAAATGTTATCAAGTGCCTGTGAAACATTATTAGTGTATGGCGGATTTTTATCCGTATTTAAACAATACGGATAAAAATCCGCCATACACTAATAATGTTTCACAGGCACTTGATAACATTTGAAATTAAAAGTATAAAGAAACATGTGTTAAAATGAAACACCAAAAACTCTATTGTTAATTGTCACTTTTTACTCGTTATATCAACGAACCCCTCCTATGGCTCTATATAAGTCAGACTATTAATACAAAAGGAAGGAAGAGACCACCTATCTGTGCAAACGACGATCCCTTTCCCACAAAAGCGACTTATTTAGAAAACATTTTTTTGTCAATTTGTTTGAAATTTTTTAATAAACTTGGTTCAATTCGTGGTATTCGTCCTACATATTCAATTGCCTTATTTTTTATAATTTTAATTGAAAAGTTAACTCATTCATCGCCTTTACAAATATAATGTAAGGCGTTTTTACACGATATTACCGATATTACCTATGTACTATCAAGTAAGTCCTTTAAACAAAAATTATCAGCTAATTTTATTAAACTTTTCAAAATTTCGATTTTTTAGATCGATCTCACAGAATCGATTTTTTTTGGATCGATTTTTTTGATTTCGATTTAAATCGATTCAAAAATTGATCTTTTTTTTGGAGAATCGACATCTCTACGTCTAGACTAGAACACCCCCTTAAAATCGGATCATTAGTTTTACTTTAAACGCCAAAAATAGGTGGAGCCCCACTAATGCACAAACCCACAATTACTCACAATAATATTTTTCGTCGATTTAAATTTGTTTTTATTTCAATTTAAGGTATGTTTAGCAACAAGTCAAAAAAATGGTGGCCTAATCGGTCTCAACGAATTACGAACGCGACTGATAAAAGCGCGTGGACAACGAAAAGAACATCAGGAAATCACGAATGACGATCTGTTGGCTGCCGCGCGAAAATTACGAATATTCGGAAACGGGTTTTCGGTGCTGCCAGTGGGTAAAGGTGAATATTTAGTACAATCGGTGCCCGGGGAGTTGAGTATGGATCATACAGCTGTACTTCAGCAAGCGTCCAATTCAAATACCGCTTATGTGTCCGTACAACAATTGGTTAAGTCACTCAATTGGGAAGAGGAGCGCGCTCAAAAGGCGTTAGATCATATGGTTAAGGAGGGATTGGCGTGGATTGACACCCAGGCGGAGAATGAAACTTTATATTGGTTTCCTAGTATGTTTTCGGCGTGTATTTCATCATCGTGAAGTATATATTATATTATTGTTAGTTTTTAAAATTCGCTCTTGATTTTTTTGTGAGAAAATTGAAAGGTTTAGTATCACAGACCAATGAACACTAATTATGGCTAACTTCAAAAATGCATCACTGCTTGCATGAGGCAGAGTCAGAAGTTCAAAAATGCATCAGACGTATCACAACGAAAAATCGAAAGTTCATTTTTGCATTTGATGCGTCAAAACAAGGCATCAAGAAATTTGGTGATGCGTGTCCAAGATACATGTGATACATGTCATGTGTATAATGTAGAATTATAACTACTTGCCATATTATGTAGGTATTAACACCAACAGGAATAATTCCGAAAGACAAATTGTTGAAAAAGATGAATGTATTTACCATTGATTAAAATTGTTTAAACTATTTGAATACATCTTGCACTCAAAACAGGTATGTAATATTTTTTATTCAAATAATTTCAAGTAAGTTTAAGTTGACATTCAAAGATAATATACCTATACAAGGACTGTATTGCTATATTATCTATAGTCTATCGTGCTAATCTGTTTTATCTATAGCCAAATCAGTGGCTAAATGATCCCAATATCCCGATCAAAAACATCTAATGTGCATCAAATTTCAAGAGAGCATCAGCAGCGCATAATGTAGTATTAGACGTATCAGAAAAGTCATGATGCTGCATCGATGCGGTAAAGTTTACATTTTTTAAATTACCCTATATTATACTACTAGACAAAGCGTAAAGCCAGTTTGTAGGCATTTTTCTTGAAGCAGGTAACAGGGTGAGACGGGTGAGATTTAATAAAATAATATAATGCTAATTTTTTGAGCAAATGCAACTATAATTATTGCAGGACATAATTTGTATACATACCACTTTTTTCTTTCAAAATTTTCCAGTTTCTTCTCAAAAAAGTAAAATTTTATTATCAATATTATATTTTTACAATAATTATTTGAATACGTTACTACGGATACCATCCATTACTATATTACAGAATACTATTAAAGTTGGAACTTGGTCGGAACTGGCTACCTCAGTTATACAGTTATATAATTAGTCTATATATTATAATATATAATATGTTCATTGGTCTGTGATTGGTATACTCAACACAAATTTAATTTAACAATCTGGAGGAAAAAAATTGTGTTACTAACACAAAAAAATAAAAGTTCTCCAAGTGCATGTTAGACACGCGTTCAAGTCAGGATTTCGTAGTCAGTAGTTTGAGTTTTTCGCCGTGGGATATTTGACGGTATCAAATAAAAAATTAAAACAAATTTTCAAATGAAAATTAATAATAAAAGATAGCAATTTATTATGCTAATTCATCTTAACTATAATTATTTTATTTTAAAAAAAATTCATTAAAAAAGTAATTTTTTAGCTTAAAATCAAAAAACGTAAACAGAAACGGGCCGTAACGTTGCATTCTATTATATTTCAACATTATCACCACTAGGGTCGCTACTTTAAATTTCGGTTAACAAACATAACTATGGAAATTAATCTAAATTAATTTTAAAAAATTCAACAATTTATTTTCCTAGTTATAAGAAAAATAAATAGTTTTTTTCTTAGTTACAGAACACGTTTTACTATCTAGTGAATGTGACGTAATTGACAGCTAATGAACGTTTTCGCGCAAATTTTAAGAACAAATATTATAATAATTTTTTCTAACGATTTTCGGCATTATTTTTAAAAATTAAAAACATATATATGCATAATACATAAATACGTGTGTTTTAAAATAATTTCACAATATTAGTCAAATTCCCCATTCTCAGAATATTTAAAAATTTAAGTTAGACTCGAAAAAGGAATCTAAGTGCCATTGCCAACAATCTCGACAGCATGCAAAAATTTATTTTTTTGGCACTTAGCCTGTTTTTGAAGTCCAGTCTTCATTTATTGTTTTTATTTCATATTAACAATTTAAAATTAACCCTTAACTTATTAATAACATGATTATCTGATCCTTTCATTTTTTGTATAAGCTAAAAAATTTCATTATCAATAATAAAAATTAAAACAACATTGCTTGAAATTATCAATTTTAAACAATTTCATTAAGTCTTTGGAATATTGCCAGTTTTAAAACAAGCGTCAAATTTTTCTATTGATCGGACCGAACTGTTATACCTCAGTGCAAGTTCAATGCAAAGAATCTTGATTCGAAATATTGACTAGGCCTTTTCATCATAATTTTTTTTTGTGCGCATGTGTCAATATCGGCCATTTTTTTCGTACTGTTTTTTGTAAACAAGCATGTTAAAGTACCCATCTACAAATAATTAAAATTAAAAAATATTAAATAAAAAATACTTATTGAAAAAAAAATAAGAAAAAATAAAAAAATGTGTTTTTAATTGAAAATTAGATTTTTTCAATCCATTACTGTTATCTGTACGAAAAGGAGCAAAGAAACTGTTATTATGGAGTTTGTAAGGGTGAAACACGCTATAAATCATTTAAAGTTGTACTAAAAATTGGTTGACATTATTAATTAGAATAAAATTATAGATATTATCTGTTTTTAGTATTATTTTTGACATAGTAAACAAATAGTATGGATGCCTAACCTCTCAATTAGCTCACTTTTTTTCCGTTTTTGCGGACATCCATGACATTTTAGCCACCTTTTCAATTGTTCACAATTATGGGTGATTATAGGCTTCAACTGAATTATAAACAAGTGAAGCACCATCGACGATTTTTGCCTATAGTTCATTTGTTTATTGAGATAATATTGCTTTCCTAACTATTCCTGACCAAAACAGTACGAAACATTTGAATTACCACTATTTTAACATGGCGGATGCGCTTGCGCTCGTCACATGATAAAAAGGCCTATCACATAGAAACTTGGTCATCAGTCCATTTTGTTAGGCTTTTACAATAAAAAATATGTATGGATAGTTCATAAATTAAATTTGCGTTGAGTATAGCAATGGAAGTCACCGATTTTCGACCACCTATATCGATGAAAGGTTAAAATCGAGGTTTTACTGTAACACTGTCAGTAAACAACCTCTAAAGGTAGCCCATTTCGATATTTTTGAAATTTTTATACTGTTAAACCTTTATATACTGTATTATATTTATTTGTATATAAAAAATAAACTATTTTTACTAAAAAAAATCGTTTTTATTAATTAATTTCGTACAAAATTTGAATTTAATTTATTTAATGAATCAGTCAAGTAATATTTTTGACAGTCTTAACATAATCATCAACTTTTTCCCTGGCTTCCTGTAACTGATCGACTAAATATCGATTATGATCTTTTAGATCACGATTTTCCGTCAATAATTTGTTGATACATTTTTTAAATTTTGCCGTTATGTCATGCACTTCCGTTTTCCATCTAAAAAAAAATAATACAAATTCTCTCTATTCAATATTATCATTTTTGAATCTAGAAATTTTTTTTTAAAGCAGTGACAAAAAGTGAAAGCATATTATCGTGTTTGCTTGAGGAAGTGAGATGAAAATATAAGCAAACAGGAGGGAAAGAGAAAGCACACGCTATAATGGCAAGCTTTGTGTGTTGTTAAAGTGTAGCAATGTCGAAATTTGGCCTTCAAAATATGATCTGTAAGTTAGAACTCCATTTATGGGAATCTAGCAGAAAACCTCAAGTCTCTATCGCCTAAATATGAAATTTTATAACTTAAAAACAGCTGAGTGTACTTAGTCACGTCATAAAATTGAAATTTTCTTAAGATTTACTCAATTAAAGTTAAAGCTTCCATTTTTTTCCCCAAAACGTCAAAATTCCCTTTAAAAATGTGTCCCGCATTTCAAAACTTCATTGTCCGTTTACTGCCGGGAAGAAATATGAAAACATATCCCGTGTGCCAAATTACTTACACTTTATGGTATAGTAGAAAATATGACGTGTATACTTGATCTTGGCATACAGAAGAGCAGTTTTATAGGAAAGTTAACATGTTAATTTTATAAAAAATTAAACAGTTACGTGCCTAATGACGTAATAGAGGAGAAATTTTATTTTTTCGAAAATATATTTTTAACACATTTACTGCATATGTTTCCTTTCTGAAAATCCTTTTAGTCATCTTTGCATGCATACACGCAAGCAAAAGTACGAAAATGTAATGCAATTGCCTATATTTTAAAAATTTTCAAAATTATTAGAAAAACTTGAAGCCATTTAAAAAATTTCACTTTTTATTAAAAATTGTCTATAAATATGTTGCCAATTTTTGAATATATGAAAATATTTAGCATTGTTTTTATAATTAATTAACACCACATGTTAAATACCTATGATTTAAATCCGATTGCATTTGAACTTGCGATTCTAAGAATTGTTGGCATATTTTCTGCTCTTCACCCATTAATTTATATTCAGCCTTTAATTTTTCATACCTAAAAAGTTTAAAAAATAAAGATCAACAATACATAACAACAATAAAGAAATATATTCAAATAAATGTTGTTTAGAGTCCTTATAATAAATAGAGTCGTGACATGTCAACCATTTTCTATCCAAAACAGAGCGGGAAGCTTCAAAATTAATTATCACGTGTTTGAGTAAATATTTTTGAGTACATAATTATTGTTAATAAATTATGAATTAATGAACAGATAATAATTAAGAATTATTTAATTATTCTTTAAACTAAATGGTTTTTATTAACATTTAATTTATTCACAATTTGCGTTATTCATAGACGATTTAAGATAAATCTAAGATCAATCTTAGCTAAGATAAAACTTAACTTATTCATAGACGACTTTAGGTCGGTTTTAACGCTAAGTTCAATCTTATCTCTTACTTAAATTTAAAATAAGCAAATGGTCGACTTAAGTCCATCTTAAATATATTTTTACATGGAATTTTTTGACATTTGAACATTTTATCAAATTTGAAAGAACTTTTTCGAATAAAAATATAAAATATACGTAATTAAATATCTATATTAAGTATTGACGTAATAAATATTTTAAATGTAAGTAAATTAAAAGAAAAATTGAATCAAATTAACTTAGTTTTATAAGTAATTCAACCTCTAAATATTTTCAGGTGCAAAAAAGTTTTCATGTATGACGAAAATATCGATTTGCAGCATGTATTTGACGAAAAACTTACAATTTTATAGATAACTAATTAAAAGATATGTGCAAAAACAGAAAAACTAAGGAATTATTACGTACTTCTGTGTGCTTCTGTGATAGAATATTTTGACTTTCTACTTACATTTTTTGTGTAACAGACGTATTTTTTTTAATGTAAATTATAAACAAAACGGTAGTTTAACATAATATTTTACCATACTTTAGTTAATCTTAATTTATTATTACATTTTTTTTAGTTGTTTTTCATACTGAAATGTTAAAAATTATCGGAAGCACACTGGAATTATTTAATGTTTTAGGCCTTTAAGTACCGCAGTTTATGTTTAAAATTATAAAAATCTAAATCCTTGACAAAGTTTATATCTATTTTATACTTCTTTTGTAAAAATTTTTAATAAATCAACAAATATTTTAGTATATAATTTATATTTTATTGTAACTTTATAAGTCACTCAGATTACATAAAACTGATGATATAAAAAACAGAACAATTATAATACAATTATGTCTGTTTACACACATTACATGTTTTAAAGACAATTCACATTTTAAAAAAAAATAATATTAAAATAATCACATGATACCACCTATTTTATGAAATTTTAAATTTAATAGCGACCACGTCTTTACGTTCTGCATTTTAAACAAACAAACTATTACTATACTACGTACTGACATATTCTAAAACAGTTTAAAATAATATTTACAACAAAGAAATTTAAATTTCCAATAAACAAATTTTTCCGTTAATATTGTTATTTATTATAAATTAAATTAAAATACATAACTATGTATACTTTTGTATTATTTTATTAATTACGGCAAAAATATTAAAAATTTTAATTATTTACTGATAGAATTTTCATTAATTTAAATATTTCGCGCTACTACTATTCAAATATTTTTCGTTTCTCTGATTGCTTTCAATTGGTGAATAATTGTAAAGCTTGTATACACCTCACAATGTATCATTATAACTAACTTCAAGCTTGTTTCTACTAGGACAATTTTAAAATCTGTCTATGAATTGTAATGTTAAGTTAAATCTTAGTGTTAACTTTGCTAAGTTCAATCTAAGAATTATCTTAAATTCTCTCTATGAATAGCGCTCAATGCATTTTACGCAAACTTTGGATAGAAAATGCCTGAACCAATCAGCGTTCAGCACACATGTCACCACCATGACATCTATTGTTAATACTTTAAAACTTGTTTTTATAAAACAGAAAAAACTTTTCGCAATTTCCTAAATACGTAGTTAATTTTTTGGGATTGGTCGCTAAAATATAAATTTTAAGATCATTTTTGTGTTTTTGTAAATAATGTGCGATTTTGTGGTTAACTTTACTGTCAAGTTACAGTTTTTGATGGTAAATAAATTTTTGCGAGGTAAAAATTAACCTAATTTTTGCAAATTCATTCTCAGTTACATATTTATGTATGTACCTAGTTACCTATTGATTAATTACTAAAATAAATAAATAAAATCAATTTGATATTAGGAAATAAAATAAATGTAATTTAGATGAAGGTGATCAAGCATTAATAGCAATCATTACATATTTTATTTTTATTTTTTAATTGTTCATTAATTCATAACTTATTAACAATAATTATGTACTCAAAAATATTTACTCACACATGTGATAATTAATTTTGAAGCTTCCCGCTCTGTTTTGGATAGAAAATGGATGACATGTCACGACTCTATTTATTATAGGGACTCTAGATTGTTGCGATTGTAGTGTTCTCTTTGGATTGTATGTTTACTCAATAATGGCTTATTCCTTTTTTTGCGACACTATTTTCCTCATGTATAATTTAACCCATTACAATCCACCATGTAATTTAAAATGCAAGTTTAAAGGTTCACTGACTGAAAAATTTCAGTGTTGATTTTTTCAGATACTAGATAAGGTAAAAGACCCGGTAATTGACCCTGGCCCAGTTTCTGAACTTTTCAACTTTGTTATAAATTAATAAAAAAACTATATTTTAAATAAGAAAAAAAAATAAATTCTTAATTTAAAGTAATCTATTCTGTGTCTAATGAACAGCAATTTAAAAAGTTTAGAATATATTAACTAAATAAAAAAAAAATTTTAAGTTTAAAATGTGTGTAAAAACTATTTTTTTGGTAGTTTCCTAACAGTTTATGTTACAAAGTACTCATTTTGATCTGTGCAATATTCATCATGTAAGTATGAAAACTTAATTAAAAATATATGAGCAGGTTAATATTTGTTTAAAATTTATTTTAAAATATTTATAAAATACCTTAGAATGATTTTTATTATTGAAATATGGGGGTCAATTACTAGGCTCACTTCTAAAGTGGTATGGCCCAATTAAATTCTAACCAGTTTTTGTTAGTTATTTTGTTATTTATAGTTATCTTCGATTAGTTTTTGTTATTTTTCATAACGTATATAACATTAAACATTCATTTTTATCAATAAAAAATTATTTATAAATTAAATTTTAAAAAACTGTATTTTTAAATTTAAGAATCAGTAACTAGGCCACTGTCGGGGTCAAAAACTGTCACATGAGAAATTTTGAAGGTCAGAAACTGGGTCCTTTTTGTCAATTTTTAAAACATTAATTTAAATTATTAATTCAATTCAAATAATTATTTTACTTGTATGACTTTATTTTGAAAGCCATAAACTAGTTGATAAAATTATTAATTGTCTCTTAAGTTTAAACTTATATTTATTACTGTCGTTTAACCTCAGCCGTCACTCTTAAAAGGTCAAAAACTAGGCCCGTTACCTTATGCATTGTAAAAAAAATTTTATAATAATTTTTTATTCCGTTTTTCATAACTTAGTTTTATTTTCGATGGTTGCATATTGTATTAGACCACTTATTTTTCTATCCAGTGTTTCCTCAAATAATATTTTTTATGAGTTAGGAGCTATTTGCGAAAAAGACTAATTTTAAACCCGTTTGCGTAACAATTTAAACATTTAATAAATTTGAAAATTCCAGACAGAGAGTCTATTATCAAACTAAAATTGTTTAAACGATACAACCAAATTATTTCAGACGTCTTTTCGTGTTCGAAATTGTGACGAAATAAAATAGTGATCGTAGAAAAAGTACAACAACATACTTACATTTCATCTTGCTTCCGTTTCTGTTTCAATTCCTCCTGCAATATTTTCACTTGTTCCGTAAGTAATTGACAGTCATTCATGACTTTCAAAAAACTGTCGTTGGAACATTTCAGTTCACCGTGCATCAGTTCAATTCGATTTTCCAGTTTTTTCATGTCCATTTGTTTTAACTGAATATCGCGTTCATACGCTCGAGTCATTGCAGCCATATCGTGCTTTAATTCATTAATTTCACGCTGTAATTGAACATTTTCTTGTTCCGTTAAAATCTGAATGTTAAAAATATTTTTGAGGTTATTGTGATCCGAGAGTGATCGAGACACGAATATATTTACTTACCATTTTTTGCAAGGTCTCGTCAAGTTTCTTTTGAAGTTCGATATTTTTTTGTTCATACTTTTCGATTCCGTGTTCCTCTCGATACTTTTCGAGTTCTTTTTCTAACCGATCATTTTTCGATGTAAGCGTTTCAATTTCCAAACATTTTTCTTTATGTACGTCTTCTAAACGTTGAAAGGCCGTGGTAACATTTTCAAGCTTTTTATCGTAATCTTGCGCAACGAATGCAATTTGTTTTTGCACCTGACTGCTAGATTCTTCAATTAATTTTTTTAGGGTCTCATTTAATTGTTTTGCCTCATCTAAAAAAAAAGTATACTCTTATTAATCCAAGGTCTAGTAACTCAACAAATTTGTACTCTTTAAATATTAAATCATGGGGGATTTATTTTTCAAAGGTTTCCCTTCATAATGACGTATTTAATATCAATTAAGAGATATTTATGAGTTTTTGAACTGATATAGTTTCGATTTTTAAGCTCACTCCTCTACAGTTAAAACTATTACAAAAAAAGAAGATACATTATAATATTTCAGATGTATTATAAAACTTTAAATAAAAATAAACCTTGAAAATGTGGATAGTTTTTTGTAAAGTGGTTACAACTCAGTAATAAAAATTTCCATATTTTTAAGGTTTTTTTTCTTTTTGTAATAGCTCTGACTTAAATTCAAGCAATATGGTTGAGTCTTAATGGGTTTATATTCATCTTTCAAGCCTCTATTTTGCTTGAATTAGGTTTTTAAGAAAATTTTTTTTGTCGTAAATAGAAAGATCATAATTATGTGTTGGATAAGAAAACTTTTTTTATTTTTTTTTTAAACGTAATATTTAAATAATTATATCAAATTAAAAATAAGTTTTTAAACTTAGAAACGATAATGGGTCGACAGTTCCCGAGTGCATTTGTGACGTCATGATGGTAACTTACCTAAAAACACAATGTCTTTTTATTATGAACTATTGCATAATGACCATCATGACCATAATGACGTCACAGATATCACGATCTTTTGTAGTGCTGTTTATAACCAAATGATATCTTTAAAATTCTAAAGTTTTAATCAATTTATTGTTTATTATAGTTATATTTAAAATTTTTTTCGCATCGCTTATTAATACTATTTATGATAGATTAAAATAAAACAAAGAATAGCTGAATTTCCAGTTTTGGAAATTCGCTAAAATAATAATTACTTTTTATTCAAAAACCCAATTTACCTTGATGTTTGCTAATTTCTTGTATTAATTCACCCTTTTCTTTCTTCAAATGATCCACAACGCCTAAAAGTTCAATATTCTCTGTTTGTAACTCAGAGATTTGTTCTTTACACGTGTTCAGTGCAATTTGCAACTCATCTCGACAAATAGTCATTGTTGAAAGTTTATCTTCCAACAATTCAATTTCATCCTCAAGTGCTTGAAACTTTTCCGCTGCATTTTTATTTTGCCTCAGTAAATAGTCTCGTTCGTTTGTATTTCGCGCGCAAAGCACGTCCAATTGATTTTGTGCCGTTTGTGATTTTAATTTTTCTTCGTTCAGTTTTGCCTCTAGATCTTTTATTTGATTTTGATATTCGGTAATCTGTGACTATAGAAAAAATTATGTTACATATTGTAGGATTATTTGAGCTTTGAGCTTATTATTCAAACCTCATTGGCTGCCATCAGCGTTATATCCGTTTGGCTTTCCTTCAATTGAAATTCTAATTTGTCTATTTCTGTTTGAGCTGTTTGCCACAAATCGATGGCCATGTTCTTTTCCTGTAATATTTCAAATCCTATTTCATCCTATGGCCTAATTCATCCTATGGCCATTGAAAGTAAAACTACGCGATTACTATTATTTTGTAAAAAATTGTGTAATTCACTGATTTGAGCGTTACTTTGTGATAATCCATATTGTAAATAAAACAAATTTTTATTACTTTGCAAAATATCACTATTTTATTTTGACAAAACTTTTGTCAAAATAAGTTTTTCAAGTTTTGTCAAAATAAAATAGTGATATTTTGCAAAGTAATAAAAATTTAAACTATTGTGGTTTAAAGAACAAAAAGTCTGTTCAGGACATAGAGATACATAGAGAGACAACTTAAAAAATCGTTTAAAAAGTTAAATAGTCATTAAAGAAAAAGATGATAGCAGTCATTTGTATTTCTAAACTATATTTTGTCTTTATCTAATAAATGGCAAGATATATTTGTTAAAGAAATGCTAACTTTGAGTCAGGAATAAACAAAGATACACTAAACCTTTCATGTCTTGTTGTCACACTCTTATCAATTGTTTATGTTGGAGTTTTTGTTGTCATAGATCACAGTTGTGTCCAACATACTTGCTTCAGAAATAGGTACATAGTTGGCCATCCATATACATCACTGGTTCAGGATGAGCAGGTGGACTACTTTCTATGCCTGCTACTGTACTACTAGTACCTTGTTTGGTATGGTCTATTGAACTGGAATTAGTCAACGTACTATCATTTTTAACTATTGTAGCTCTACCAATAATTGAAAATTCGGAACGTATATTTCCGGTTCGAGTTCTAAACTAATTCTATTTATTTCCTCTACTATTTCACAAAGAAGACGTTTCGTTTCTGCTAAAGATTTGTATTTAGGCAAGACATTTTTTCAAATGAGTTTTGTTTGACAAATCTAATTTACTAAAATCATGTAATTGTTGAATACGACGATAATATGTATCGCGTTTAGCCGCTAGTAATTTTAATTGTTGTTTCAATTTATCTGCCATTTTATTGTTACTAATTTGAAATCTCAAAATTGAAATACCAAATGAAAAAAACTCAATTGGTTACTTTTAAGTGTCTATAACTGTACTTGTTTTATTGTTAGTTATTAAAATTAATAAAACATTATCATTCGTGCGTCATTAAAGGTGTTAAGGGGTTCAATATACCAATAAGCGCGCGTATAATGAGTCATACACAGGGTAATAATGGGATAAAAAATAAGAGAATGATTGAACCTGTAACAATAAAGATAACTGCTCTTGAAGATTTATTATATCTTCATTTGTGGTGTTCGGAACATCTAAGTTCAGTATGGAATCATTGAAAGCCTTTTTCAGACGATCACTTAACATTCTGTTCTCCTCAACAACTTTCATTACTTGCTGACGGACAGTTTCATGTTCACTCTGGAACAATTTGGAACTTTTATTTTTTTTATGTTCTTCAAAATAAGTGGCCTGATAAGTGATAACAAACTTACTTTATAAAAGTCAACTTGCGTACGTAAAGCCGACACTAGTTGTTCATATTCTTGAATTAGTGGATACATGTCACTAAAAATATTTTTTTTTTTTAAATATTTGCCGTTTAAATTTAAATTTTTAAACTTACGTTGTATTAAGTTCACCTGCGCCGATATTCATCTCCAATTTTTTTACTTTAAATTTTTTCAGTAAAAATAAGTACTAGAAAAATTTATTTTGACATTTAAATGGAAGAAAATTTTACTTAGTTTTTCCGATCCTTTTAGGATAGAATCAATTTGTGACAGACATATTTATAGGCAAGAAATTTGATAAAAATGAAAATAAAATAATAAAATCACTAAATAAAAGAAAATTGTTCACATGGAATCCGTTTGGTTTGTTTACATCGTTTAAATTATGTATAAACTATTTCATAATACATTGCGCATTAATATTTTCCCCTGCTGAAAAATCAATAAATTTGTATAGCATGGTTCATGTGGATATGTATAAAACACCGGGAAAACCACTGAACCAAAATATTACTTTTAAAGTTGTGGGAAAAATTAAAATAACAATTAGTTTGTGCGCATGCGCATAGAAAAAGAATGGCATCGAATAAACGGTTTGCGCATGTATCAAATTAACGTAATTGCTCTGAGATAGTCAGGTACAAAAGTATATGTCAGCAAAAAAATTTTCTTTTATCAAAAATTAAATAATATATTAATATTCTTCATTTATTATATTTGTATACCACTTGTTTTTTTGAATTTCAATTTTATTTTGCACCATAAATCTTTTTAGAGTTCCGAAAATAAATCTTTAATCCTTATAAATATTTTTCAATATTTAAAATGAAATTTCACAAATTTAATCCTTATAATTTAATTATATCTGGCTGTCTGTCGATTAAATCTCCATAATTCCTTTTTGTTCTGTGGACATGAAATTTTACACTACATGGTGTAAATCTTTAGAACGTCACTAACAGATGTCAGTACAAGCAAAAATAAAGTCACTCCATTGCATGAATATAGCCTTCGTTCTGATGACGAAGTGAGACTCGAAAATCGACTTATAAAAATTACAATGAACTTCAAGAAGTGCAACAAAATATTCCCTTCCTCTCCTGAGTTGCAGTTCTTGAAGTTCCTGTAACGGTCCAAAGAAATATAGATTGACGTCACTTTTTATAAAAAAAAAAAATAATATTCAAAGTTAATTTTACTGTGAACCTAAATATTTGAATGAAATTAATAATTAATCCAAACAATACTTCAACAGTGAATTAATAAATTGCAACAAAATACTTCAACAATGTATAGTAATGACAACAAATTGGCTAAAAGATGTTGTAATTATAACAATATATAATACACGGACCGCCTCTGACGAGCAAGTGATCTGAACACACACACACACATACTTAAGAAAGTAGTGTACGTGTGTACGCGATGTATGGCCCCTCTCACTTAATGTTTTTGTTGCATTTTCTGTATATTTTAAATTTGGCAATCGTTTAATTGAACTTCAAACTAATTTACAATTTCAGTTTTCAGGTGAAAAATCAGTTCAGTGTACTCGGCAATTGAATCAATATATAGTAAGCGCACTATAATTTGTTCGTTTGCTGATCGGGAACGGAGTTGTATTGTAAAAATTTTAGATTTGAATGTTTTTATATACGTAGAATGAACTCTTCCACAAAATTCTTAAATTTATACATATTTACATTATTAATAAAATATATATTTTTAATACGCAAACTAATCTTACTATGTACTTTGATATCGAGGAGAATCAATTACCGATCATTTATCGAAAAGAATATAATGTCCATTTTATGGGAATGGAAAAATTGCATCCGTTTGATGCAAGAAAATGGGGAAATATATTTAAGGTGGGTAAAAACGATACATTATTAATCATTTTACAAAGAAAAGAAAAATAAGTTTTTTGAATTTTCGTTTTTGTAGATGTTAAAAACAGCCGGTTTCATTGACGATGAAACGGTGGTAAAACCGAACGAGGCCAAAAATGAACATTTGTTGGTGGTTCATTCAAAAAAGTATCTCAGAAGTTTAAAGGTAAATATAATTACATTTTAACCGATTGTGGACCGGCAATTCTCCTTAAAAGCTGTTATTTCGAAATTCCTTGCCGCTGATACCATTATATGGATTGTATACGGCAATGATTCTCAAAGTGGGGGGGCGACCCCCAGGGGATCGCAGAAAACTATTTCGAGAGTCATTTGAAATTTTTAAGTGCAAATGGAGGGTCGCGTACCAAAAAGTTTGAGAACAACATTGTTTCTACATGTCTTGAGATAATAAATATTTTTTTTCTTTAAGGGGAGGTTTACTTGAGAGTCGTTAAAAAAATCGATTTTTTTTGGAGAAATTGGTAGCTAATTATGTGTAGAATATGTTCCCAAAGTGATTTTGCTGAAAGTAATTTAAGGGAAGATTTACTTGAGATTTGATAAAAAAATCGATTTTTTTTTGGCCGAAATTGATAGCAAATTATGTGTAGAATATGTTCCCAAAGTGATTTTACTGAAAATAACTTAAAAACAAGATTCTTGCACATTAACCGAATCCAGCTTTCTATAAAAAAAAAATAATTCAAAAAACGTAGTTCACGCAATAATGAGTATTAAATATAAAATTTTGAAAATACTTTTCTTTATATATATTTTATAATATCTCGAAACTACATTTTTGGAACTGGCGGACGCGATAACTCAAAAACTATTCGATGGATCCTTTTTTTTAAATTTTTTATTTTAAAGATAATTCAATTCTTCGGTACCTCTACCTAAGTTCGATACACTTTCAATATTTTTTTAATTTTTAAGTTTACTTTAAAGAACGAAAAATAAGATAAAAATCGTAATCAAAAGTTCAAACATCCACCATTTTTTTTTTCTTTCAGCAATTTATTGATATTATATGTAGAAGTGCCGATACTTTTCATATATCTTATAAATCTTTTTTGTTTTTGGATTTCGGTGGTTTATTACCGGCGCTAGGATGTCCGCCAACAAGGCATCGGATTTTCGGATCGTCACACTGCACTATCTATAAAATGGACACTTTTTTATATTTTTCCTTGAAAAATTTGTTTTTTATAGTTTAATACTTAATAAATATGTGTACAAAATTTGAAATTGATATTTACTTCCGTTCTTGAGAAAAAAATTCTAGAAAAATACATAATTTTTAAGGACTCTCGAGTAAACCTCCCCTTAAGTGAACACCTAGCTCTTTACCTGAACAAATTTTTGCGTGACACTGCTGTCCGATTAACAGCACTTCTACTGTAATAACAACGTTTTTTTTTCAGTGTAGTTTAAACGTTGCCAAAATCGCCGAAGTGCCACCATTGATGCTCGTGCCAAATTATTTTGTACAACGTGGTTATTTACGACCGATGCGTTTTCAAACGGGCGGCAGTATATTAGCGGGAAAATTGGCACTGGATCGAGGTTGGGCGATCAATATAGGTGGTGGTTTCCACCATTGTTCCGCCGACAAGGGTGGCGGATTTTGTCCGTATGCCGATATCACATTGTTGATACACTATTTATTTGAGTATCGATCCGACAGGGTGCGGAAAGTTATGATTGTTGATTTGGATGCACATCAGGTAAACTGGTTCGTTTTAAGGGGGTATTCTAGTTTAGAGGCACGATTTTGAGGTGATTTTACGGGCGTAATAAAAAAAAAACTGTAAAAATTTTTAGTATCCACTTTTTTAACAGTTTTTTTTATTGATATTTGAAAAGTACAAAAATCTATAAAAATACGGTACTTGACTGTGTTTAAAATTTGTGTCAAATGTTAAATAATTGTATGCATTATCATTACATATGTCCAATTTTAATGATGAAACATAAAAATATTTGATAACTATTTAGAAATTTTATTTTGAAAATCGCCATTTTTCAACAAACATTCAAATAAGTGAAAACGCGCCATTTTTTGAATATAACGTAACATTTTGTAGCTAGATATGTCGATTTTGATAATTTTCATCGGTGAGGTGAAATTGTGTTTTCTTTTGAATATTTCTATAAGCTTAGATATATAGTAATAATAATCGGCCAGGATTCTAATAAATAACTTGCTTTTACTTTGACATTTTATGAATATAATCAAAGTTTTGAGGTTATAAATATTGACATTGACGTTTAATTGCTTCAAACTGTGACGTCACTATAGTGAGGTGTTTTTCCCGCCTTTTTCTCATTTAAAATTGTAAGGTTATTTTTTTTTTGATGATTTTTTACAGAATCTGTTGAAGATAAAAAAATCACTTAACTAATGTGGAAAAACAATGCTTCTAGAATATTTTTGTAACTTCAATCAAGTATCCTATTTAAAAAAAATTTCAAAATTGAAATCTGTACAGGCCGGCAAAGTTGGGACTCAAAAGAATTTCTGATTGACGTGATTCCAACCATCTTGGTGATCTGAAACATAAAATTTTAGTTAATTCTTAATAAACAAAGATGTAGAATTAGTTGGACGTAGCCGATTTAAAAAAAAAAAATTTTCATAAAATGGCGTCCATTTAGAAAAAAACAATCATTTTTTCGCCTCCTTTTTTAAACTTTGAAAATTTTTTAAAAATAGTAAAAAAAAAAAATTCCAAAATCCCCTACGTCCGACCAATTTTGATAGTATTAAGAAGGTCTGTACCAAATTTCAAGTAAATCGATGCATTAGAAATTGAGATATCATGTCAACCGTATCGAAAAAAGTAGTTTCAAGTAATTTATATTAAAAATTTGAATTTAAGGTGAATCGATCAGTACTGACAAATTTGTGACAAATGAATTACTATTTTTTTCTCTATAAATAAATATAATTTATGTGTAGAAAAATAAGTTAAATTTTATAATACATGTAACAGTATTAGTATTTGATTATTGTTCAGTCTTCTAATTTTAATAATTTTAAAAGTAATGAACTTGATTCTGGTAGTGACGTGTCCACACACATAATAACTAACACGTACACAAATATATTATGGATGTGTTAATATAAAACGACATTTTTATAGTTTGTTTTTTTTTTTTCTATTTATTACAATAACTAAACGTCCAATATTAAAAAAAAATAGTTTTTTAATGATTCAAAAACATAAAAAAAAATAATTTTCAGTTTTTTAAATCTTAAAGTTGGTTTTTAATGACACAACTTACTTAAATACAAACCACTGATTCATCTCTAATCATTCTTTGGCATTTACTCGTACGTTAAAAATTCTAACTTTGAAAATTTATTTCTTCTAAACTACACGTCAGAAATTATTCAAAATAGTGTCAGTGAATTCTAAACTTGGAAAATTTCAAGTGATCGATTCACCTTAACACTGAAAGGATACACAGTACACAGGGAAAAAATAACCATAACTCCGAAAATAATTCGAATTTCCGTAAATCCCTTTAGAGGCTTATTCTTGAATTTATGAAAAAAAAAATCGATTTTTTTTTCGAATTTCTAAACTAGAATACCACCTACCCTCTTAAGTGTTTGAGTCAAAGTCTATTTTTGAATTTTTTTCAGGGTAATGGTCATGAACGCGATTTTCTAAAGAATTCAAATGTTTTTATATTAGACGTGTACAACAAAGACATTTATCCACAAGACTATTTTGCCGCAGCGGCAATTAAATGTAGAATTCCACTATATAGTTTTACTGAAGACAATGAGTATTTAACAAAAGTTCAATTGTATGTTATGAGTTTCTAGAAAAAACAATTTTTTTGACATGACAGACCTGCATGTATGAAAATTTGCTTGTTTATTCGCAGCTGTTTCTCGTAAATTATTGGCGGTCCTGCTAAAATCATCCTGGGTAATTATTCTTCAAATGTGCTATGATATGCTATGATTAGTTTGAAAACAAACACAACGAAATATTGGGAATCGTAAAACGTACGCGAACGCGATCTAGTGGTCAAAAAACTAATTACTGCCAGTAGGCAGGGTTTATTTATTTATTTATTTATTTATTTATTTTTTTTTTTTTTTTTTGAATATCTGAAATTGAAAAATTGTAACTGCTTCTCGCATTATAGAGAGTACATACACATAAGTGATTGAATGCTGTTTGTATCGGGCGCCTGTCGAGCAAAGGATTGATGGTGTAATGGATAGCAAACCTGGCTAGTTATCAGGAGATCCTGGGTTCGATTCCCGGCCGATCCGGATAATTTTTTCGATCACTTTGTGATTTTTAATTTACATATCATATATTAGTAATAAATTTCGTCGACAGAGCACAGTATGATCACAGAATGCATACTTACCAACTTACAAAATCTTTGTGCTTGTTTCTCAACTAATTATAGCATATCATAGCACATTTGAATAATAGTTACCCAGCTGGTGTCAAATATAACTATACATTTTTATTTTTGAACACTAATAATTGCTAAAATTAAGTATCAATTTGATACGTACGTATCACTTTGATACATGCATGGAATTTGTTAAGTTGGCGTCTACCTACATATTGATGTTATGTCAGTTGCATAAAAGTACAAGTTTTAAATATTGTCATTAAATTTTAAAGCAACAAATTGCATTCCCCAATGAATTTAATGTTAATCATCACAGGCAAACGCTGTCACGCTCAAAATACCAGCAGTCATGGAAACTACCCTGGTTCTCTTTTTCTTTTTTAAATATTTGTTTTTTTTTAGCCATTTAGATAAGTCAATAAAACTGTTTCAACCAGACTTTGTTGTATATAACGCTGGAACTGATATTTTAAAAGGTGATCGTTTAGGGCTTCTCTCTGTATCTGCTGAGGTAATGTTAAATATTTAAATTTTTTCAGTATCTTTAATAGTCCTTTATGAAAAATTTGAGTTTAACAAATTTTTTTTACATGCATCATTAAAGGAGTTAAAATGAGAAATAAAAGAATTCAATGGACCATTTTCTCAAATATGTAGCAATCTGTCACCAGGGCGGCGACACAGGTGGCGACGCAAAGATTACGCGAGCGCTCCTTGTTTTTTAAATTAGAATTTGTATCAAGTAAAAATTTTCGTGTACGTTTAATTGTCGATAGAAAAATGTACTATACAAATTATGCACGGATTACTAGATTTTATATCCCCCATTAATCGTATGCGTATATTTTTACTTGATGCTAGTTCTAATTTTACCACCAGAGGCGCGAGTGAGAATCTTTGCGTCGCCAATAGTCGAGATATTAATTTAACCAACCAAAAATCACCTTCTATTAATTCCACTTTAGCAACGAAATTTTCCAATTCGGTTACCTAGGAATATTGTTTATTTTTTAGAAATTAATATTCTAACTATAGAGATGTAGTTCCGAATAATCCGTGTCGCCGACCTGGTGTTAAACAATTTTCTCATGCGGTTACATAGCAATTTTTAAATTAAAATTTCAATCATAAAGATGTAGATATTTTGAGAAAATGGCTCATTAAAATGAGAAATTTAAGTTTTTTAAATATGATTTATACCTGTGAACCATTTTTACATAATTTTTGGCCATTCAACTTTAGTTTTTTTCCAAAACGAAAAAGATGACAACGAAAATTTATAATTAACAGTAAACGTCAAACTGTTAATGTTAACCCATTATGACCTAGTGCATTAATAATAAAACCATTCAGTCTATTCCATTAAAGGGAAAATATAAAGTAACAACGATATATTTTCTTATACTTTTCTCTATCTCAGTCTCTCTCTTGTTAAAAAGTACCGTTAAATATCATAAGACAAAATTAAAAAATTAGCTGTCACGCAGGTTCCAGGTTAGTAGTCGAATACAACTAAATACCAAAAAGAACAAACCTAAAACCCCAGTTTTTGAATTTGGATGGATTTTAAGATTTTTATTCACTGTGTTTCTGGCATCAAATGTTAAAAATTTAACGCTTCTGATGATTAAGACGAGTTAACTCGTCCTGCAATATGGCGGCTCAAAATGCTTTGATATGTATATATTTACTGGTACAAGTGCCGCCATCTGTGACAGACAAATACGGTATAACTGTAAGTAATGTTCAGTTTCACCAACATAGTCTAGTATAATTTCTATTTTGCAAACTCCTAGGTTGTCATTTGTTTAATGTTGGCATCTCTGATTTTCTTCCATTCCACTGGCAGTAAAAGTGTGGCATTTTGAGACAAAAAGTTTTCTTTATGATAAAAATACATAGTCTAATAGCACTAAATTTTATCTATACATTAATTTTAGAATAGACATAAAAATTTTTTAAAAAGAGATTCTTGTAGGGATTGCCGAGGAAAACATTTGTACAAAATGTTAACTCCCGGAAATGTTTTTTTATATCATGAATAGCGTTTTTTTACCTTTCACCGCTTACGTAGCGAAAACGGTGATAGATACATTAAAAAGTGTTAAGACCTTACTTGTAGAGAATCGAATTCTCTACAAAAAAGTCCGCGAGAGCACCTGTCTATCTTATACAGGTGAAAAGATACAGCGCTTCAAACGCGCACTCAAAAATTCACTTTTTCTAGCGTTCCGGTAAGGTTCCGGACGGCACACCCTGCCGGAACGCTAGAAAAAGTGGATTTTTGAGTGCGCGTTTGGAGCGCTGTATCTTTTCACCAGTACAAGATAGACAGGTGCTCTCGCTGACTTTTTTGTAGAGAATTCGATTCTTTACAAAAAAGGTCATAACAATTTTTAATGTATCTATCACCGTTTTCGCTACGTAAGCGGTGAAAGGTCAAAAAACGCTATTCATGAATTTTCAATATTGTTTAAACAATATAAAAAAAACATTTCCGGGAGTTCACATTTTGCACAAATGTTCTCCTCGGTAATCCCTACAAGAATTTCTTTTTAAAAAATTTTTATATCTATTCTAAAATTAATGTTTAGTGAGATAGGGCTTAAAATTAGTGCTATTGGACTAAAAAGGATTAAGCGTAAGATTGTATCAAAATCAAACAAATAAAAATATGATAATTATTTTTTTTTTCGATTTTTTTTGTAAAGGGCTATTTTCAGAAGAACACTCTTTCATTTTTTTATCAAAATTGTTTTCAGTTTCTGTTTCATTTTTGCAGGGAATAATAAAAAGAGATGAAATTGTATTTAATTTAGTGAGATCTGCGCACATTCCGATCGCAATGTTGACAAGTGGTGGCTACTTAAAAAAGACTGCACGTGTCATTGCAACTTCCATTTTGAATTTATCCGATAAAGGCTTAATCACAAAACCCATTCAACGTGTTTAAAATATTCATTGATTTTTTTAAATATTTTTTTATTATTTAAAAAAAAAAATAAATAATAATAAAATTTGATGTTTAGTTGGTGATTGGTGTAACAAAATATTATGTATTTTAGAAAATAATGTGCCAAAATGTATTTATTAGAAAGTAAAAAAAAAAAGAAAAAGAAAATATATAATTTTGATAGTAAATTGAATCTTTTTTTTAACGCGTGCTCTTGTTGAATTGTTCAAAGAATGATGCTGTAAAACTATTTTTGTAAGTCACTTTATTCAAATATTCCATATGTGCCTTTTGTTGCTGCGCTAAACGTAGATTTTCATCGGCTATTTTCTTTTCGAGTTCCCTAAAAAACAGAAAAAATTAAATTAACTTGGGAAGACTGGCAGTTGACTTCAGTGCCAACTAGTGATAAGAGGCACGCATTAAATCAGGATTTTGTAGTTCAGTAATTAGAATTTTTCACAATTCTCGTGATAAAATATTTCTAGCTTTTATTTAATATTAAAATTAGCCTTTAATTTGTTAATAATATGATTATCTAAAATCTTTTATTTTCTATTTGAGTTAAAAAAAAATTCAATAATAGTTTTTAGAATATGACACCGTCTCTTAACTTTGGTTAGGTCCGCACTAACTATTACAGAGTGGTCAAATGTGGGTAGATCACTCAACGCGATGACAGAAATGACGACTCTATAAAGATTTCGAAGTTAGAATTACGTAATCTTAAAAATATAGAATTTTTTTAAATCGTATTCTTAATAATTAACTTATTAAAAAAAAAACTTAAATCTTAGACGACGTAAACAAAGTTTAAATTTTGATATTTGTCCATATTTGTATCTATCAACTTTAGAAATTCCACCAGAAATCTTTTAAATTACCGTAGACATTATTTTATGGGTACCTAATCTTTAATATATTAAAAATTTACGCGAGGATGGTCACTTTATCACAGTATCCAAAAAATTTTACAAATATCGGTGGTTTTTGAAAAAATAACAGAAATTATATAATTTTCTCTATCAAAAAATTGTGGTCAAAAGAGACGGAATGGAGACGGGTGAATGGGGACAGCCCGTAGGGTCGATCAAAATTGAAATTCTAATATAAAATAATTTCGAATTTTTTGTATTTATACATTCAAAAACGAAATAATGATTTTCTGTAGAAATAAACGTAAAATTTATAAAGTATAGAAATGTTATGCTGAAAGTGTTTATAAAAATATCGAATGACTTGATAACCTTGAAAGTACTCTGGTTCTATGTCCCAACACATCCTTCATTCGTCCCTAATCACCCCACATTGGTCCCTTTATACTTTTATATAATGTCCCTATTAACCTATATACTGTCCCTATTCACACCTTTTCCGTCCCTATTAATTTCCAACTTAGCCCAAATGTCAAGTCCTCATTATTTCTTCTTAGAAAAATAAAAACAAGTAAAAGTTTGCAGTCTTCTTTTGTCAGATATGTTTCAAAATAACTAAAATTTCGATTAAACAACAATTTATTCATAAGAATACCAAAATAAATCGTTTTTAGATAAAGTTTTAAGAAACAAAAAATAGCACTGTTTGAAGACGTCAATCAAAACTGATTTTTTAATATTTTTTATCCAACTTTAAGCTTCACTATTGTTACCCGAAAGAATGATTTTACTATAATTTAAGTAACAAATATGTTCGCATTTACGTTTAGTATTTTTAAATTAAATTGATGAATAACATTTTTCATTTCGGTTCTATTCACCCGGCTGTCCCAATTCATTCCTGTCTACGGTACAGTTATTATCGTTATTATCTATAAATAAACTAGCACTGCCATCTGGAATATAATAGAAAACTAACGTTTGATCGACATTATCCGAAAATATTTTACCTTTTCTTTCGTTCATTTTCTCGAGCCAAATTCTCAGCTGTTCGTGCAACACCGAGCGTATAATTTTCCCAATCTTTTTCCTTTTGTCTTTCTTCACGTTTTCTCTTCTACAACATTAATTAAATTATTAACAACTAATCAAATAAAAAAAAAAAAATTATCAGGAAATTTTTTGACAATGTACCTCATTTTCTTCGGCTTGACGTTGCTGGTATTCACGTACGGCTCTTCTCTGTTCCTCCGTCATACCTTTATATTTAAAACCGATGCATCGATTCGGACCCAAATTACTTTTCGCAACGTCCGGATTTTCAATCATCAGGTCGCTCATCAGAGTATTGTACATTTCCGCTTGATTATCCTCAATTTCATCTTTCTGCGCGTCCCTTCGTCTGGCACATAACTCATTTGCCTAAAAAATTTGAAAAAATAATTTTTGAATCTAACCGCTCTTTTAAGTGAATTTCCTTTTTCGGAAATTCACTTATTACAGCGGGTACCATGAAAAGACTTGAGCCCGTGACTATGGCAGAAATTTATTTTGAGGCCTCGAGAAACCGAAAATTATTTTCACTAAAAATGTATATACCATGTGAGTTTTTTGAGAGTTGCCATTTTTATTACAACCAAATTTTTATGATAGAAATGGTACTTGAAAAGGTTCTTTTCTTGGATGTAACGGAAATGTATCCAAGAAAAACACTTTCTTTAATTTATCAGGTAGGCGGTAAAAATATGCATATGTACTTGAGGCTATTTCAACCGATAGTGTTTTTCTTGGTTACATCCAAGAAAAGAACCTTTTCCAGTACCATTTCTATCATAAAAATTTGGTTGTAATAGAAATGGCAACTCTCAAAAAACTCACATGGTATATATAATAAAAAAGATGAGAGTAGTTCTTATTATTAAACAAAACTGAAAAATTAGAAGTTTTTTCAGTTATTGACGAATATAGTTTTATTAAACGTTTAAAAAATTCGTTAAGTGCGTGTTTTTGACACGCACTAAGTAATGTCACCTCAGTGAAAGTGTTAATTTATGATTTTTTGTTAACTCTACAGCCCTCTTGCGTTTATTCAATATGGATGTACAACTCTATAATTATTCAATATGGATGTACAACTCTATAATAATGTTTCCCCCACTATGATCACACAACGATATTAATATGTCATCCTTCGATGACATAAAAATGAAACAATTTTCTTAAATTTTAAGGTTGTTTTGTTACAGATTCAGTTTAAAAAAATCATGTAAGCTTATAAGCTTACATGATTTTTTGTCTTGACTTTCTGTCGATAGTCTGCCGTCTGTATATTCGTCTAAAACGGCGCAGATGAACGTGAATCTGACGAAGGGTAATGTAGACCTAAGTACGTAGATCTGATATCAGTCTGACATCAAGTTGGTTACTAGGGAAACTATTTTAAATGGATACAAGTTGTAATATGAGATCCGCCAGTATCCAGTCTTTATAAATTCACTATGTTATGCAGATGCTGCGACCGGGGTATTTTAATTTCTCTTAAGGAGGGAGTTCAAATAAAAAAGCAACTTTTTTATTTATGATTATTTTGCATGTTGAAATTTTTTTTCAAATTAGGAAGGGTTTCAAATAGAAAATTTTGTTTTTGAAACATTCATTACTCTTCCCTGTGGGGGGAGGGGGCCCTTTTCCATAATAAGCGTTTACAAGGAACGCCATATCTCAAAAACTAATGAATATTTTTTAAATATTTTGTCATTATCTTATTCCTAAAGGACCTGTCCATAAAGCTGAGTATGGGTTTCAGGTAATTTTAAAAATTAACTATAAAATTGTAATCCCAAACCTCTAAAAATTATAAAACCCAATTTTTTATTTAAATTTTTTTTTTTTTTTTAAATATGTAGCTACAATTGTTCAAATGGGGAAAGCATACTCCACTTTATGCGCAATATGTTTATGAACAAAAATTTAAAAAAAAATTAAGTCTCTATCTTTTCTAGAACTTGAGATATGATTTTCCTTGTCGGGAAAAACACAACTTTCGGGAAACGGTAAAATGACATACAAAGCAGATGTTGGAAAAAACAAATCAACTTTGAGGAAATACGTCTACAAAGGCGTACAAATAAAAGAACATTACCTCAGTGCATACTATAACTCATGTACACAGCAAAACTAAATATTACTGATCAAATCGCGAGGGGTGGGGGCGAGCGTTGTCTGCAAAGGAGCAGCAATTTTGCTGTGCAGCGGCTCATAAATAAATATATATTTTTCTACTAGAAAAAAACCGTGTTTGTAAAAAACCACAGAACAAAATAAAAACAAAAAACGATATTCGAAAAAAATTAGTTTATTAGCCGTTTCTGGCGTGAACTCTCCCCTTAAAAATCGAATATTTACAACTTACAAGTGCTTTATTGAATCTTTCAGTTGCTAATTGTAATCGTCGTCTACACTCTTGTTCCAGTTTATCCAGTTCTGTGGCTCGTCTATCCTGAGCCACCACGGCTGCATGATACGCTTCCTCGGCAGCTTTACGTTCACGTTCGGCCGCCTCGCGTTCTTCAATTTGTTGCTGTAAAAATGCTCGTTGTTGCTCGACTAAAATCTTTTTTCGCTCGTCGCTAGCCAAATCTTCGCCAGCGAATCTTGAACAACAAAGAAATTTATTAATGTTTTGCTGATGTTACGGGGTTACATGTATTTATGTCGAGGAAAAGTAGTACAGTGGAACCTCTGATTACCGGACCCCTCCTATAGCCGGACAAATTTTGTGTGACGGTGGCATGCTATACTAAAACCAATGCATTCAGCACTCTCTTAAGTGGGCCCTCTGTTAACCGGACACGAACACAATATTTTTTGACGAAGACATATTATTTAGTACCTATTACCTCCATTAACCGGACGCGAGTACGTTTATTGCGTATATATACCTATGTGGGTTAGGTATAATTGAAGACATGAGTGGATGAAGGTGTTATGTAACATTTTTTCAAAAATTCATTTTTTACCAAATTTTGAAATATTCTATGCTGAAGTATCATATATTAAAATTTGGTTTCATAAGGTCCAATAGTTTTGTAGAAATTCAATAATAAACATGTGCTATTGCATGGGAAGTATATGTAAATAAAAACTTTCAAACGCTTCTACTGTAAAATTATAAAAATGTTACATAACACCTTCATTCACTCATGTCTTCAATTGTTCATGTTTTAACTAGAGATGAGCTAAACGGTTATTTTCTAATAACTGTTATTGCAATTACAGTTACTGAAAAATAATTGTTATTTATAACAGTTATTATAATAACTGGTATGGTATTTGGATATTTTAACATATTGTAAGATATTCAATATGCGTATAAACGGTTCTGTTAGTGAAATATGCATAGATCTATAATACTGACGGATACTAAATAATTTTCAATAGCTGTTCAAATACTTGTCTATACAAGGATTTAGGCTTTATATACACAATTTTAACAATTTTATGGATACAAAATTACAAATAGAAATAGATAACTTTACAATAGACAATAGTTCATTTTTAAGGGTTTTTTAAATGTGCTACAATAGAAAATGTGTAACTTGCCTGGGGCGTTATTATTTTAAAGTTCTCCGTAGGTGGTTAAAATAAATTACTGTGATCCTTGCTTTCGAATATATTAATATTGACCTATGTTGTCGATATTTCCAAAGGAGTTATTTAAGTAACCAGTTACTGGGTATTCCAGTTATTGACGATAACTGTTATCTTTCTATACTAGTTACAAAATAACAGTTATCGATATATCGATCATCTCTAGTTCTAACTTGTTAACAATGATTCTAATGTGACATTTGTAAACGTTATATTTTTGTATAAGTACCTAAATTCGTTTATGAAATTGATTTGAATTAAAAAATTAAAAAAAATGTTGAATTAAAAAACTAGTTATGAATACTACATTATTTAATTTTATTATTTACTCTGCGCCTGTTAAGCGGACACTTCTGTTAGCCGGACAAATTTTCGCGCGACACTGCTGTCCGGTTAACAGGGGTTCCACTGTAAAATTTTCAATTTTTCCCCAATTAAAGTTAAAATTTATTCAAATAATACACCATCATTCATTTAATACATTGTTTTAAATACGTATACGTCAAATTAATTAAAAATAATATGCCGTCATTAACAAACGAAGAAAAATTAGACGTACAACATTAAGTTACTATAGATAATGGGACTTGAATTGATTTCTATTATAAAAAATTTTGAAAAACAAAATTTTGCAGCCGAATTTCTAAAACTTCTTTCTTGAAGTGATTTCTCAAAAATTATTCGATCGATTATTTTGAAGTTTTGTACGCTTATTTGTTACTAGCCGTACCCGTGACGTTGTTCACGCGAAACGTTGAGTAATTTCTTTTTCCAATTTGTAGTTTCTTGTAACACAAAATGCATTAAATTGTCTCCAAATTGACAATTGTGTATTTATTGTATTTTTCGATACACAATTAGCAACATTTTTTTCGATTTAAAATTCAGAAAAATTTCCAAACTACAAAATTTATTTACAATTTTTGTTAGTATAGTTATGAAATTTTTTATGAAATATGTAAATTGGCGTAATGTGTGTAGATGCTCAAAATAGTTTTTCCATTTTGCCGTGGGAATGAGACATTTTCTCGGAATAAAAAGTATCTTAGATGTTGACCCAGGTAATAAGTTATCATCACACCAAATTTCATTAAAATCCGTCCAGTAGTTTTTACGTGATGCGTGAACAGACAGACAGACAGACAGTTTTATTATATGTATAGATTACATTGTCCGATCCGTGAACAAAAGGTTTGTAGACCAAATCAACTAAAAATGATATAACGTCTTTAAAAAATGAAGCAAAATTATACGTACAATCTTAAGTTATTATAGTTACGCTAAGGCTGGTGGTCCATTGGATGCAGAAACGTGCGAAATTTAATTCGGACAAATACGCATGAAAACGGACGAACGAACCAAACAGCTGTGAAACTATAAATCCTCGTCTATTGAAAGCGTCTTGTTCGTCCGTTTTCGTGCGTACAGTTGCAACGTACGAACAAATCCAGTTTTGTTTGGATTTTTTCGCGCGAAGAAGTTCGTTTCATGAGATTTTTATTTTTACTGAGATGAAACTGAAGGTAAATTACAATTATAACTGTGTACCTTTACATATTACGTGCCATAAATTGGTTTTTATGTATTTTTATAGCATCTATAGCTTGAGAAAAAAAAAATTAAAAAGAAAAATACTGACGAATATTGGGCTAGTGGACGGATAGCAGACATATCATTTCGCACGAATGATAAACGTGCGTAATCGTCTGAATCGAATTTTGCAGTTGTCCGCAACCAATGGACGACCAGCCTAATATAAAAACAACAAAAACAAAAAGAGACAAAAAACTAGGTGCGTCTAATTTTGCTTCATTTGTTGCATTTGTTTGATGACGTTATACTATTTTTAGTTGATTTGGTCTACATATAAAAAATATTTGATTTTGAAATGTATCACTTTCATTAACAAGTCATATTTTTCTTACGATAAGCTGAGTTTTTTTTTCGTTATAAAAATGAGTTTTCAAGAAAAACACGTTTAAAGTTTTCAATATAATTTTTTATAAACCAAAAAAAAAACGTGTTTTTTTTTAACTTAAGGGGAGGTTTACTTGAGAGTCGTAAAAAAAAATCGATTTTTTTTTGCAAAAATTGGTAGCTAATTATGTGTGGAATATGTTCCCAAAGTGATTTTGCTGAAAGTAATTTAAGGGAAGGTTTACTTGAGATTTGATAAAAAAAATCGATTTTTTGCCGAAATTGATAGCAAATTATGTGTAGAATATGTTCCCAAAGTGATTTTACTGAAAATAATTTAAAAACAAGATTCTTGCACATTAACCGAATCCAGCTTTCTATAAAACAAATTCAAAATACCCCTGTCGCAGCATCTGCATAACATAGCGAATTTCCAAATCTTGGGCACTGGCGGATCTCATCTAAGACCTGTACCTATTTAAAATAGTTTAGCTTTCTAAAAGTAAAAGAATTTTTAAAATCGGTTGGGTAATTAGTTTTGGTATTTTTGGGGACCCAAGAACCCGAACGAATTTTGTGCAGCATAGTTGTATCCATCTAAAATAATTTAGTTCTCTAGCAGTGAGAAATTTTTTAGCATCGGTTCGATAGCTTATTACTGGCGTTTTCGGATCTGCAAGATCCCGGTGGACCTCATTAAAAAATCAGCTCGACCGTATATTCTAGGCGGACTTTATGTAATATATATATATATATATATATATATATATATATATATATATATATATATATATATATATATATATATTCAAAACCCGTTGTGTAGCATTCTACGCCGCATTTGCATCCGCAGGACAGTTGTGGATCTCAGATAACACAACCTGTACCTATCTAAAATAGTTTACCTCGGTAATAGTAAAAAAGTTTCAAAATCGGTCAGTTATTTTATTTTTGACACTTTTAGGTCCTACTGACACTTCAGACCTTACATAACGTAATCTATATGTATCTAAAATGGCTTAGCTCCCCAACAGTGAAAAAATTTTCAAAATCGGTCGGTTAGTTTATTTTTGACACTTTTGGATCCGATGGACCCTGGCAGACTTTACATAACGTAATCTATATTTATCTAAAATAGTTTAGCTCTCTAACAGTGAAAAAATTTTCAAAATCGGTCGGTTAGTTTATTTTTACCACTTTTGGGTCCCATGGACCCTGGCGGACCCTAAATAACGTAATGTATGTCTATCTAAAATAGTTAGTTCCCCAACAGTGAAAAAATTTTCAAAATCGGTCGGTTAGTTTATTTTTGACACTTTTGGACCCATGGACCCTGGCAGACCTTACATAACGTAATCTATATTTATCTAAAATAGTTTAGCTCTGTAACAGTGAAAAAATTTTCAAAATCGGTCGGTTAGTTTATTTTTGACACTTTTGGATCCCATGGACCCTGGCAGACCTTACATAACGTAATCTATATTTATCTAAAATAGTTTAGCTCTGTAACAGTGAAAAAATTTTCAAAATCGGTCGGTTAGTTTATTTTTGACACTTTTGGATCCCATGGACCCTGGCAGACCTTACATAACGTAATCTATATTTATCTAAAATAGTTTAGCTCTGTAACAGTGAAAAAATTTTCAAAATCGGTCAGTTAGTTTATTTTTGACATTTTTCGGTTCTATGGACCTTGGTGGACCTTACATAACGTAATTTATATTTATCTAAAATAGTTTAGCTCTGTAACAGTGAAAAAATTTTCAAAATCGGTCAGTTAGTTTATTTTTGACACTTCTGGATCCTATGGACCCTGGCAGACCTTACATAACGGAATCTATATTTATCTAAAACAGTTTAGCTCTGTAACAGTGAAAAAATTTTCAAAATCGGTCAGTTAGTTTATTTTTGACACTTTTGGGTCCTGTGGACCTGGCGGACCTTACATAATGTATTCTAAATCTATCTAAAATAGTTGAGCTCTGTAACAGTGAAGAAATTTTTAAAATTGGTCGTTTAGTTTATTTTTTACAATTATGGGATCAGTAAATCCTGGCGAAACTCATACAAGTCTAATACTCTAACAGTAAGAAAAGGGTTCTAAGGATCTCATATAACTTATGGCAGTCCGTAAGCTTCTTGCGGACATCATTTAATTAATTAATTCAAATACTTTAACTTACTAACTGTGAAAAAATTTTTAAAATCGATTGGTTAATTAATTTCTGGCCTTTTTAGGTCCCGAAAACCTTGACCTCACATAAAATACCTTAAATCCATTTGAAATGGTTTAATTTTTTAACATTATTAATTATTAGTGAAAAAATTTTCAAAATCGATTCAAAATATTTTTCCGTACATTCATATGTACATTGTACATATTTTGTTTTGTTTCATATATTTAATAATATTTATATCATAACATAATCTTCAATTTCTTGTTTACTTAAAAATTCAATAAAAAAAAAAAAAAAAATACTTCATTACATTAGCTTAGAAAATCTGTTTAATTTACATTTTTTAACATGAGATAGAACCATGCTAATTATAATGCAATAAATGAGAAACAAAACTCTATACATGTATGTGTGTTATAACACATATATGTAAATAGTTTTCACTTGTTCTCACAAAATTCTTTAATAAAAAAGTGAAATATTTTTATACTTAATAAAGAACTGAGATATAAATATAAATTACTTATTAGACTAACAAAGAAAGAATAAAAGTGAAAATTTACATTTTCTCGAAAAATACTTAAAATAGAAAGAAAATTATAAGAATATTTTCTTCATAATTTTTTTTTTCCTTTTCAACGATGTAAAAATTGAACTGCCTTATGATAGGATCGAATGATAAAAAATGGCCAGAAAACCTACTTCTGGGCATCCGACGTGTCTGGCTAACGAACTTAGCCAAGCCAATTCAGAATCCAGTCCGCACACAAAATTTCATAAGCGTTAGACGTTTCGTTCGAGAGTTATCGTGGGAACACATAAATATATATATATATATATATATATATATATATATATATATATATATATATATATATATATATATATATATATATATATATATATATATATATAAATTTTAGTGAATATCATTTTCGTATTCTAGGGACCTCAAAACAGATTTCTGCCATAGTCCCGGACTCAGATTGCGTCATGACACCTACTGTAATAGCTGAATTTCGAGTTTTCGAAATTCGCTAAAACGTAGTTCACGCAATAATGAGTATTAAATATAAAATTTTGAAAATACGTTTCTTTATACATATATGTATATTTTATAATATCTCGGAACTACATTTTTGGAACTAGTGGACACGATAACTCAAAAACTATTCGATGGATCCTTTTTTTAAATTTTTTATTTTAAAGATAATTCAATTCTTCGGCACCTCTACCTAAGTTCGATACACTTTTAATATTTTTTTTATTTTTAAGTTTACTTTAAAGAGCGAAAAATAAGATAAAAATCGTAATCAAAAGTTCAAACATCCGCCATTTTTTTTCCTTTCAGCAATTTATTGATATTATAGGTAGAGGTGCCGGTACTTTTCATATATTTTATAAATCTTTTTTGTTTTTGGATTTCGGTGGTTTATTACCGGCGCTAGGATGTCCACCAAGAAGGCATTGGATTTTCAGATCGTCACACTGCACTATCTATAAAATGGACAATTTTTTATATTTTTCCTTGAAAAATTTTTTTTTGTATAGTTTAATACTTAATAAATATGTGTACAAAATTTGAAATTGATATTTACTTCCGTTCTTGAGAAAAAAATTCTAGAAAAATACATAATTTTTAAGGACTCTCGAGTAAACCTCCCCTTAAACAGAATTATTGATCCCAGGGCCAATTCCAGGTACATCTAAGTGTACGCAATAACTCTGTTCAACTGGCGCAGCTACGCGGTACGGTAGGTTTTCTGAAAATATAACTTGATATAATTTTCCGAAAACAAAATAAGTGTATATAACCCCTTAAATTGTTTAAAAGTTCATAAATACTTTTGACATGAAGCCAATCCAATTCTAGGATCATCATCTTTAAAACGCGGATGTATTTCTTTCTTCAACGCATCCGGATCGTAAATGTCGAATTCACGTCTGTCTTCAATTCGTTGATAAACTTGCCGAAAGTTGTTTATTTCTTGTTCAATTCGCTTTTTTTCCTTAAAAATGCACGTTTTTTTATTTAAACGTTAAAATTATATGAAAAGAATATTTTTTAAATTATACATTTTCACGGTCACCTGGTTTTTTGGGCTATAAATAAAAAAACGAATGGTCCAATTTGGATGATCTTTTTTAAATGTTCGTCATTACGGCGGATTAATGCAAAAAAGATACTAGAACTCGACACCGATATTGGAAGTGGTGGGAAAGGCTGAGAAATAAATGGACGGTGGAGCACCATTGGAACATCATTTTCGAGGAAAGTGTAATTAAATAAGATTTTCAATTACCCTTTGCCCGAAATTGAAGTTGAGAAGTCGATCTAACAATGTAGAAAATTTTTATAAAGTTATTGGTCAAAATTTGTTGTTTTTTAATAGTAGGTATACAAATTCTTTGTATTTTTAATAGTAGGTATAAAATCAAAAAAAAAAAAAAATTTAAAATTATTTTTTTTAATTGTTCATTTTTAACTTCCCATAGGAAGTTATTGTAATGGGTCCGATTTTACGAATCGCTAATTTTGACATATCTCCACGTTTCAAGGTCACTAGAATCCGAATCCATCGTTTTTAGCGTGATGTCTGTGCGTGCGTTCGTTAGTTCGTTTGTTCGTTCGTAAATTGTTTTTAAAAACTATCAAAAATATTCATTTTTATTTATTTCTGTGATTCTTATCATTAATCCACCATAATGACGAACATTTAAAAAAAAAATCATCCCAATCGGACCATTAGTTTTTTATTTATAGCCAAAAAAACAGTGGCCGCGAAAGTGTATAATTACCATTTTTTAATACTTACCTCTTTTTCTTTCTTCTCGTAAATGACCGCTAAACGATCATTTTGTATTCGCTGTTGATCAAATAACTCTTCCAGATGTTTTTGTTCCTCGGACTGTTTCCGTTTTTCTTCAATTTGCTTTTCTAGTGCTTCAACGTCAACCTTCAATTAAAATTCGTCATGTATTTTTGATAAACGAAGTAAATATTGCGCCCTAAATAGTATTATTTTTGGAGAATTCATTATAAAGCCTGCTATCGACTAAAATAGACTGGTTGTAAAGGTTAATTCAAATGAGAATAAAGATGCAAAGTTAAAAAGAATAATTAAGCTAAGCGTCCGCTAGGCGGTGAAACGAAAAAAATCACATAAGTAAGATACGTTTTTGAACCATATCCTATGTAAACGGGTTTTCGAGAAGTTCGATTGTAAATGATACCTTTTTGACAGGTCTTCGTCTAATTGGGTATTAGAAAACTCTAAAAATAGTGTATGTTTAAAAATTATTCGGTTGAGACATTGAATTTTAAAAGTCGCATTTTCAGAAACCTAAGAATAAAAAATAACTACAATGTACATGATGTACATACACCAATTCGACGATTTTTTGCGTTAAAAATTCGTTTTCGACGTTCCTCTTCCAGTCGACGACGTCGTTCAATCGCGGCAGCTTCTCTACGATCTTGTTCCGTTAAAAATTTAAATTGTAACATTACTAAAATTGATATTTATTTGTAAGCAAAATAAAAATAACAATTCAAAAAATTTTATTAAAATTATTCATAAAAACATATAAACTCAAATTAATATGTATAATGCATCAGGTATATCACTGTGCATCAGTATGTAATAACTCTGACAGGATTTAACAAGTTCACCTAGGTTACCAAATGGTTGCTATGAGATACATATTAGAATTAAAAAAAGAAAAATAACTCGATATTCGATACTACCGCAAACTCCAACTAGGTATCTGTTTTTTAAAAGCTTTTATTTAGCTTGCTATGTTAGTATGTTGGTTTAGATCAAATCTTGGAATCAAAATTTAGACAGGTTCTAATTGAGCTAGAGGTTTCAAATTTTATACATATATCGATCTAACCTTGATGACAATGCAATATTGTATAATTAGTTTTGCCCTAAATTGCCCCAAACCAAAATTTTTGATTTTTAGTCCTGTGCAACTTTTTGACACTTCGAATTGTCAGATATTGTCCATTGATTTTACATTGTAATTTTTTGTTTCCATAGTTATATTTGATTAGGGTAAGTTAACCGATTAAAATATTATAGGTAAAAAAATTACTTTAATTTTTTTAAAATTAATTGTGATCCGAGTAAAAAGTAGAAAATAAATTAAAGTAAAAAAAATGTTTTTTAAGAAAAAGCTTTTATTTAAAAATGGGCTAAAAAAAAAATAAAATAACTTTTTAGTGAAATTTGAAGCAATATGCAACATAATTTATAAAAGCTTGAGGCGTTTAATTAAGTTTAAACTACTGAAAAGTACAATAACTACATTTATAGCCAAAACATCCAAAACAGAAATAATTAATGATAACGCCTCAAGCTTTTATAAATTATGTTGCATATTGCTTCAAATTTCACTAAAAAGTTATTTCATTTTTTTTAGCCCATTTTTAAATAAAAGCTTTTTCTTAAAAAACATTTTTTTTAGTTTAATTTATTAATTAATCAAAATTATTGACCTTTAAAACTTTTCTGCATTTCCCAGTACTGCCAATAATTTTTAGCTTTCTTGACGGACTTTTCTGAACAAAATTGTGCAAAATATTACAAACGTACATTGTAATACACACGAGCATTGCATTGTTGGAAATAGTCTACCAAAAATGCTAAAAACAAGGGGCCAAACTAATGTATAATAGGTAGTATTCCAACTGTAGCCGTCAGGTGACGTAAAATCCTCCCCACTTTGTATTACTATGTTGTGTAGGTACACACTGTCTGCAGTGGTGTTGGTTTGATGTTTGCTTCTGTGTGCGTATTCACACACACAACTACAAAACACCTATTATGGGACAGAGCAACGTGTGCAGTTCAAGTAACAATGTCTAACAATACATTACAATGCATTGTGCGTTCGGTGACCGACACTGACTGACTACATGCCTTAAACTGTGACTGACCAACAAATGACTCCAAGCGAACTACACTTTTTTAATATTAGTTTGCTTCTAGTGTTCTATGGCTAAAAATTATTGGCAGCACTAAGGAATATCTAAATATTTTAAAGGCCAAAGCCACTTCGCGACTTCTCTGTCCCAACCTCGTATCTGAAAACTCCCAATTTTTGGACACACAAAAACAAACGTATTTAAATCTGTGTTTTCATTACTATCGACTTAAGATATATGCTAATTACACCCTTTGATGTTGACTACCTATATATATAAATATATATAGATAAATATATAATTATATAAATATGTACAGTATTTAATATGTTTTTTATGTGTCCAAAAACATGTAGTTTTTGATATACGAGGTTGGGATAGAGAAATCGTGATTTGCTACGAAGCTTTTTTCCAATTTTTTGAAAGCGAATTTCGACACTACAAGGGAAGGCTAATAGAACGCGCCTCGTTTGATTCAGAACTCCAGGGGTAACGTTGCAGTAGCTTCCCTGTTAGAGATCTCTAAACTGGTTATAATAAATCAATTTTTGCGATTTTTTTTGAGAACTATCGTTACCTATTGAATGCTTTTCAATGACGTAACTATTAAATGTGGCACTTATTTCAAAGGTATGACCAAATTTCACAAAGATATTTTAGAATGCATATACATACATATAATTAAATTATTTATGTATCTACTGCCAAACGGTTAATTTTACCCAAAAAATAAAATAAAAAAATAAAAAAAAATATGTAAAAAATAAAAAAAATAAAAAAAATATGTGAAAATAAAAATATAAAAATAATAAAAGAATAGATAGATTAAAAAATTTGTAGGGGGATCTCAAACTATTGGGGGCCATTCAAATATCCTAAATAATATTTAAAATTGAAATAGACATTTAATTCTCATCTATTCAAATAATTTTATGACTGTACTGTTATCTAATCAGTGCATACCATACATCCCATACATTGTACGTTTTTAATCAGTAAAACCAGTAAAACTACTTTGTTTTAAATTGCACTACATAATATATCTAATATATTGTTTTATTAATAAGTACCTATCGTTGATTTACAAAATATCACAAAGAATTTTTGTAGATATGCAAATAGATCAACAATCATCGCCAGAATGCGCATGATCGAAATTCATTTCAAAACTTTCATATCAAATGTGGTATCCACATTTTCCTTTAAGCTAATGTTGCTAATGTTTTTATCCAGTTTATTCAGGTTGTACAAATAATGAATGTCTTTTTTGTTGGGGATACAATTCATTTTAATTTATTTGCTCAATTTAATCGTTTAAAATGTTTACATTACCTTTAATTGTTAAGTTTTAAATTATTTAATGATGGTAACACTGAAATAACGTAAATTGGGTTTTCCACAAGGTGCACGATAAATGAGCAATAAGTTGTAAAGCACCTGGTGCCCCTGGTGCGGTGCTTTTTATATCAGATCTGTATTGTCTGTACTTATTTTGTGATTTTGTGTTTTATTTTGATTTATTCTAGAAAAATTGGGTTATGTGTTGAAAATAAAGTTTTATTTTTGTATTGGAAACAATGAGTAACAGCGAATTAAAAGGTAATTGCATTTTTTTTTAACTAATATATTTTATATCGATAATCACCACAATCAATAAATAAATTTGTACATATTTTTATTTCATTGTCAAGGATGTTTAAAGTACATATCATACACATCAAGTTTATAGAAAATTTTATATTTTTTTAAACTATTATTTTAAAAAAATCAGGGCTAGATAATTTTTTTGAAAAGATTTTTTCATTTTTAATAATTTTTTTGAAAAGATTTTTTTATTTTTAATCATTTTTTTTTAGGTATGTAGGTAATTAGTTAACTTTACGTATAACCTCTACCTTTAAGTTTTCACGTGTCATAAATTTAAATCAACAGTTGTTGTTTTTTTGTAAAAATCTCTTAAATTCGTTATAACACAACAAAATTAGCAATATTTTAAAAATTACTAAATCCTGAAATTATTATACCTTAAGTTTACGTAATTTACAGAATGTTACAGAGAAAATACAACAAAAAATGTTTTGACAATTATTATGACTTTTATTTGTTTTATATTAGTTTCCGATTACTATTATAGGAGCAAGATCACATCAAGCAACTTTTTCAAATAATATTTTTGGCCACTGTTCAAAAATTAGGGTATTTTACTCTTAAGTAGGGTTTCCGATCTCTGGCCAAAAAATCGATCTTGTGGATCGATTCGAATCGTCAAACCAAAGATTGATGCAGGCGAGAATTGGCTCACAAAAGATCGATCTGACGAAAATCGATTCAATTTTTGTACTTACAGAAAATAAATATGTTTTAATGAAATTTCTTATTATGTAATCACAAATCAGTTTCAAAAAAAATTTCAATTTCCTTTGAAGATAAATTGCTGAATTCAATATAAATAAAGTGGTTTCCAGTTTGCGCTAAAAGTATGACACGAATACAAAATCTGACTCAGTTTTCCATAAATGAATCATAAAAGTGGTAAAATTATGTGACAGCATAAATAGCTAAAATATATTCTACAATAATTTTAAAGAAACATCATATTTTTACTAAAAATATTCTAATTTAAATTCGAAAAGTTCGATCTCTAATCCCGTAAATTTTCAGGATCTCTGTATCGATTTGGTCTCCAAAGAATCGATTCGAAAAATCGAAGATCGGCTCTCCAAAAATCGATTTTCGATAAAATCGAATCGATATCGGAAACCCTACTCTTAAGTAACGTTTATAATTTTAAATTCACTTATAATACTTGGCAAAGAACTTTTTGAGAAATTTAACATAAAAAAGTTTTTGTTTGTCAATTTTAAAATATATTTTATATTAAAATTTCAGTTGTAAAAGATTTTATTCAGAGCATAAAATCAAAACACATTAAAAATATAAAAATATCGGAAGCATTAAAAATATATCGAGAAAAATTTGTTCCAAATGCTTCCGAATTACCATTTATTCTTTTGAAACAAGTGAAAGGCGTAGAAATCGACCGTGTAAACGATATCATTACAATTAAAACATTCAGGGAATTACTTGGAAATCACGGTAATTTAACGCTTTTATATATTAGTACCAATAAAAACCTTTATCCACCGTGTTCGACCCGTTTTAAAGGTACCATTTTTGTACTACACTAGCGTTAAAACGCACGTTGTCCAAGGTCGCTTATCAATTTATTACAATAGCTCGACTGGTATGACGTATCATAGATAAAATTTGTTGATGGAAACAAAAATTATGTGCGTTCCGAAGATTATTTTTTTAACCCTTAGCTACACTCTTGGGATACAAAGTGGGTACAAATGGTACAAATGTCCCAATGGGGTATTTGACAGTATCAAAGAAAAACGATAAAAACAAATTTTTATGGAAATTGTTAATAAAAGGCAATTTATTATGTTAATTCATCCTAACTATCATTATTTAATTTAAAAAAAATTAATTTTTCAGCTATAAATTACGTCAGCAGAAACGTGCTGTGACGTTTCATTCTCTTATATTTCAACACTGTCGCCACTAGGGTCGCTATTTAAATTCCGGTTAGCAAACAACTATGGAAATTAATTTGAATTTAATTAATTTTTTTTATAGTTGAAAAAATATTCCCAGACACTTTTGTAGGTTTCCTTCTTTTTTGTCCTTGTCATACATTTTTTAACACTACACCAGTGTCCTTAATCAGTGGTTTTATTTAGTTTTTTAAATATTTGACACAATAATATTTCATCTTCACAAAGTTAAAAAAATGATGCAATACTGTAAAGAAAAGTGAAATATGTTATTTTCAGTTAGAATAAACTATTTTCGTTTGATTTTAACTGATTTGAAAATTCTAAGCAGTACATATTGACATCCACTGATTTTTGTTTTTCAAAATTATATTTTTGATAGTATTACATATTTTGCAATGAATCCAGTCATTCAGTTATTTTATGTATATGTTTACAGTTAAGTTATATCATTAATGTCATTTTTTTTCGGTTTCTTTAAAAAATATTCTTCTGTAATCAAATTATTATTGAATAAACAGAATTTACATAAAAATATAAAATAGTTTTGTTAACTTATTATTTATTATTACATGCATTTCGTAACCTAATGTTCAATTAGTACCCTATGCACTATTTATTTGTTTGACTGGAATTAGAAAAAGACAATCATACGTTGACAAAGAAACTATCAAAAGTGTCTGGGAATATTTTTTCAACTATAAAATCAACAATTTCTTTTCCTAGTTCTAAGAAAAAGAAACAGTTTTTTTTTCTTAGTTACAGGACATCTGTTGCTATCTAGAGAATGTGACGTAATTGAAGCTAATGAACGTTTTCGCGCAAATTTTGATAACAAATATTGAATTAATTTTTGCAGGAGAAGTACTAATTTGGCGCACACATTTTTGTACGCAAAATAGCTGTTTGACCACTTTATTATTCCCACATGCTTTTTGCGTGCGGAAAGTAAACTTCCCGCACGCAAATTGACAATAAAACATGCAAAGCCGCATCTTGTTTCGTAATTATTTCTATTGAAACCACCAACAAACTAATTTAAATAATATTTAATTCAGAAATAAAGACAAACACTCAAAAATATTATTTTAAAAAGTGATAAAAATAGTAATTAAAATAGAAAAAATATGTGAAATTCGTAATAAAAAATAGTATGTACAAGTCGTAAGGGATTGTCGATTGCCCACTCGAGCGAATGTGCGCACTCACTGCGATCGTGCGCTCAACTTTGCTCTCGTGGGCAATCGACAATTTCCCGCCCTTGTTGCACAATATACTATTTTCTAACGATTTTCGGCATTTTTAAAAATTAATATTATATACATGCATAATACATAAATATGCGTCTTTTAAAATAGTTTCCCAAAATTAGTAAAATTCCCCATTGTATTTTAAATTAGTGCTGTGAAATGATTAATTAACTAATCGGTTAAATCGAGTAATTTTCTTTGAATTCAGTCATTTTTCAATCGGCTATTTTACCCCTGTGAACTTAATAACTAATTTGAATATTTTTTTTCTCTACATAAATTTTTAACCAATTTTTCAAACTTGGTTATATTATATTTCTAAGAAACTACTGTTCAAATTTCAAATCCATCGGATGAAAAGTGCCCAAGTTTTGGTTTCGCTGTGTAAAAGATATAGTTTCGAGAAAATCGTGTTTCGATCGCCATCTTATTCCATTCAAAAAGATTGTTTTTAGTGTACCTGGATATATGTAGAATAAACTCTTAAAATTGTTGATCCAAATATATATTCCCTTACTGGTTGATGTCATCCCACTGATTTATTTTAAGGTACCATCACAGTGTGATCGGCCGAAAAATAGTTAATTTTCGCAATTTTTTTCGGATGGATAGGATAGGGAAGGGGGATGAATTTTTTTTTACGATTAATACCACTATTTAACAATACAAAAATATTTTTTTTATTCATTTTTATTTATTTTTTATAATTATTATAATTTTTTGAAAAAAGTATCTTTAACCCTAGAATCATACGTACTCGTCAAAACGACGAACGAACTTCTCTACCTGCTCCAATACTACAACTTGTCGGTACCTGCTTGCTGTGAAACTTCTGTTATCTAATTTATTTGTTATTATAACACATACGACGTATAAATTTTGTTTATAGCTATTGTCGTTCTTTTTATACTGAAATAGTGTGCGTCAAAAGGACGACGATGTATGATTAACCTATATTTTTTTTTAAAGATTTTGTACTCCACATATAAAAGTTTTCCTAATTTTTCTAAAATTTATTAAAGATGTGGATGTTATAATTAATTTATTCAATGATTATGATAATGTGAAAGATGATTACAGCTGTTTGACTTAGAGACGACATAATACTGAAGTTTTAATATATTGAATCGAAAACTAAAGAATGCGTTTCAAGTGACTTAATAAAAGATTAACAATTTATTTTGTGGAAAATATTTTAATTTTTATTATTTTTTGAGATCTCATTCGAAAAATTACTAACAAATTTTAGAAAATTTACAAATGTGCCTAATGGGGAAATAACTACATATCTATAGGAATATTTATGACTGAGAAATTTCACATTCTGTAAAGTCACACATGTCTACTGACTCATAATAGTTCATAAATTAATTATTTGAAAGAGATGTTTTATGATACAACTGATGTATTTATCTATTTTTTAATTTTTATAGTGAAAATATGCTTTGATAAAAAGATTAAAAAAATTAATAAATATTTATATTAAGAAATTTTTCCAAACCCAATTTTTTTAAATATTTTGTTCGCTTTTGTAGTATTGTTATATAAAAAAATGTTTTTTTTCAAATAAACTCTAAAACTCCCCGTAAAAAGTCCATTCATCGAAACGATGCCGATGTATGATTAACTTGACTCGTAGACCAGCGTATGATTCTAGGGTTAAAAAAGGGCGGCTATTGGTGCCTACGATTGCGGCCGCAGTTTTCATCTGAAAAAGAAAAATAGATTATCAATCTGTAGATAAACCGCTATGTACCCATGGAGGTTTCTCTTTTTTTTAAATTTGAAAAAATGGCGGCGGTTTGAATAAAAAGTACAAAATTTAGGCTTTTTTTTCAACAGTTTTCCGTTTGAAAAAATAGGAAGATCTCAAAAAAAAAAAAGCTTCCGTAGGTACATGGGGAATGGTATAAAGAATATTCTGTCAAAATTTCAAACTTATAGCTTGGAAACTTTTCCTCTGAGAGTGGGTACCGTTTTAAAAATGTCATTTCGAAATAAACGCGTTTAAAATTTGGAGGAGGGTTTTTTTTTTTTTATATAAATACGGTACTTGAATGTATTTAAAATTTGTGTCAAATGTTAAATAATTCTATGCATTATCATTACATATGTCCAATTTTAATGATGAAACATAAAAAGATTTGATAACTATTTAGAAATTTTATTTTTAAAATCGCCATTTTTCAACAAATATTCAAATTAGTGAAAACGCGCCATTTCTTGAAAATGACGTAACATTTTGTAGCTAGATATGTCGATTTTGATAATTTTCATCGATGAGATAAAATTGTGTTTTCTTTTGAATATTTTTATTAGCTTATATATATATTTAGTAATAATAATCGACCAGAATTCAAATAAATACTTGCTTTTACTTTGACTTTTTATGAATATAATCAAAGTTTTGAGGTTATAAATATTGACATTGACGTTTAGTTAGTTCAAACTGTGACGTCACTATAGCGAGGTGTTTTTCCCGTCTTTTTCTCATTTAAAATTGTAGGGTTATTTTTTTTATGATTTTTTACCGAATCTGTCGAAAATAAAAAAATCACTTAGTTGACATGGAAAAACAATGCTTTTAGAATATTTTCGTAACTTCAGTCAAGAACCCTATTGTCGACTTACCATCAATCAGCAATCTCAGGTCCATATAAAATCCCTTCTGCTATCATGCATCTGCAACTGTATGTACTTTAAGATAAGATAAAAAAAAAAAAAAAAAAAAAAATTGAATTACCTTAAATATGCCTTTTATTTTCTATTAACGTACCATAAAACGGGTCGGGAATATTGGATAAAGGAATATACATAATATGTATGTATATATATACATTATTAATATAATTTAGTAATAATATTTATTTTTATATTAAATTTTTAGTGTTAATAAATAATTTCGTTGAGTTCCTAAAGAAAAGATATTTAACCTCTATTACAAAACGTCATTCTCTAACATTGTATCAAAAGTATTTTGATCCGATTTCAACATGTTTGCCATTAACAGAACTATTAGAGCACCCAGATATTGACTGGAATGAACGGAAACAAATTATACTTATCAAACATCACGGTATCTCGAAGGATGATCTAGAAAAAGGTTTAATTGAACGCTTCATTAATTATCTACGATCACAACAAATATTTTCAATACATTTAATGGAAGTCTCTGAACTTTATTTTGAAAAATTTGATCCAAATGCTGTTGATTTTCCGATTGAATTGATCCAACAATATCCAGATGTTAAATTAGATCCAATTAAGAATATTTTATGGACTAATGTAAGAAAAATGCCGCAGGGAATAAAAGTAGAACTAGAAAATTTACCAGAATGTGTTGAAAATGCCAGGAATTTAATTGAGTTTTTAATAAGTACAGGTGTGTTCTATATTAGTTTCGATGACGCGTTAAAACTTTATCGGGAGCGTTTTGAAATTAGTGCCATAACTTTACCACTTACCTGTTTATCAAAAATGCCTTATGTTGATATAGATCATCAATACAAGGTTATAAATATCGAAACAAATCGACAGTTAAAAACTGTACGAAAATTCGTTGAACATTTAAAAAATAAAGGAACGGTTCTTATACATACACCGCAAGCATTTAAAATCTATCAAGAATATTTCGAACCAAATGCACTTATGTTACCAATTAAAAGTCTACAAAAAATGGACGACATTGAAATCGATCAGAAAAATTATATGATCATTATAAAAAATCCAAAACCATTAGAAAACGTCACGATCCAACGGGTTAAAAAAAGCCCTGAACCTCCGCGAGAAATATACTCACACAGTGGAGTATCGGAGTCACGGCGAAAATTTGAAGATGCCAATGTTGACGAATTCATTCAATTTTTGAGGAGAAAAGAATTATCCACGCTAAGAATGGATGATGCACTTGAAATTTATCAAGACTACTTTGATCCACAAGCTGTTGCCTTACCCCTTAATAGTCTCTCGAAAGTAAATGGAGTCGTAATAGATCATATTGCTAATATTATAAAATTAAAAACTCAAGAAAACTTACCGAACAAAAAATTTGAGATAAATTTACCATTAAATTCAGCAAATGCCAGCTTTGAAAATCCAAAATTTATTAAACCTTTCATTGAATATTTTAAGACTAGAGCGATATTTACTGTACGGCTTTCAGACGCATTTAGAATTTACAAGGAATGTTTTGATCGAAATGCTGTAACGTTACCCCTGAATAGGTTATTAGAAATGGGAGAAATCAAAGTACATCAAACTAATAATGTGATCGAATTCATGGGAAAAGCTCCTCCAAAAATCACGAAACGTTTTGTTAAACACCTTAAAGGAAAACAGAGGCTGTCTATAAATGTAGACGAAGCTTTTAGAATATATAAAGAAAGTTTTGATCCTAATGCAGTGGCATTGCCTATCCATAATCTACAAAATATAGAAGGGGTCAAAATAAAAGGTAACACAATGACAATTGAAACTGGAATAGTTTTAACTGAACCTTCGAAAGAAATTCACTCACAGAGTGCTAATTCTGAAGAATTCATTCAGTTTTTAAGGAAAAATTTAAGAATAGATGATGCGCTTAAAATTTATCAAAAATATTTTGATCCACAAGCTGTTGCTTTACCTCTTAATAATTTGTCGAGGGTAGATGGCATCGAAATAGATCAGACTGTTAATAACATGAAATTTGAGATAAATTTCCCATCAACTTCAGCAAATGTCGGCTTTGGAAATCCAAAAATTCTTACACGTTTCATTGAATATTTTAAGAGTAGAGCGATATTCACTGTAAGACTATCAGACGCATTTAGAATTTACAAAGAAGTTTTTGATCGAAATGCTGTAATGTTACCCCTAAAGAGTTTATTAGAAGCCGGAGAAATCAAAGTAGATCCATATAATATTGTGATGGAAATCATTGGAAAATTTCCCCCAAAAATCACGCGCCGTTTTGTTCAACACCTTAAAGAAAAACAGAGACTATCTATAAATGTAGACGAAGCTTTTAAAATATATAAAGAAAGTTTTGATCCGAATGCAGTAGCATTGCCTATCCATAATCTACAAAATATAGAAGGAGTCAGAATAGAAGGTAACACAATAACAATTGACACTGGAGTATCGGAATTAAGAAGCTTTGAACATGTTGAAGAATTCATTCAGTTTTTGAGGAAAAAAAAATTATCCCCTTTAAGAATAGATGATGCTCTTAAAATATATCAGGGTTATTTTGATCCAACAGCTGTTACTTTACCTTTCAATAGTTTGTCGAAATTAGATGGAATCGAAATAGATCAGACTGCTAATATTATAAAATTGAAAACGATTGAAAACTTACCGATAAGATCTAATAACAGCACATCAACAAATGCCGAAAAATGCGAAAATCCAAAAATTATTAAATATTTCATTGTATATTTTAAGAGTAGAGCGCTGTTCACTGTAAGGTTATCAGATGCATTTAGAATTTATCAAAAAGATTTTGATCGAGATGCTGTAACGTTACCCCTGAATAGTTTATTAAAAACAGGGGAAGTCGAAGTAGATAAAACTAATGACGTGATGGAAATTATAGGAAAAAGTCCCCCAAAGATCATGCAACGTTTTGTTCAACACCTTAAAGAAAAACATAGACTGACTATAAATGTAGACGAGGCTTTTAAAATATATAAGAATCATTTTGATCCTAATGCAGTGGCATTGCCTATCCATAATTTACAAAATATATGCGGAGTCAAAATAGAAGGGAATACAATGACAATTAAAACTAGACAACAAATTATGAATGAAGCTCAACTTAACGTATCAAATATAGCTCAAACACAACAGACATTTTCATCACTTCAAACAGAACTGACTATTGCATCAAAAAATATTGAAATTGTTAAGGATTTTGTTGAAAATTTAAAAAATAGAAAGATATTTTTAATAACTATACCTGATGCACTTAAGATTTATCAACGACATTTTGATTCATCTGCTGTAACTTTACCTTTTTCTGATTTACGAATGTTAAAAGACGTCAGAATATATGACACTAACAATGTGATAGAAATTATACTAAAAAGACCACCTCGGCTTATAAGGAGTTTTCTAGCATATTTGGAAAATAAAGGAATGTTCTCTATCAGTATAAATAACGCGTTACGTATTTACCGGGAACATTTTGATTTGAATGCTGTAACGTTACCTCTTTCTAATTTACAATTGGTAAAATACGTCAGTATTGATGAGGCTAATAATAATATAGAAATTTTGCACGGAAATTCGTGTCAGCTTATAACAAAATTTCTTTTATATTTGGAAAATAGAGGAATATTCTCTATCAGTATAGATACCGCATTCCAGATTTATCAGGAACATTTTGATTCGGATGCTGTAGCTTTACCATTTCACAATTTGTTAGCTATGAGTGATAGAGTTACAATAAATCGTGCTGATAATATGATTAAAATAAATCCAAGAAGACTGCCAAGACTGTCAAACAGAATAAAAAATTTTATACAATATTTAAAAAAGAGAGGCATATCATCTATAAATTCCACGGAAGCATTTAAAATCTATCAGGAGAAATTTGATACACAAGCCACATCTTTACCTCTTATCCAGTTATCGGAGGAAGAAGGAGTCCAAATCGAACAAACTGCCGACAAAACAATAGTAAAAATTAATGCACAAATGCCCCGGACACAACGGCAACCCGAACTAGAAGAACTGAACTCGGCATCTTCACTATTATCATCAGTTAACAGTTTAAACGATTTTCAAACTGCTGAAGATTTTATTGAGCATTTGAGAAGTAGCCAAGTATCATATATAACCGTTGGGAATGCACTTAGAATTTACCGGGAACGTTTTGATCCATATGCCGAATCTTTACCCGTTAATAATCTGTTACAAATCGAAGGAGTTGAAATAAATCAACTCGCCGGTATAATAATACTGAAAGCAAAGAACCAGATTCGGGACCACACTCGTTCGCCAGTTATGTCTCGAATGCAAACGGAACAATCACCAAATGATAATTTGGAAGATATGCAAATTGCCAAAAGTTTCGTAGAATATTTTCGAAGTAGATGGATATCTTACATATCTCAAAAGATAGCTTTCGAAATTTATCAGGAAACATTCGATCCAAATGCCGTAACTTTACCTTTCAGTTGTCTGTTACGATTGGAGGGGGTCGAAATAGATCATGCTAACAATGGAATAATAATAAAAACTGAACAAAAAATACAAAAGGAGGCCAATGACTTGAGACCTGACCCATCTTCGAGGCAACGCCCATCATCCTTCCCAGACTTCAATGATTACTTTTCAGCTATAGAAAAACCATCAAAAAGTATAAAAAGATTTGTGCGCGATTTGAAAGTTGAAGAAATATTCTCTATATCTGTGCAAGATGCACTTACCCGCTACCGGAAATATGACCCAGGAGCCATAACTTTACCCCTGTGTATGCTAACAATAAAAGGAGTTGAACTAGATCCTGTTAGTAATACAATTAAAATCACAAAATCCACTCCTTTAAAAAAAACAAGGCTTTTTATTACATATTTGCTAAACAAGGCGCTACTTACAATAACTGTAGATGAAGCATTCAATATTTATCGGGAACATTTCGATCCGGAAGCTGTAAGCTTACCTTTTGATGATATGCTTAAAAACAACGCAGTCAAAATAGATCGAACTAAAAATTTGATACAATTGAAACCCAAACCCGGCAAAGCTGTGAAACATTTTATTGAATTTTTAAAAACTATGGGAATATCTTCGATAAGCGTACATGAGGCTCACAAAATGCATGAAAAATATTTTTGTCCAATTGCTGTCAACTTATTTCTTCACCGACTAAAAAAGATACGGAGTCTTGTTGAACTAAATTTAACCACTAACACGATAAAACTCAAACAGAAAGAACCAGACATTGAGGACGTTTCTAGTGAAGCGTCATTTGATTCAAACGACAATTCGGACGACCTCTGTGTCGAAAATTTTATAAAATATTTACAAACCAATCAAATATTATCGATAAATACAACAGAAGCATTTAAAATTTACAAAGAACGTTTTGCTCCAACTGCTCAAACTTTACCTCTAAGTACTCTGTCAAAATTAGATGAAATTGAAATAGACGAAGTCAATAATATAATAAAAATAACGTCCAATAAACAGTTAAGAGATGCGCAAGCGTCAGAGAATCCGTGTACAGCACAAATAAGTAATTACTTTAAAAATACCAAAAAAGCACCACAATTAGTAAGAGTGTTCATTCGAGAATTGAAGGCGAAAGATATATCCTCGATAACTTTACGAGACGCATTTGATCTTTACTTGGAACATGATCCAGAAGCCATCACTTTACCTTTAAGTAGTATGATAAAGGTGAGAGGTGTGGAACTGGACCAGAAAAATAATATAATTAAAATTAAAAAATCATCACCCACCAAAAAGACAAAGAGTTTTATCGAATATTTGCTAAATAGGGCAATGTTTAACGTAACTATCGACGAAGCATTTGAAATCTATCGGGAACACTTCGATTCAGAAGCTGTTGGTTTACCTTTGGAGGATTTATCGAAAGATAGGAAACTTGAAGTCGATCGAAACAAGAAGATGATTAAATTGAATCCTGATCGTAAAGGAATTGTGAAAAATTTTATTGAATTTTTAAAAATTATGGAAATATTCTCGGTAAGTTTAGATGCAGCATTCAAAATGTTTTCGAAATATTTCGGTTCAAGTGATAAAAACTTTTTCGTGGAACAATTGAAAAAACTCGACTATATCGACTTAGATTTAAATACTAACATGATAAAATTGACAAGAAAAGAATCAATAAATATCTCCTCTAGTAATATGTCCATTGATTCAGAAGATGATTTAGAAGACACACAGGAATCAAATAATCAATGTATTTTGGAAGAACAATTTCCAAATTACAATCCACAAAAAGATATTAAAGAGAATTTTGTCCGGTATCTAAAAGAGCATAATTTAACAAATACAAATATTGATGAAATTCTCAAAATATATCAAAAACTGGTTGATCCATCAGCCGTTCAGTTACCGATCAATGATCTAATAAAGATATCCGGTGTTATTTACGATCGATTCAGCAATAAACTGAGAATAATCGATGAAGAAACTAAATATTGTGAAGATTTTGTTCAGTATCTTAAAAACAAAAATATATTTACAATAACTACGGATGAAGCATTTCGAATATATAAAGATATTTTTAATTCGACCGCTCAAAATTTACCAATTGCACATTTATCAAAAATTCCTGATGTTGACTATAATTCCACTGATCACGTGATAAAAATCAAGAATAAGAGAAAATCGTCAAATGTTTGCACTGAACGTATGTCGAAAATAAAAAATTTTCTCCACTATTTAAAAAATAAAAATATATCAAGCATCAAAGTACTTGATGCATTCAAAATATATAAAGAACACTTTGACTCAAATGCTGTCATATTACCACTCTACGGATTACTTCAATTGCCAGAGGAAGTGCGTTTAGATCGCCATAACGATATTTTATATATCAAAAATGCCATACCGTCTGTTAAATCCGCCGAAACCGCTACCCCATCAAAACAGGATGCAGATACACAAAAATTATTGGCGGAAATCGAACATTTACGAACAACTCTATTAACAAAATTTATCAAATTTTTATCCGCTCAACAAATTTTCAATATTGACATAAATGAAGCGTTTAAAATCTATAAAGATTCATTTGATCCATACGCTAAATCATTCCCGCTCGATTTAGCATCAAAATTGAATTTGATCAGTATCGATCATAAAAATAATCGAATCATAATCAACGATAATGAAACAGAAATAATCGAACAGTTCATTACGTATTTGAAAGATCGTAATTTACTATTTATAACAATAGATGACGCGCTCAACATTTACCGCGAACATTTCGATTCAACCGCCACACAGTTACCAATCGAACAATTTTTAAATCAAACCAATATTGAAATCGATAAACTTAACAATTTATTGAAAATTAGAACCAACGAATACATGAAATTGATCAAAAAATATGAACATATTGATAATATTTCAACAATTATCGATTTTATTCAATATTTACGGTGTAAAAAATTGAATGAAATAACCGTTTCAGACGCGTTAAAAGTTTATCGTCAATATTTTAAACATGACGCCCTCTCGTTACCAATGACGTCATTAAAACAATTAGAAATTGTTGAAATTAATCCGACAAATACAATTTTAACGATTAAATCAAAGAAAGATTCACAAACATTGAATACAGATTCAAAATCAGTTGAAAAATCAATTATTGATGATTTCAGTAAATATTCAGATCCTTCAATCTCACCAAATGTGGCAGCAAAATTAAATTTGGCCAATCTCGATACACATAATCGAATTGTGATCGATGATAATCAATCAGAAAAAATCGAACAGTTCCTTTTATATTTAAAAACTCGTAATTTACTATTTATAACAACAGATGACGCGCTCAACATTTATCGCGAACATTTTGATCCAAGCGCTACACAATTACCAACTGATCAATTGTTAAGTCAGACAGATGTTGAATTCGACCAACTTAATAATTTATTAAAAATCAGAACAAAAGAATATTTTAAACTGATTAAAAAATATGAACATATCGATGATATTTCAACAATTATCGATTTTATTCTGTACTTACGATGTAAAAAATTAAATGAAATACCCGTCTTAGACGCCATAAAAATTTATCGTCAATATTTCAAACATGACGTCCTCTGGTTACCGATGACGTCATTAAAACAATTAGAAATGATCGAAATTGATCCGAACTATACAACATTAACAATTAAACCAATTAAACCAAAGAAACGTACGGAAGCATCGAATGTAGATTCAAAATCGGTTGAAAAACCAGTTGAGAAGTCACTTATTGACAGTTCTGATAAATACTTAGGTTATGTTGCATCAATTCCATCAGATTTTGCATCAAAATTGAATTTAACTGATACTGATAAAAATAATCAATTAGAAAGAATTGAACAGTTCCTTTCGTATTTAAAAAATCGTAATTTACTATTTATAACAATAGATGACGCGCTTAACATTTATCGCGAACATTTTGATCCAACCGCGACACAATTAACAACCGAACAATTGTTAAATCAAACAAATATTGAATTGGACAGATTTAATAATTTGTTAAAAATTAGAACGAACGAACATATAAAATTGATCAAAAAATATGAGTATATCGATAATATTTCAACAATTATTGATTTTATTCAATTTTTAAGAAATAAAAAATTAAATGAAATACACATCTCAGACGCCCTGAAAATTTATCGTCAATATTTCAAACATGGCGCGCTCTGTTTACCAATGACGTCATTAAAACAATTAGAAATGGTTGAAATTGATCCGACCAATACGATTTTAACGATCAAATCCAAGAAGAAAGATGCGCAAGCGTCGAATACAGATTCAATATTAATTGAACAGTTAGTTGAAAAAACAATTAAAAAACCAATAAAACCAATTATTGATAATTCCAGTAAAAATTTAGATTTTATTAATCATTTAAAAAGTAACAATATTTATTACATAACTGAGACGGAAGCTTTTAAAATCTATCGAACACATTTCGTTCAAACGTCAACACAGTTACCGGTTGATGAATTTCAACGAATACCTGGTGTTGAATATAATCTAATGCGAAATATTTTAACAATCAAAAGTACCGAAGATTTAAAATTAATCAGAAAATATGCTTACGTAGACGGTATTTCAAACGTCATTAGTTTTCTACGATTTTTAAAATGTAAATATTTACCCGCACATACTAGCGTGCCATTAATGGACGCTTATGCCATCTATCAAAAATATTTCGATGAATACGCCACCTGTTTACCGTTGGCAACACTGAATGAAATCGAAGAGATCGAAATTGATCGAATCAATCACGTTTTACAATTGAAAAAATCAGAAAAACGCACAGTGAATAATCAAGAATTCAAAATATGCGATGAAGACAACATAATTGAATCTCCCCCAACACCGAACACTTTAAAAGACACAGCAATTGTTCAAGAATTTGAACAATTCATCAAAGAATACCAATTACTTAATGTTAAAATTAATCGAGCATTTAATCTATTTTTGGACGTTAAAGGTTATCGAAAAAATAATACACCGTTAATCACTTTTGGTGACTTATCGACGGATATAAAAATCGATGAAAAACAGAATATTATCGAAATTAGATACGATAGGGCAACAAATTCTTCTAATGTGTCATCATTCTCATCTGGCGAAAATCAATCGAATTCCATTGGTTCAAATAAATGCGATGTTTGTGGTACGACATCTTCAGAGAAATATTCAAATTATTTGACAACTATGCGCGCAAAAGTTAAAGGTATGTTCGTAATTGGGATTTCCCCTATATTTAAATTTATGTCTAACCTAATAATTTATATATTCTGATGTAACTATTCTGTGGAATAAAAATCTAGTTTAACATTTCAACACTAACCCAATTGTTCTTAACAAATACAATAGGTGTCTCTGTTACACCATCAGAGATATCTATAATTCTTGTACATTTTTTTATACCATTTTAGGATAGTATTATCGTTATTCCAACAGTAAAACTTAATTTTAATAATGAATTTTTATTCTCTATACTGCTTTCGGCTACTTTTGTAGTCCTCTTCAGTAGCTTAATAACAATAATTAATAAATAAATACGTACAATAATGAATTTTTATGATTAGTGTTATAAAGCTTCTGAAGAGGGCTACCAAAGTAGCCGAAACCGGTTTAACGAATATCTTATATTAAGGTACCATCACAGTGTGATCGGTCGAAAAATAGTCAATTTTCACAATTTTTTTTCGGATGGATAGGATGGGGGAATGGGGATGAATTTTTTTTTACGATTAATACCACTATTTGGCAATACAAATATACTTTTTTAATTTATTTTTTATTATAATTTTTTGAAAAACGTGTCTTTAAAAAAGGCCGAAATTTGGCGCCCACGATGACGGCCGCAATTTTTATCTGAAAAAAAATCAAATGGATTATCAATCTGTAGGTTTTTTTTCAAAATCTTCCTATTTTTTTAAGCGGAAAACTAAAAAATTTTGTACTTTTTATTCAAACCGCCGTAATTTTTTCAAATTTCAAGAAAAGAAAAGCTCCCATAGGAACATAGCGGCTTACCTACAGATTGATAAACTATCTGATTTTTTTTTCTTTTTTCAGATAAAAACTGCGGCCACAATCGTGGGCATCAAGTTTCGGCTTTTTTAAAGACACTTTTTTCAAAAAATTGTAATAATTATAAAAAATAAATAAATATAAATAAAAAAATATTTTTGTATTGTCAAATAGTGGTGTTAATCGTAAAAAAAAATTCATTCCCATTCGCCCATCTTATCCATCTAAAAAAAAATTATGAAAATTGACTATTTTTCGGCCGATCACACTGTGATGGTACCTTAATATTTTCTATCTACTAATGCGTGTCTGTTGTATATCTTGTAATTTTATTAAACAAATTTAAAAATAAAGTTTAAATTTAAATCTAATTATAATTTTATTTATTTATTTATTTATTTATTTATTTTTTTTTAGATTACCTTTCGTCGATGAATCGTGGAACTGACTGATAGTTTATAAATTATAATATTCAATAATTTAGTTAAGGAATGCCTTTTTGATTTTATGTATAAAATAAGAAGTTTGTATATTTTTGTATTTGTAATTTTTTAAATGATTAATTGTTAATAAATAATTTAATTTGATTGTTAAATATCTATTTTTTTTTTATCCTTTTACCCACTAAGAAATTATCGAGAATAAAATATTTTTAACAAAATAACCGAAAAATATTATTTGGAAAAGTTGGTCAATATTAATACTCAGCAGAGATCAAACGAGTAGAATACGATATTTTTTCTACGACTTTTTTCCTTTTTGATTTAAATAAAATTGAATATAAATTTTAAATCAAATTTTTAATCTATTTCTAATTTCATTAAATGTTTGTATAATACAGTAGAATTTTAACTAAAAGAAAGAGCATAAATTCCCTTAATTACAATTTATCTCTTTATTGAATATAAAAGATATATAATTATCTCTCTTTCATTTATTTGTACAATTTATCTCTTTTTATTGAATATAAAAGATATATAATTATCTCTCTTTCATTTATTTGTCAGTGTTGCCTTGGTTAACATTTAAAATATTTGTAATGCCCTTACCTCAGAATTTCCCTTAAAAAACTTTCTTTTAGTTAAAATACTACTGTATGTATAAAGCGATCAAAACAAAATATATACTACTTTGTTTACTTGAACGTTACTACGCAACATTTATTAAATTAAAACTTGATACATACATTATTTACAAAACAATCGCAAACCCATTGAATAATGGTTAATACTGTGATTTCATTGGTCTTTAAGCTATTGAGTAATGATCATTCCTTCACACCTTTGAATAATGCCTAACTTTTTTAAGAATTAATGGATATGTAATGAGTGTGTTCTTCAACAGGAGCAGAAAAATATATTTACTCAAATATGTAATAATTAATTTTGAAATTCCCGCTCTGTTTTTGACAGAAAATGGCTGACATGTCACGACCCTATTTAGTATAGGGACTAGAGATGTCGATTTTAAATCGATTAATCGAAAATCGATTAATCGAAGCTTAAAAAATCGATTCTTTTTTCGATTTTTTTCATTTGAATCGATTATTAAAAGTAAGAGATCGATACCCGATTTTTTCCAACAATAACTTTATTTTAATAGTAATTCTACGAAGAAACATGTGTTAAAATGAAACACCAAAAACTCTATTGTTAATTGTCACTTTTTACTGGTTATATCAACGAACCCCTCCTATGGCTCTATATAAGTCAGACTATTAATACAAAAGGAAGGAAGAGACCACCTATCTGTGCAAACGACGATCCCTTTCCCACAAAAGCGACTTATTTAGAAAACATTTTTTTGTCAATTTGTTTGAAATTTTTGAATAAACTTGGTTCAATTCGTGGTATTCGTCCTACATATTCAATTGCCTTATTTTTTATAATTATAATTGAAAAGTTAACTCATTCATCGCCTTTACAAATATAATGTGAGGCGTTTTTACACGATATTACCGATATTACCTATGTACTATGAAGTAAGTCCCTTAAAAAAAAATTATCAGCTAATTTTATTAAACTTTTCAAAATTTCGATTTTTTAGATCGATCTCACAGAATCGATTTTTTTTTTTTTTTTTTTTTTTTTGAATCGATTTTTTTGATTTCGATTTAAATCGATCCAAAAATCGATCTTTTTTTTAGAGAATCGACATCTCTAATAGGGACTCTAATTTTTTCGTAGTTTCATTTAGTCAGTATAATCGAAATCCACTGTACAAAAATTAAATAAATACATCAACCCCCCATCTATTCATCCAATAAATTCTATGTAGCTAAACAAAAAATTCGAATTCTTTTCAGCGGCAACAAAATTTATCCAATATTTTAAAGAAAGAAAAAAATATGATATTGACATTAATCAAGCCCTACAACAATACAGTAAGAGTGGCAGAGTGGTAAATTTTCGAATTGAAACGTTGCCAAAGGTCGCCGGTGTAACAATCGAAAATAATCGAATTAAAATTCAAACGTACACTGAGGCGCGCGGTATAAATCGGATCAGGACACGAACAAGGCCAAGGACGAGACGCGGACGAAACAAGGCGACCGGTGTAACCACTGCAAATGCTCCAAACAACACATTCACCTCAAGAGTGATATCAAGAACTGTCGTAGAAACACCCCAAACTGTACAACTTATTGAAAATGGTATTGGATCTGCACGATATATTTGTACAAAATGTGATGATAAAATTCAAGATGTTAAATTGAAAAAGTCATCAAATATTTGTACATTTAATGGTGGTACGTTTGAAAAAATTTATCGCAAACGTGTTAAACTGATCGTTACGCATATAAACCATTCGTACTGTGATAATTTCAATCGATATATTTATATAAATGAATATGGCTGTTTATTATGTGATACTAAATTTAGTTGTGAAATTGATAAGTCTGACCATGAACGTAAATTGGAGCATATGTTAAGAGAGAAATATCGAACTGATAGGTAAGTAATTAACCCATTATGATCCAACGTATGATTGACTGATTGTAGATAATACTTTAGGCCAGCGGTTTCCAAACTTTATGGAATAACGCCCCCCCCTCTATAAAAAAATTTATAAACAATTCGTAAATTTTTTAATTTCAAATGTTATCGAGTGCCTGTGAAACATTATGAATGTATGGCGAACTTTTGTCCGTATTTTAAACATACACCAATATTCATATGTTCACTTAATGTCCAGCTTTGGCTGATACTTGAACACTCGATGTACTTTGGCAAATGGCTAATTCATTATGTTTAAAATGAATGTGGCCATGTAACTGCGTCTCGCATCAAAGAGAGAATGTGTTTGATTGATTATCAAAATTGGAGTGGCACGTGAACGAACGGTCGGTGGCCTAATTGGTTAGGCGCCTGGCTAGTACCAAGAGATCCGGGTTCGAGTCCCAGACGATCCAGTTTTGATAATTTTTCAAACACTATGTGAATTTTTAATTCGTAAATTATTTTTTTACTGGAAAAACTCATATTCATGGCGGACGACAGGTCTATACGACACTTGAGAGGAAACCGTTGATCAGACACGTATTCGATACTTACGCGCTAACATCACTCTGACCGCTTGAAAATTGTTATTGTTAAAATATTACGTACAGTAGCGAGCAGAAAAATCCGTGTTAAGGGGTTACATGGGTTTTTTTAGCAAAAAAAACCTAATTTATTCGACCTTTTGGCAATTTTTTTTCTATTAGTAAATGCTTATGGCTTGTACTTGAACAAAGGAATTTAAAAAAAAGGAAATTTCAACTTTTGACATTAACAGATTTGACATTTGAGTTAACTCGTCTTAATCATTTTTTTTCTATTGGTTAGGTGCGCAACAGCTAAGGTCCTATGCACCGTTGTAGTGTAGGTACCGTAGGTACTATTGATTTTGATGTAGGTATGAGTTATTGATAGATGAGCGGTATGGTAATGTACATAGATGACGTATCTCCCCCGGTTGGTTTCGAACTCACGATCTATCAGACAAGAAGCGGAGTTGCTAACCGCTAGACCAACTCGGGGTGTCTTAATCATTTAAAGTCTTTAAAAAAAAATTCAACCATATGTCATCAGGTGTATTTGACCAATTCTAGACAGTAAATTCCTAATTGAAGAGACACCAGTGTGTGTTTTTTTACTTATAATTTTTTTTTTACTATTTTTGGTATAGCACTTTTTTTTAAACAAAACTTAACTCCAGAGTTAACAAAAAATGTAACTCTACAATTCTACCACTTACGTTTATTGGAAATATGGTGATACGTATGTTTTAGGAAATTTTTTCTATTTCAAAAAAGCAATGTACAAATTTGTTTCAATACCACAGAGGTAAAGGAAGAAATCGTTTTGAATCATAATCGACAGATGGTACGCGTTGAGGTGCGCAATATAACCGATGAAGATTTTAAATTGCAAATAATTGAACTTGTACCCAATAAAAATGTTTCAATTATCAATAATTTTATGGAAGAAGAATTTATTTTGCGGGGACAACAATCAGTATCCGTGTTAATTTTAATTACGTGCTCAAAACCCACGTTAATTTTATATCCAGTATTAATTTTATTGCAAAATGAAAATGGTTCAAATTTTGATTTTACTTTAAAGGATCTGGTAAGTATTTATATATAACATATGTATTTAAGACATGTTAGGTGGGTAATATAACTTCCTTTAAAGCTTTTAATGACGTATATGATAAAGATTTTCTGACTCAAGTTGTCACATTTTTTACACATGCTAGGTTAGGAAACATAACCTTTACTTGGAATTTATCGACTCTAGAAAAAGACATTTACTAATAACCTCTAGTAATTTTAACTTTTATCAGAGAATGTCATAAATTATAATTATCAGTTGTCGCAGTGACATTTTAGACGGTTAAAAAGACAACTATAGACTAAAGCTAGTGTTTCACCTAAAATCTAGATTTTATAAAATTATAATTTTACGGAGGCGTGGCTTAAATTTTAGTGTAATCGTAGGTGTAACATACTTAAAATGTAGATTTTATAAAATCTAGATGTTATAAAATTATAATTTTAATAGTAGAAATTTTTTTGCTTTTTTAATTGAAATTAACCCCCACCTAAAAAGTAAAATGGCGAAAACTAAAATATTTCATGTACAGAAGTGACAGATGTATATATCTACAGATATTATTAATGAACATTATTGATAAAAAAATTTAGTACAATGTTAAATTGTACGACCATGAATGTTTAAAAACTGTCTTTTTATTTTTTTTTAAGTAAATGTATTGTAGTGTGCAAGAAATAAGTTTTTTTTTTCTGTGAAACGACATTTGGCGCCATTTTTTTTATTATATTAAGTAGTCGTTTTTACAATCTATAGTCGGCATAATCGGCCTATAAAATTTAGATATTAGGTGAAACACCTCCTAAAATATAATTTTAACATAGAATTATAATTTTATAAAATCTAGATGTTAGATAAAACACTAGCTTTAAAATCGTTTATTTTTTATTGTCAGAATTAGCCTACTCCTTTATTATACCATTATACAGTGTCTTTCATAAAGTTCGTTTCATATGGAAATTTAAAATTTTCGATTTCCCATTAAACAACAAGGGGTGAGGGAATAAGATGTATTTATTAGTTAATTTTTCATTTCAACCGATGCATCAACTAACTCCACTAAAATATTTTTCAAAAATCCATAGTAAAAAAGTGTACCACATGGAGCGGCACTGTATATTTTGAAAAAAAATTATATTTTTCTGTCACAATTTTTTTTAAGGTGTTCCGCCTACAGTCACCGCATACGGACGAAATTGTCCCAACAATTCCATACAAATATACAAATAACGTATATTTAACCGATGACGAGCAACCAGTTATATTTGAAGCGCCTCTCTTAACAGGGTATGTAAATACAAACCAACTGTCCAATATATGTAACAATATTATGATTACATCCGCAGTTTGAAATAAGTCTCCATAAACGTTTTCAACGTTAAAAATATATACCTAACACCGTTTATTATCGAAGTTTCACTTTTCCGTGGTCTTATTGATATCTGCCAATGATGGCTGTGCCATCTTGTGACTAAAATTGAAATTAGTCAAAATGGGTCAGTTGACATATGATTACTATTTTAGTTTTATATTTAATTATTATTATTTATAGAAAATAGAGAACCTACATAAAGACTAGTGGCGCCTCTTTCAACAATTTCATAAGTACATATGTGAGCACGTCAGTACAAATTGTTTGTAACCATCGATTTTGACATAAACTCATTAACAAGTTTATGCTTTTATATTAACTATTACTTTTTAGTATTTATAATTTTAATATATAAATATTAAATAAAGTATAGAGAACCTGCATTGTCACTAGTGATGTCTCTATAAATCAATTTATACGTTTTTTTTAAATACAACAGATAAATTGACTGCGTCCAATGCAACATTGTAACTGCTCAGATAAATATTTATTTATTATTAAAAATTCAAATTAAATCGTTTTAAAAAATGCATAATTAGCCATTTACTTTAATAGTTACATACATTACATTGAAGTTTTATATTTGTCGCATAACTTGGGCTATTATGACACTTCGTACACCAGTATGTTGTACTTCATTAAAGTCATATACATGACTAGTTTCTTTTTTGATCAAATCACCCACTTGGACATCTCGAAAATCGCTTTTAGCGAATTTCCAGAATGGAGTTCAGCTATTACAGCCACTGTCATAACGCGACCTGAGTCCGGGAGCATGGCAGAAATTTGTTTTGAGCTCCCTAGAAACCGATTTATATATATATATATATATATATATATATATATATATATATATATATATATATATATATATATATATATATATATATATACGAGTTCGTTAACCAGACACGTCCGATGCCCGTAACATGGTTTTTTTGGCAATTTTGTGAAAAAAAATTAGTTTTTTGCCAAAATTTCCCTTTATTAAAAAATTTTTGCGACATTTTTTTTATACTGTTGAAACGAGGAGACAAAATCACACAAAAAAGGTCTTTTCGAACTATTTTTCTATGTCAGCTAGTTTCCGAGAAAAACTAATTTTTTTGAACGGAAATTCGCTATGTTATGCAGAATGTTGCGACAGGGGTATTTATAATAATTGTATTTGCTGTTTGACATTTTGCATAAAAATATGACAAACTTTTAAATTCAAAATAGCTTACTTACATTAAACCCTTTCATTTAAAAAATGCTAAATATAACCACTATGAACGCTACGGTCGTAATTCAAAGATCACGCAGGTTCTCTATATAGATTATTATGGAAAAAATTTTTAACAGCTGACATCTAATATAACTCATTTTGAATAGTTTCTTTTTTTATCACCAGATATTGTAATTGTAACAGTCACCTACCAATACGAATGAGCCATACTAATTTCTTTTTCTTTTAAAGAAGGGAAAATGGATTAGTTGCTCGACGCATGTTACCCTTCTACGATATGTCGAATGCTTTGTTCAAACTGCTAAATGTTGGATTGAAAAACACTAGCGGCATGACACCAGAAATGAGAGTAACCTTACGGAGTGTAAAGTTTGTATATTTTTCTTTGAATTTTTGCAATGATTCGTATATTTCGTCGTTTATGTAAAATTATTTTCTGGTGTTACAGTAAGGTTTTATCTACTGCAGCCGGTACAAAACCAAAGGATAGTTTAAATGAACAAAATTACACAAAAATGTTAAAGTTATTGTTATATTTTGAGGAACATCAATTACTCAAAGAAATGTCCAGCTACAATCAGATCGGAAAACATCTTAGGCGAGTGAATGGAAAAAAGGATATATTAGAATTAGAGGTGTGTTTTAACAAATAAATTAAAAAATATATTTCGTATAAATAACAGGTCATCAAAGTTTACTTATCTTCCTAGGTAGGTCACTTACCGTCAATTAGTAAACAGATTTCTCTATTGAGATAGTTACTTATAGACGCCTACTACAGCTAAACCTTTTTTTATGCGGTTTTTAAAAAAATAGCCATTAAAATGCATAATATGAAACAAAATCAAGAGACAGTAAGAAATTTAAACATTTACTGTAATAACTTTCTTTGATAAACATACTTTTTAACGGTTTTTAAGCATTTAATCAATACATTGCATAAGAACATAAGTTATTGCATCATTTAATTTTTTTACAGATGTATTTTTCAAAATTTTCATAATATTATAAAAATGAAATAAAATGTTTCTACGTGTAAATTAAGGCTTTATCTTGTTTAGACAAGCAACTTCTATTGAAATTGTGAGGTTTTGAGTTACGTATTTTCGATGAAACATTTTTTATGCGGTCCCGATTCACCGCATAAAAAAAGGTTTTTTTTTTTACAATCTGGACCGAACTAATCTTTTTATAGCTATTTATGATATTTTTGAATACATATATATATATATATATATATATATATATATATATATATATATATATATATATATATATATATATATATATATATATATTGTGCAATTTTTTTTATGCGGTCCTTATCCACCGTATAAAAAAAGGTTCAGCTGTATTTGTTTTTATTAAAATTTCATTTTTAATAGACTTTATATTTTTTCTTTTAATTAAACATTGTTTTTGTTGGAAAACGAATTTACTCGTACTTGGGTTGTACGTGTATTTTTGCGGCCATTGATACTTAAAAATTCTCGGCTAATTCTCGGCTCAAAAATTGCATCCAAGGCCACAAAAATAACACAGGTATTTTGTAGTTCAGTAGCTGGAATTTTTCAAAATTTCACAATTAAAATTAATCTTTAATTTGTTAAAGACGTTCGTGCGCGTCCACAAAACACTACAGAATAATGTTTATGTAGCTACCACAAGTTACCATAAAACACTATACCTGTATGTTATGCATACAGAGCTTGTGCTTGTTCATGTGTCATATCGTGTCGTGTATATGGGTGATTGCTATACGTACCACCTATGTATTGATCTATGACATCAATGCATACACAGTTGTTGATTGAAATTTAGTAATCTGATTTGACCTTGTATGTATATTATGTACGTGTACACATCAAAATCTACCCGAATATTAATTTCAATAATTAATATTTCATTTTAACGTTCGTCAATACTATGTTTTTTGTGCAATTGTATAAATTGCATATTTCAAAGAATATTTTTAAACATTTTTTATTTTGATATCTACTCTTATAATATGCGTATTATAATTTTTAAAATGAAAAATGCTGTTTAGAATATTTTTTCCTAATAGCTCTGTGTTAAAAATTTGATTTTTAATCGTCAATTACTTTAAGAAATGATCTATGAAGGCCTTAAAATCTTTGAGGGAAGATAACTATGTAATTGAACTTGTCAATTCTCTAAAATTAAAATTTTTATCTACTATTAGGTTTAACGCACGAACGTCCTTAATAATATGATTATCGAAACCTTTTACTTTCTAATTAAAATTGCGTGAGATCCAAAACCGACTATTACAAACTGGTCAAGTGCGGGTAAAGCACCTAATGCAACGCAAGAACTACGAAATCCTAAAAATGACCTGTCACCGAGCATCATAGCTTATTTTATTTTTTTTATTAAACTTCTAATTTTGTCCGATCTTTACGAATTCCAAATTTAATCGGCGCTGATTATAGGTGGGAAATTTGTTAGAACAACGCCCGTCAATAATGCCGTACGATCGAGTTATTGTACGAAAAGAATCAAATCCGGATTTCCAGTACCAAGGAACGATAAATCAAGTGCATTTAACGAAAATATGGATTTCGTTTGGATCAAAGTAAGTGTTAAATTTATTTATAGCTCTCTAATTGGGGTCATCGTTGAGTGTAATTTTTTTAAAAATTAAATAAAATAGTTAGTGGTGTACTATAAAAATTAAACCGAATTTGACTAACTCAATTTTTTATCATCAGATAGCGTAGCTGCAACAACCATTAATCAGTAGGCGAATGGTAATTTTTTAATTTTTTTTGTAAACCTGTAACACAAAAAAAAGGTTTTGCACTTTCAAAAGTAACGCTAAAGTGTGACGTAATCGTTCTTTAAACACAGGTTGTCTCTCTCTTTTATTAATATATTTTTCTGTCTCTAAGTAATCATTTTAATTTCGGATAGAAAAGTAATAACGATTTATATAATTATGACAAAATGACAGATAGGCACAAGTATGCTATAATAACTTCAATCATCTGTTCAATGATGAGATATTACCCATAATGCAGATGATATTGTTTGCTTAATGAACGATGACGTAATAGAATTTAATAAAAATAGTTTTTTAATATAAATTTAATTACAACTAAAAAGAATTTAAGACATAAGCCGTAAAGAGTGTCGCCATCTAGCGATCTTGTAAGAAACATTGTGTAATTTCTAATTTAATCACACACTATAGTTATTTTTCAGTCTACTAATTGTAAAAAATCACTGTTTTATGGTTAAGGTAGAAAACTGCATAATTTTTCTTACAAGATCGCTAGATGGCGACACTCCTTACGGCTTACATCTTACGTCATTTTATTGTATAAAAAACGTTAATCGACTGAATTTTAAATATTACCACATCGCATGTATTTCTAACATTTTCTAATATATTAATTATTTTTTATTACTCATGCGGGAGAAGTACTAACTTGACGCACACATTTTTGTACGCAAAATAGCTGTTTGCCCACTGTATTTTTCCCACATACTTTTTTGCGTGTGGAAAGTATACTCTCCGCACGCAAATTGACAATAAAACACGCAAAGCCGCCTCTTGATTTTTCATTTAATAAATATTTCATAATTATTTCTATAGAAACCACCAACAAAATAATTTAAACAATATTTAATTCAAAAAAAGACAAGCGCTAAAAAATATTATTTTAAAAAGGTTTAAAAAATAGTAATAATAATGGAAAAAAGTATGTGGAATTTGTAATAAAAAAAATAGTATATGCAACTCGTGAAGGATTATCGATTGCCCACTCGAGCGAATGAGCGCACTCACTACGATCGTGTGCTTAACTTCGCTCTCGTGGGCAATCAACAGTTTTCCGCGCTTATTATATAATATACTATTCTTTCAATGATTGTATTAGTATCGAATTTTTCTTTACCGGTATAATTATTGTTTAAAATGGTTTTTTTTAGTTTTCTTGACGTATTCAATGAAAATACGAAGTATACAATTTTGTTTGAGATGAGTCGTGCGTCAGCACGGAAGGAACATCGGGCCGTGCAGCTAGTAAATGATTATAAAATAACAAAATTTCTGTTTCCAACGCGAGAAATGATTAAATCGTCATGTGAATTGCCCGAGTAAGTGAATATTAAATAATAAGTTTATAAATTTATTTGATAATGATTATATTATTCGAAACATGTCCAAACAAGAGTTTGTATTATTTCTAATATTATTTTAGGCTAACATTTTTCAATAGAGCAGTTGAAACTAATCGCGAACAAAAAAAAGCCGTTATGAATATCGTGGCTGGCAGCTCATATCCTGCGCCATATTTATTATTTGGCCCTCCGGGAACCGGCAAAACAGTAACATTAGTGGAGGCAATTAAACAGGTATTTCGTTTTCTTATTTAAACATTTCATTGAAATTTAAATTAGTGATTAATCCATTTTGACACAGTATATTATTACACTCTGGGGAAATTATAAGTATTTTATTTTATCAAAAGAATTGAAAAACAGAAAACAACAATAGTTATTGAAAATAATCAAAAAATAAATACAAATTTGGGAATTGATTGTATATAAAATATCAGACAGGAATCTATAATTCTTAAAATGTCAGTGATCTCTGCATATGAACATATGAAGAAAAATTAGACGTACAACCTTAAGTTACTATAGTTACTCTAATGTAAAAATAACAAACAGAAAAAGAGACAAAAAACTAGGTACGTCTAATTTTGCTTCATTTGTGGCATTTGTTTGATGACATCAGTTGATTTTACAGAAATTTAGATCATTGACATTTCAAGAATAAAGAAACATACTATATAAAATTTTATCAAAATTCAATAAGTAGAAATATGGATGGGTTATAATCAGGTATCGGATTTCTTTCGGATCAGACAGCTTCGTCTTTAGCATATGCAGGTATACATATTGCACTCAATGTGACTAAAAGTTCAAAATATTTTCATAAAAACAACGTACATAAGTTACATACACACACATACATATGCGTATCAAAATATTTATACGTATTTTATGTAAACATCCTTTTTTTTTAGCGAATTTCCAGAATGGAAATTCAGCTATTACAGTAGGTCTCATGACGCGACTTGAGCCCGGGACTATGGCAGAAATTTGTTTTGAGGTCCCTAGAAACAGAAAATAATATTCACTAAAATTTATATATATATATATATATATATATATGTATATATGTATTTATGTATTTATGTATCAGCACGATAACTCTCGAACGAAATGTCCTAGGGTTACGAAATTTGGTGACAACGTTGGAAGTCCAAAAATCTTGGATGAGTTCTTCAGCCAGACACGTCGGATGCCAGGAACATGGTTTTTGTTCTTGCAAAAAATTAGTTTTTTGCCAAAATTTCCACTTATTCAAAAATTTTTGCCAAATTTTTTTACACCATTTAAAAGAGGAGAAAAAGTTACATAAAAAAGCTCTTTAAACTATTATTCTATGTCAACTAGTTTCCGAGAAAAACTAATTTTTATAAACGGAAATTCGCTATGTTATGCAGGATGCTGCGACAGGGGTATTTATTTTATTTATTACCTGCACAATTGAAAAGTGCCACTGTAATTTTAATTGACTATCAAAAGTATTTTTGGTTATATTATGTATGTTATTTATGACATGTCATTTAAATTAAATAAATTCATCTTTTTTTATTGTTTTCAATTTTGAGAGATAGAAGTATAGAGTTGCTTGTTAAAAATTTGTTTTTCAATAATAAAAAATCTTAGTAAATACGTACGTCTTAGCTATTATAGTGGACCGTCTAAATATTCAACAACTTTTCAATATATTTTACAAAAATTTTTCCCGATTTTTTGAATTTTCTTACTTTCGTCAAATTAAAAATGTTGGTTAGTATTCTAAATGGTGAAAAATGTAATTTTTGACCAATTATATTCATTCAAATGTGCATAATTTAATGTAATTTAGTTGCAAAATTTTATTGAAATAAGTACGGTCCTAACCTGTCCGAAGAAACCTGGTATCTTGTTATAATAAGTTAAAAATTATTAACACATTTTCGTTGACTGAATGACCTTATAAATGATTAAATGATTAATTTACAGATTTGTAAAGTTCGACAGGATAGTCATATTTTAGTTTGTACGCCAAGTAATTCAGCCGCAAATGTTATAACCGAACGTTTAGTAAGCGATGAAAATTTTAAACAGCCATTAATACGATTACTCGCAGCGTCACAAGAATGGGACCAGATACCCGACTCAATCAAACATTGTACGAATTATGATGAAAAATTTCAAGAATTTTGCTATCCAAAAATGGAAGATTTGATGAAATATCGTATTATTGTTTTAACGCTTATAACAGCATCTCGGTAAATTAATTAAATAAAAATAAAAATTTTTATTTTAATGTGATAACGTCTCACTTTGTGTAGTAGACCTGCATATCTATTGTAATTGGGTATTTGACAAATTTTGAAAAAGTATTTTAAAATATTCCTAAAGATTTAAATATAACCCTAGTAATTGATTTTTGTATAAAAAAAGGCAATTTAAAGAGAAAAATTTTTTTAAAAAAATTTATTTAAATTTGGTGCGAAAACACTTCCTCACTTTTTATTGCCCAATATCAGTTCATCACTTAGCAAAGAGATGTCACTCTCCTCGCGATATTATTGAGTATAGCAGATCTCTGAAGAAGATAGCATTTTTTTGGTGACGTATTTCCTCACTTGTTCCTCCAGTGGCGGCTCATAACATTTTTTAAATATACTGGAGACCCAATAGGGGTATATTTTTATTTAGGCTGTTGGCAAATACTATAAATAACGCTGAATACGATACAATTATGTATATGTATTATAAATGTTTATAGAAAAAGACATAATATATACACTGAAAAATTAAAATACTAAAATCAGAGACATAGTTCCTGAACATTCTATACAGAAATCGGCAAAGATATTAAAAAACTGACTTCAGCATTGCTTTGGTCATTGTAAAAGACGCCAAATAAGGAAAGTTGATAAAAATTTTCGAATATTCTATTCCTCAACTAGCATAGATATCAAAAAACCGATTGCACCATTGGATTTGTTACCGAAAGAGAGGCCAAATACTTCATTTTGACAAGTGTTCCAGAATGTTCTATTCATTAACCAGCAAAGAAAACGAAATACCGTCTTCACCATTGGGCTGGTCTTCAAAAAAGAAGCCAAAGTGCACAATTAGACAAATGTTTTAGAAGTTGATTTTTGTTGGTTGCCAAATATAATGTTCGAGAACTTTTGTTAAATATCGCTGTTTAACATATTTATTCGATTATCAATCCCATGTTGAAGTCGATATTTCCATATTTTTGCTTGCTGCTGAATAGAATATTCTAGAACTTTTGTCAAATTTTACTATTTAGCTTCTTTTTGGATGACCACTCTAATGGTCAAATCGGTTTTTTGATGCGATTGTTGATTTTTGAAAAGAATGTTCTGGAATCTTTTTCAATGATCAGTCTTATGATAAATTTCTGATGGTAAATATAAACTAATAACGATAACATGCTTTTGTAAAGAAACAATATGAACCTACTTATGAATAAATTTGTAAATAATAAATGTGTAAAAATTTTTGAAAACATGTATAAAAAAATTCAGACAAAAAATTCTGTAAACCGCCTATGGAATATCTATCACACAAACACAATTATATCCATATACATAAACTTTGTTTATGTTTTGTTTTGATTTATGTATATACCACTTGACGCTAATCTGTATCTATTGATAGAGTCCTTATAATAAAAGTCTATAGACATCGGCCATTTATGTAAATAATGGCGCACTTTTTTAATTGTTCATTAATTCATAACTTATTAACAATAATTATGTACTCAAAAATATTTACTCAAACATGTGATAATTAATTTTGAAGCTTCCCGCTCTGTTTTGAATAGAAAATGGATGACATGTCACGACTCTATTTATTACAGTCGGACTCATGTATTTTCAACTCATGTATTTTCAACACCATCTATTTTCAACTGATTTTACTCACGTATTTTCAAGTTTTTGGTCCCCACTTCTCACGCAATACTTTAATACAGAAAAATAACTGTCAGATTAATCGATTGACCACTGGTGGCTTTATCCTACAATATATGGTTTTATTTCATTTGCAATTGTTTAAAAAACAATTTTATTACAAGTTTATTACACTTTTTTCATGTTTCACTTTTTTGTTTATCATATGTTACTTGACAATTTGTCATTTTAAGGTTATTCACTGGGGAAGTACACGTGGCTACTGTGTAAAGATTTGCGCGGGCTTTTTGTGATTGGTTCTATGTCTGTCACGTGGCTCTATGATTGCCATGGAGTGAGGATAAAGGAGAAGTTGAAAATACATGAGCGGATTAGTCCCGACAGGTTGAAAATACATGAGTTCCACTGTATAGGGACTCTAATCCTCTACCACTGACAACGACATCTCTTCTTGTTATAAGGAAATATTTTTGACCACCACTTCATATACGCCAATGAATCGTTCTCATCACATCAACCGCCAATTCCAAATTCATAATTTTCATTTAAAAAAATAAAATATTTATATATTTTTTTAAATTAATTTAAATGGTTAATCATTATTATCGAATTATACTCTATGTTATTCACAATATTTCATTACCAATAACTACATCAGCCAAATACCCAATTCTCGAGTTATTTTCTATACACCCTGTATAAAATATACAGGTTGCTATTAAAGAATACTGTATAGAATTTTATTTCATCCATCACAGGCAGACGTTGTCACATTCAAAACACTCACAATCGTTTAAATGACATAACCGATCCGCCCTTTTTGTTTATATCTGCTCTTTTAATTTAGATTAGTGGATGCAATATTCCCTTTAAAGCACTTTACGCACTTATTTATCGATGAATGCGGACATTCCACCGAGACAGAAGCGCTAGTTCCAATCGGCAACTTCGTATCCGGCAAAGCGACAAATCAAATTCACGGTCATATTATTCTGGCAGGAGATCCAAAACAATTGGGACCAATTATTTTTTCAGATGTAGCGAAATCTTATGGATTTGGTATGTTAACTTAGTTTAAGGGGCACTGTCTGGTCTAAAATTTTTGGAAAATAGTTTATTTTGATTTTTAGAATGTTGTATAAATAGTTCAGAGTAAAATTACAAGTATTTTAGATTTTACAGCCCTTTTTGACATTTTTAAATATTTATTTTATTTTTTATTTAACATTAAACGGATTTATATCCTAATATATTTCACTATTGGCGACGCAGAGATCCTCACTGGCGCCTCTGGTGGTAAAATTATAACTAGTATCAAGTAAAAATATATGTATAATTGGTGATATAAAATCTAGTAATCCGCATATAATTTGCATAATACCTATTTCTATTTATAAATTAAACATATACAAAAATTTTTACTTGATACAACTATTGATTTAAAAAACTAGAGGCGCTCGCGTAATATTTGTGTCACCAATATAATAAATGAATGTTTATTCATTAAAGTACTAATGTTTTGATTTTCGTTCATTTAAAACAACTAAAAATATGCTGCCAATGAGGTGTGGCACACAGCTTCTTCGTATTCGTAAAAACACCTTGGTAATTTAATGCCAAATATATCTTTGTATAATTTAATATAGGTATATGAAGTAATAAAAATAAACAAAACGATTCATAAAAAATTGAGCGAAGTGGGACTAGCAGGAAATAAGATACTGACATTTAATGGGATTTCATGGTAGCGCCGTGGATATTATTACTCCGAATGCAATGAAATTTGTAGGGGACCATCTAGGAACCAGACCGCATAATTTCTGACAATTTCATAAAAAATAATTAAATAGTTCAGAAGTTATGCCACTTGGTTACAAGTTGTGCCCCTTGGTTACAAGTTATGCCCCCCCCCATTCTGTATCTAAATACTGTGGTTTTCGTTTTTTTTTTTTTTTTTTTTATAGAAATTCTTTTTTTCAGGTATGTCACTTTTAGAACGTCTAATGGAAAAAATTTCTCTGTATCAACGTAATCCCGAAACACATCGGTATGACGATCGCGTATTGACGAAATTATTGAAAAATTTTCGATCACACGAAGCATTATTACGTTTGCCAAATCAACAATTTTATGATAATGAACTTCAAGCTTGCGCCGATGAAAACATTACAACGATTGCATTGGGTTGGCGAGGATTACCGAATCCAAATTTTCCAATTATATTTCATTGTTCTTTTGGTGAGGAAAAACAGGATTCATGTTCTCCAAGGTAAATTTTTAATTTAAATCAGCATATCGCACAGTGGTTCAATTTAAAAAAAAAAAAAAAAAAAAAAAAAAAAAAAAAAAAACGGACAAAAATCAAAAATTTGTTTGAGTAAACCAAAAAATGGTATATAAAGGTTTTCAAGGTTGCTGATTATGAATTTGATATTATTATTTTGAAAATTCAAAATGGCAGGTCCAAAATGGCGGGCAAAAATAAAAAAAAATTAGTTTTGTTGAAATAAAAAATGGTACGTAAAGGTTTTCAAGGTCGTTGATTATGAATTTGATATTATTATTTTAAAAATTCAAAATGACGGGTTCACAATGGCGGACAAAAATAAAAAAATTGTTTTATTGAAACAAAAAATGGTATATAAAGGTTTTCAAGGTCGCTGATTATGAATATGAAGTGAGACAAGATAAAACTGAAATTGGTGTAAAAAACGAAGGGACACATTGGGGCAAGAATTTTGTTTTTTTAAAATAATCTACATACTTCATACTTTGTTGCAAAAAAAGCAAACCATCCAACTCGATCAAACTCATAACTATTTCTTATAAATAAACACATTAACAATCAATATTTCTCTGTAATAAGTACACCCTATAGAAATATTAAATTACACGATCATTTCATTATCCGTACATCCATTATGCGTACGGTTTGTGTGTGTTTGTATACAGGGCTGGAAAAAATGGTTCATAGAAACCATTTAAAATAGAAAATGGAAAATGGTTTCCAAAAATGCATTTAAAATACAAAATGGAAAATGGTTTTGCTGAACATATTTAAAATTGAAAATGGAAAATAGTTATTTAAAATGGATTATAAAATGCAAAATGCTTTTTACTTTATTTATATACTTTATAAAAAATATTCTATAAATTTTTTATCATTATTTATATTAATAAATTAAAAAAAAAAAAAGTTCAAAAGTATTGAAATTAAATATAGGCAGTCTTTTGAGAAAATTTTGTAAAGTTAGCATGTTATGAAAACGAAACTTAACTCTTCAAATATTGTTACTTAAAAATATTATAAAATTTAATTCGGTTTTGACGTATTCAAACCTTGACTACGCTACGACTGAAACTTTTAAATAAAATTATAAAAATCATCTACTCAAAGTACATTTCTTATCGACGTGTCTTAAAAATAGTAGTACACAACTTGAGTCAGAAAAGTTGACTTAAGAGAACTGCAACTCTAGTAACAAATTTAACTCAAGTGACATTGCAATATGAGTTATAAAAAAATCGAGTCAATTAAATCAACTTACATTTAACTTAGAATTTGTTAGACTTCAAGTCGTTCAATTCAAGTTTTATAATTAATATTGCATACACATAAATTTGAGTATACATGCATTTTCATTTTAAATGTAAAATGGATTCAAATTTCCATTTTAAATACAAAATGGAAAATGGTTTGACCGAACTAATTTAAAATAGAAAATGCAAAATGCCATTTTGTATTTTAAATACATATTTAAAATTAAATCATTTTAAATAGTTCCCAGCCCTGTTTGTATATACATACACAGTCTACGTGAGAAAATTTTTATTGTAAACAAAGATTTTTATGTAAACAAGTCTTAAATTTTTTACATATCCAGGCGATTATTTTGAAAGTTAACATAAATATATAATAATAGTAATAATAAAAATTATTAATACACATATATATTATAATTTCCAAGCTTACAATTAGAAATAAATATTACGTAGCTAGAAAATATTACTTAAAAATTTATTTTTATAAAAATATTTTAATTTTTATTAAAAAAGAAATTGTGTAGAGGAACACCTGTATATGATTTCTCTAAGCGTACGACGTTTATGTATTGTCGTACGGTTAACGGAATATCGGTGTACCATTTTCCACATACATATGCATAATGATTACTCATCTTCATTTTCAACTTCCATCACATTTAATTTCAAACACACACGTGCAAACGAACGTTATTAATGATCAACGAGAAGATGCGTACAAGACCGGTACTCAGTTAGCTATGTTTGATCTTCCCTTATCTGGTAATGTAGACGGTATAATGGACTGTCGGTTTGCACTGAGGTACAGTGGTGTCCCCCCTACGGTATTACGGGGTAAAAGTTCAAAATTACAAACTTCACTTTTCTCATTTTTGTCCCGTTTTTTTTTTTTTGAAAATTGGGCCACTGTCAATCGCGAATTAATCCACCTTAATCTTTCTTTTTCAGTTATTATAATCCAGAAGAATTGAATTTAGTTAAACAGTATTTGAAACAGATTGTGAATTGTAAACTTAATCCGAGATTAGAAAAAATTATAAACCAATCAGATGTTGGTGTGGTGTCACCGTATAAACGACAAGTGCGCAAAATCCAGGAACGATGCGAAGATCTCGGTTTTCGAGATATTGAAGTGGGTTCCGTTGAACAGTTCCAAGGTCGTGAGAAATTAGTGATTATTGTGTCCACAGTTAGGTCACAGAAAGGTGCGACCAAATCAAGCGCCGGGAAAATGTTAGGATTTTTAAGGAATGAAAAGGTACAGTAGTTAATATTATTTACCGTAAAATGGGATGTATAGGATATGCAGGGTGAATAGGAAAAGAATTGGAAATTACTTACCATTATTGTAGTTGATAGCGTATAATTTGGAAATGGTTGTATTTGAGTTTATCATAAATTACTATTAATAAATAATTTTAATTTAATTTAATGTTTAAACTGATAAGATTATTTAAAAAAATAAAAAATAAATGTGAAGTTAATAGTAAGAGTGCAAAACTTTCAGTTTTTTCGAAATTTAGTTAAATTTTGTTTTCGTTAAAAAATAGGTAGTAAATTTTATTTCTTAACCCCCTCTCTCATTTATCAAAAATATTGTCAGACTGTATATAATTAGGAGGAATAAGGAAAACAATGGGGATGAATGGGGATTTAAAAGGGGCTAACAGGCACGCATAAGAGGTGAATAGAATTTAACGTACCAGGGCTGATTAAAGTTTGGACCTTTTTGTTTTAACTATAGAGACTTTTTTTTGTCTGAAAATGTCAGACCTTTTACTGCCAATGACAAGTACAATAGATAAGGTTACAAAAATAGAAAGCAAATCAGAGATACCAACATAAAAAAATGACATTTTAGAAATTTACAAAATACAAATTATACTAAACTATGTTAGTAAAATTGAATATTACTTACAATTATGCCGTATTTCGAAAAATCTGTCATAGATGGCGGCATTTGTACCAGTGAATATATATATATATCAAAGTATTTTGAGCCACCATATTGCAGGACGCGTTAACTCGTCTTAATCATCAGAAGAGTTAAGAATAGGTCATTATAATTAAAAATGTATAATACGGTACTTGACTGTATTCAAAATTTGTTTTAAATGTTGAATAATTTTATGTATTATCCTTAAATATATTCAATTTTAGTAGTGACAAATAAAAATATTCTTTAGTTATTTAAAAATTCGATTTTGAAAATTATAAATTTTTAGCCTTCATTTAAATGATTAAAAACGCAGTGATATTTGAAAATGATGTCATTTTTTATAGCAGGTCTTATTACTGTAGTTACGTATTGTCTATGACAAATTGCATTTTCATTGTGACATTTTTACAATTCTAATTGACCAAGAGAAGTTGTTTTTCTTTGTAATTTATTTTGAACTTTTTGGTTTGCAATTAATTTTGCACTAAAAAAAGATTGATGGAAGGAATACATCGTCACCTAATACGTAAAATATCCTTATCAACTTGTTTTAAAAATGCTTTTATTTTTTGCTACAATTTTAAAGTTACGTCAAACTGTTTTCTTAAAATGCATTTAATACTTGTAGGGCTTCATGAAAATCTTACAGTGATAATAAATGAAGAAGATAACAAAGTAGAAAGTTGTAAATACCACTAAAACAGAGCATGATGACTGCTGAATATTGTGTACAAATTTGAAACCATGTTGACAAGTGTTGACATGAATGAAAGCGACATCTGTTTGAGTTAAATCGTGACGTCATTGCATACGTCACTACGCCAAGTCGTTTTTCCCGCCAATTTGTTCATTTAAAATTGAACAATGGTTTTTTTGAAGATTTTTGAAAATTTAAAAAAAATTAACTAATTTATACGTAAGAACAAAGCATTTAGAATCATTTCTCAATTGCAGTCAAGTATCCTATTACATAAATATATTTTATTTTGTTTCTTTTTTTTAAAATTTTTTTAAACCCTTTCAAAAATATTCATATTTTTGTATTTATGTCATGTGTAAAAAAATGCATAAAAGTTGAACGCAAAAGTTAAAAGTGTCCGATTCATCCCATCTTAAGGTACCAATTTTAAATTTTTCAGTAATTATAAAATCAACCTTTTTTTTAGAGATTTAATGTCGCCCTGACTCGTGCACAATCGTTATTGATTGTGATTGGAAATCCAAACGTGTTACAATACGACAAACACTGGCGCAGTTTAATTAATTATTGTCAACGTAATAATGCTATGAAAAATGATCACAATTTTAAACAAGATTTTCATTTAGACGATGAAGATGACATCTACGATGAACTGTACGATGACAGTGAAGATATCTATGACGATTGGGATCCCGATGATTATTATATAGACCAAATTGATGATCAGTAGCTTTCAAGTTGTTTAAGTGACGGAATTTTGGCGCATGTCAAATGCGTTACGAGTTACCATGTTATGATTGTTAACTATTTAAAGTTTTTAGGATATGTTTAGTTTATTTTTTAATGATACAGAAGTTGCCTAAATGACACAAATTTTATAAAAAATATACACAATATACAATTATTTTGAATAAATATATATCTTTATAATTTTTTGTTTTTATTTATATTCCCTATTTCCTTTATTACCTCTGATTACGAACACCTCTCTTAACCGGACGCCTCCTATAACCGGACAAATTTTTTATGACGGTGACATACTCTACTAAAACCAATGCATTAAGCACTCTTTTAAGCGGACCCTCTATTAACTGGAAGCGGACACAATATTTTTTGACGAAGACATATTATTTAGTACATTATTACCTCCATTAACCGAACTCCAGTACGTCTAGTGCGTATGTATACCTATACATATAGGTTAGGTATAATTGTTCATGTTTTAACTTGTTAACCGTGATTCTAATGTGACGATGCATTTGTAAACGTTGTATTTTTGTATAAGTACCTAAATTGGTTCATGAAATTGATTTGAATAAAAAAATTTTAAAAAAATTGATTTAAAAAATTAGCTATGAATTGAATTAGTAATGAAAAACTAGCTATTTAATGCTATTATTTATTCTGCCCCTATTAGGCGGACACTTCTATCCTGTTAACAGAGGTTCTATTATAGTAATAAAATTGACCAAATGTGTGTCCGACACGCATTAACTCAGAGTTTAATAGCAAATTTTTGGTGTAAAATATAAAAAAATTAGGTATACCTCATTTCAAATACAATTGGTCATGAGTCATCGTTAAAAAATTAAATAATTCTTATATTCGAAACAAATCAATCTTCTATTCTTTTCTAAAAATAAACTGCAAATTTAAAATTTACGTAAATGCAATAATGAAAGAGGTAAAGCCAAGAGAACGGAAATTATTTAAAATAAGTGATGAAGCATGGTTAAATTTAACTGAAATGAACCATATATCGTGTAGAATAATTTGGTTTTTTTATATTTCCTAAAATTATTGACCTAAATTATCCGAAATAATTTAAACTGAAATTTCTTAGCTGTGTTACTATTTAATTTTGAGATTTTTTGGATTCACAGTTTGATAATATTGATGGTGATAATGGTTTTATTTATCAAAATTTTCGGTAATTGTACACTTTCACGGTCACCTGGTTTTTTGGCTAGAAATAAAAATCTAATGATCCGATTTGGATGATTTTTTTTTAAATGTTTGTCATTACGGCGGATTAATGGAAAAAATACTAGAACTCGACACCGATACTGGAAGGGCTGGGAAAGGCTGAGAAATAAATAGATGGCGGAGCACCACTGGAACCTCATTTTCGGGGCAAGGGTAATTAAATAAGATTTCCAATTATCCTTTGCTAGAAATTGAGGTTGAGAAGTTGATCTAACAATGTAAAAGATTTTTATAAAGGAATATTGGTCAAAATTTGTTGGTCAAAGAATGCTATTCTTTGTATTTTTAGTAGTATAAAATCGAAAAGTGTTTTTTTTTTTTTTTAAATTGTTCGTTTTTTCATATAGATTTTAAAAAATAATAGAAGTTCATATATCCACGTTAAAACATTTTAATATGAACGATTATTCCTAAAAGCTTCACATTTTTGTCCATTTCAAGCCATAAAACTATCAAAAATATTCATTTTTGTTTATTTCTGTGACTAATCATTATTAATCCGTCATAATGACGAACATTTTTAAAGAAAAAATCATCCAAATCGGACCATTCGTTTTTTATTTACAGCCAAAAAACCAGATGACCGTGAAAGTGTACAATTACCAAATTTTCTATTAGCGAAACAAAAATTCTCATCCGCGCCTCTGGTGATAAAATTAGAAATTGTCTCTGGGCGCACATTGAGCTATAAATTTAAACAACACAAAAGTTCTCATTCGTGCCTCAGCTGGTGAAATTTAAAACTATATCAGGTCGAACATTTACCGTATACACCCAAATGGCGACAGAAATATAGTGACACTCAAATAATTTGTATAATACGCAGTTCTTAATTTCACTACTAGGGGGCGCGAGCGTAGTTTTCGCCGTTAATTGGTGACAGAAATATTTATATAAATACAATGGAAATATGTAACTTAAATATTGCAATATAATTTACAATAAAAATTATATATTATCCCCAATTAGACCTTTACGTAAATATGTGCCCAAACAACTTCTAATTTTACCACCAGAGTAATTTTTAGATAATGTTTTCAATATAAAGTTTTGAATTTCATGCACTATAACAACAATGTTATTTTCGTGTTGCCATAGCAACATCGATTCTTTACGTTCTTTAATTTTGTGTTTAAAAACATTTCATTTGAAAAAAAAAATTTTCAAAATGCAACTTGAATTACACCGTAAAGAATATATGCTAGTAGGACTTACTTCAGCACATTGTTTAAAAGTTCTACCATTGACTCCAGGCGTAAATCAACAACAAAAGGTTAATTTTAAATACAGATAAAAAAATTTTAACTAAATCGAGTTCAACTTTTTTTGGATTGCATTAGGTAACTGTGGGCGATCAAGATGGGGTTTTACAATTGTTTTCAATTAAAAAAGGAACAATCCAAATTCATTTTAAGACGTTACCGGGTCCTAGTATAACAGCAGTTCATATAGCTGGAGCACCAGGTAAGTATCCAGATAAATATACCCGAATATTTGAGTTTTTTTTTCGTAATTTATTGTAGGAACACCAAAGGATAAAATATTTATAGCTTCTGGAAATGAAGTTCGTGGTTATAATAAAAAAGGGAAATTATTTCTTAGCTTCAATACGAATTTGACCGAAAATATAACGTGTATGTAAGTAAATTCAGAATTCAAAAATATTTTGGGAAATTTTTATTTGGAAAATATCAAATTGTTCTCAGGTTTGTAACAGGAAGTGATCTTTTTGTTTGCGGAAATCATGTTTACAATCATTATCGAGACTGTAAAGATATTGGTTCATATTTGTGTGGCGATAAAATATTGGATATTGTTGCAGTTTCACCGGATAAAGTATTTACTTTTATTTCTTTTAAGTCCAAACTTATAAACTTTTATAGAAAAGTTATGAGACTATAAGAAGGGAAAGTATGATTATACTGAGGCTGGTCGTCCATTGGATGCGGAAACGTGCGAAATTTAATTCGGACGAATACGCATGAAAACAGACGAAAGATCCAAACAGCTGTGAAGCTATACATTCTCGTTCATTGAAAGCGTCTCGTTCGTCCGTTTTCGTGCGTATAATTGCAACGTGCGAACAAATCTAATTTTGTTTGGATTTTTTCGCGCGTAGAAGTCCGTTTCATGAGATTTTTATTTTTATTGAGATGAAACTGACGGTAAATTACAATTATAACTGTGTACCTTTACATATTACGTGCCATAAATTGTTTTTTACGTAGTTTTATAGCATCTATAGCTTGAGAAAAAAAAAATTTAAAAGAAAAATACTGACGAATATTGGGCTAGTGGACGGATAGCAGACATATCATTTCGCACGAACGACAAACGTGCGTAATCGTTTGATCGAATTTTGCAGTTGTCCGCAACCAATGGACGACCAGCCTAATATGGAGTATATACAGTTTTTACAAGATCTTGACATTTATTAGAATTTAAGAACCCCCCACCCTACGAACGTTATCGTACATATTCTGGAATTATCGCCATTTTTAATATTTTGAAAATATTATGAAAATTGATAAAACTTGAGTGGAAAGTGATACAAAAGGTGCCCATTATTTTAAGGCTAAAACTGTTTTTATAAGTCATGTAAATTAGGATGATTTTTTTTTTTTTTAAAGACCTTTATCTGCCTTACCAGTGTAGAAAATTTTTGAAATTTGAAGTCTGATAGAATTAATGGTATACCTGGTATACTTTTAACTCTTTAAGTGATTAAGACGAGTTAACTCGTCCTGCAGTATGGCGGCTCAAAATGCTGTGATATGTATATATTCACTAGTACTGGTGCCGCCATCTGTGACAGATTTTTCAAAACACGGTATAGTTCTAAAAAATGTTCAGTTTTATCAACATAATAATAATAATAATAATAATAATAATAATAATAATTTATTACTTAATAAATTTTTACAATTTATAAGGTCGTCAAATATTCATCAATACTATAATATGATTTTTCCAACAAAAATTGTTTTGTGGAAGCCTTGAACCCTCTCAATGGGAGGTCTCTTATAGTTTAGTATAATTTATACTTTGAAAATTCCTAGGGTTCACTTTTTTGATGAGACAAAAAAAAAGTTTTTCCATTGGTTTGTTTAAAAGCTTAATCGTCGGAAATCAAGTTTTTCAAAATGGCGTCACAATGAGTATCCCCACCTAACTTTAATGAAGACGAAATTTCGAAAAAATTGTCAAGTATAATTTTTAGGAATTTTAATTTGCAACGATTTTGTTTCTGATAAGTAACAACTTTCCCTGGAATGTCCTCACCCACCCTTAAAAACGTATTAAATTTTAATTCTTTATAACTTTTGAAAGGATTGATCTTTTTTATTGATTTTTTTAAACTGTTATTTATATTGATCTCAATCCTCACCCCTTCAGCAGCTTTAACGCTTTTATTTTAACCATAGAGAAAATTTTTTGTCTCGAAATACCGAATCTTTGACTGCCAGTGACAAGTACAATAGATAAGGTTTCAAAAAAAAAAAAGAAAGAAAATTAAAGATGCCAACATTAAAAAATGATACCCTAGGAATTTGCAAAATATAAATTATACTAAACTGTGTTGGTAAAATTGAACATTACCTACAATTATACCGTATTTCGACAATTCTGTCACAGATGGCGGCACTTGTATTAGCGAATATATACATACATATCAAAACATTTTGAGTCTTAAACATTTTAAGCGTTAAATAAAATGCAAATGAAAAGTTTAAAATAAAATTGATTGTAGGTGGTATATATTAGTTTCAGTCAAACAGATTAACGTCGGTACTAGCATGTGAAGGTCGAATGTTACGAATACTAGAACATTCGCGAGTCGTTCACAGTATCGAAGTGGACAGTTCTCCTGTGGTTCTGCATATTTATAACCACGTAGCAGGGAATAATATACTTTATGGGACACTGAATGGACATGTTGGAGTTTTACAAATTGAAAGGTAATATATTTATTTCTGTCAGCTTCTACAACTCTTTTGAAAATATAACATTTTTTCAGGACACAAATTAACAATAAATTGATTTTGACCGAAAATGCTACACTTAGCCCGATATCTTGTCTTGAAAGTTTTGATATCACTGGCGACGGTGTATGTGAATTGATATTAGCTAGACAGGATGGTACCATCGAAATTTATTCGTTTAATATTGATGAGCTTGAAATAGAACCAGCGTTACTTTATACTTATGTAAGTATACGAAGCTATTTGTAAGGGTGTTTAGATAATGGCTGACGTAAGACTTAAGGAGTAACGTCATCTAATGACCCTGAATAAAAGTTTGTGTAGTTTCCTAATTTAATCATCCATAATATATAGTGGTTTACAAATTAATATTAATATTCAAAAAACACTGTTATGAGTAATTAAATTAAAAAACTAGACAGTTTCATATCGAAGATCGCTAGATCAGAGTTTCTCAAATACCGAGCCTCAAAAAGATGTGTGTATTATAAAAATGGCGGGGCTAGATTTATAAAAAAAATTTTTGGCACAATATTACACAACATTAATGGTATTTTTAAAAAAAAAAAAAAAAAACTACGGCCAATTTAGCTTTTCTATTTACGGCACATGATAGCACACAACCACGGCACACAACTACAACAATATGACACAATATTTTTGTTTGAAATAACAGAAAGGGCGGAGTTGTCTTGGTGGGGACATATAGTTGACTTGGTCAAAAAACGGCATTTCATATTACACGACGTAATGTTATTCCAACTAATGGCGGAAATGATTCTAATCGAAATGATTTATATTTAAAATTAAGGAATTACTTTAAATATTTTTCTAACAGTTAAGAAAGTGTCGATATTTATCTGAATTAAATGGTAAACCAAGTGGTCGGAAAAGGACATTTCATATTATACGACCAAATGTTATCCCAACTAACAGTGGAAATGATTCCAGGCTACAAAGCTTCTATTTAAAATTAAAGAATTGCTTTTAAACATTTCTCAAATGCTTAAAAAAGTGTCGATATTTATCTGAATTAAATGGTAAACCAAGTGGTCGGGAAACGACATTTCATATTACACGACTAAATGTTATTCCAACTAACAATGGAAATGATTTCAGGCTACAAGGCTTCTATTTAAAATTAAAGAATTGCTTTTAAACATTTCTCAAATGCTTAAAAAAGTGTCGATATTTATCGGAATTAAATGGTAAACCAAGTGGTCGGGAAACGACATTTCATATTATACGACCTAATATTATTCCAACTAACAGTGGAAATGATTTCAGGCTACAAGGCTTCTATTTAAAATTAAAGAATTGCTTTTAAACATTTCTCAAATGCTTAAAAAAGTGTCGATATTTGTCTAAATTACATGGTCGACCAAGTGGTCGGGAAACGACATTTCATATTATACGACCTAATATTATTCCAACTAACAGTGGAAATGATTTCAGGCTACAAGGCTTCTATTTAAAATTAAGGAATTGCTTTTAAACATTTCTCAAATGCTTAAAAAAGTGTCGATATTTATCTGAATTAAATGGTAAACCAAGTGGTCGGAAAAGGACATTTCATATTACACGACCAAATATTATTCCAACTAACAGTGGAAATGATTTCAGGCTACAAGGCTTCTATTTAAAATTAAAGAATTGCTTTTAAACATTTCTCAAATGCTTAAAAAAGTGTCGATATTTATCGGAATTACACGGTCGACGGAAAAAGACATTTCATATTACACGACCTAATGTTATTCCGATTAATGGCGGAAATGGTTCCAGATTTCAATAATTCTATTTAAAATTTTAAGAAAGTGTCGATATTTATTTGGATTACATGACTGATTGACCGATTTTATCATTTTCCTTAAAACACAGATTTGGATTTTCAATATGGCGACCAATTGTCTTAACGTTTATTTACTTTATGATTAGAAATTAGGTTTTTGAAGAAAAATTTTTTTTGTCGTAAATGGAAAGATCATATAGTTATAAGTTTTATAAGAAAACTGTTTTTAGTTTTTTTCTAAACGTAATATTTAAAAAGTCCTATCAAATTAAAAATAAATTTTTAAACTTAGAACCTATAACTGCCGACAATTCCCGATCGTATATGTGACGTCATAATGGCAACTTACCTAAAAATTATTGCTAAAAATTCAATGTATTTTTATTTTGAATTATTGATGCTATGCAATTATTCCTTTCTAAAAGTAATTTTGTATTGAATATATTATTACCATTATGACGTCACAGACATCGCGATCTTTTGTATAGTGCTGTTTATAACCAAATGAAATTTTTTGAAATTTTCTAAGTTTTAATGGGGAATTTGACTAATTTTGAGAAATTATTTTAAAACACACATATTTATGTATTATGCATGTATAAATTTTTAATTTTTAAAAATAAGGCCGAAAATTGTTAGAAAAAATTATTTTGGAACTTGTTCTCAAAATTTGCGCGAAAACGTTGACTAGCTGTCAGTTACGTCACATTCTCTAGACAGCAATAGGTGTCCTCTAACTAAGAAAAAAAAATGTTTATTTTTTCTGTAACTAGGAAAAGAAATTGTTGGTTTTTAAAAAAATTAATTAAATTTTGATTAATTTCCATAGTTATGTTTGCTAACCGGAATTTACGCAGCGACACTAGTGGTGATAGTGTTGAAATATAAGAGAAAGCAACGTCACAGCCCGTTTCTGCTTACGTGGATTTTAGCTAAAAAATTACTTTTTTATTTAATTTTTTTTAAATCAAATAATGATAGTTAAGATGAATTAGTATAATTAATTGCTGTTTTTTATTATAAATTTTCATTAAATTTTGTTTTAATTGCTTTTCTTTGATACTGTCAAATACCCCATTAATTTCTTATTTAGTATGTGATTTTCAAAAATTTCTTTGCATTGATTATCAATATTATTTATGATATAGTACTGAAATAAAACGAAAAAAATGATAATTATTTTTTATTCAAAAACCCAATTGTTATATATTTATATTTTATTGTAATTGTAATAATATTGTAATTAATATGATTACAAACAATGCAGAACTGTTGACACTAACATACATTATTTATTTCATAAATAAACAGGCTTGTAATGAGAATGTAACAGCAATTCAAGGTGGAATGGTTGGAAATCAAGCGTACAATGAAATACTTGTTAGTACATATGCCGGACGAATATTTGGTCTAACAACAGAGCTTGTAGATAAAAATGTTGGCGACAGTACAACGCAAGGTTACAGTTTCTCAGTCGAAACACAGAATAAAATTGCAAAATTGAAGTAAATATGTAATAATATATTAATTAATAGTATTTATCAATATAATATGTAAAAGGATACAAATATTTTCTTTTAATGAGATAGTTTAATAAGAGATATGGCGCAATAAAAAATCTACGGGGGGAATTAAATTTTTTAAAGGAAAACTTCGAATGCCAGAAATTTTATTGTTCTAAGAAATTTTATTTTAACGGGCATAGTTTTTGTACCTTACTTTTAATTAAAATTCACATAGTGTTTGAAAAATTATTAAACTGGATCGGCTGGGAATCGAACCCGGATCTCTTGGTTGCTAGCCAAGCGCCTTACCAATCAGGCCAACAACCGCTCATTCGTGTGCCATTCCAATCCGATAATCAATCAAACACATCCTCTCTTTAACTCTTTTAGACAAACCGACATATGGAAAAATTTTTTTGTCTCCAAATGCCGGACTTTTTACTGCCAGTGATAAGTACAATAGATAAGGTTACAAAAAAAGAAAAAGAAAAAAAATCAAAGATCCCAACATCAAAAAAGTGAACCCTAGGAATTTACAAAATATAAATTATACTAAACTATGTTGATAAAATTGAACATTATTTAGAATTATACCGTATTTCGGAAAATCTGTCACTCATAGCATCACACGATCATAGCATTTTGAGCCGTCATATTGCAGGACGAGTTAACTCGTCTTAATCATTTAAAGAGTTAATGCGAGACGCAGTTATATTTTTTTTCTAAAATTAAAAACCTTACTTTTAGTCAAAAAGAATCATTTCATTGGTCACCATTGGCCTCTGAGTATTGAATAGATAAAGCGAGTACAGGATATATACAATCTATATGAAAATGAAACCAAAAAAGTGACAGGTGTTGACAAATATGGCGGATAAATAAAGTTGGATTTAATATTTTTCTATATTTACTGATGTTATATTTGTTGTTATAAATATTGTTAAAATATTTATTAATAAATAGTCTCAAATTACAACAAAAATCACATACAAATTAAAAAATATTCATTACGATCGACACTTTGTAGGTTATAAAAGGTGTTAACCAATATGGCTATTTTGCTTCAGAAAAAAAAATGTGTACTCCATCTATTGTATGGTACATACATATTCTAATATTAATGCCAGTGGCCCCATTGGCCTTCCTCTCTGATTACATTTTAGTTGAAAACACTTATGCTCTTTGCTGCTCAGTAAAAAAAATGGATTAGATCAACGTAAATCTAAATTTTGAGAATTTAAGTAGATTTTCGTACATTAACAAACCCAGATCTAAAAATTTCATTCTGCTTAGATCCCTTAGATCTAAACCTTTTTTCCCTTGTAGTTTTAAAAAAAGTTTCTTTTGTATCCTGTAGTATACGTAGAAATATAACACTCGTAGATTTTAAGCGCCTACTGTACTTGATTGATTGAAAGTGTTTTTGTAAAATTTTTAGACTTGAAATAGATGAACTAGAGCAGCGATTAGTTAAAGAACGTGAGCGGTATCAGATGTCAACGCAAGCTCTTTCTGAAGGATTATCTGCTATACCAATGCTAGCTATTAAAGATTCAGTAAGAATTTTTTTTTTTTAATTATTCAAAGTTAGTTTCTAAGACTTTGTTTATAAAGAGTAAAAACCGGACCTGGTACTTGGAGTAGGTTCTAAGCTGGATCCTTGTGGTATGCCGATAAATATTTTTCTATAGTTACCCCTTCACAATTCCAGGTGAATGGCGGCATAATTACGCTAAGAAGACGGTGGACTCATCCAAATTCTTTACCCTAACTACTTTCCTTGTCTTCCACCCACATCATGAATCTCAAAAACTGACATAAAACTCCATTATATATACGGTAGAACGCTGTTAACTTCGAGAGTCCCATGTCGTTCTATGTTCTGTCTGTCTGTCTTCTTCAAAATGTTCTATATCTAAATCTAAAGAAACTGCCGGAAAACCGCTAGTCGGAAGTAAAAGCAGAATATCGATAAAAATAATCATCATTTTGAGTCATAAGTAAATTTGATCTTCCAAGTTCTTTTCAAAATATTACCTGCTGGTCAAAACAAGTACGGTCATGCCTAAATTTGCTCGTAGCTCCGAGACTTGGTTTGGCTGAGATGATATAAGCAAACGCTCTTAAAATCAATCAAAATCTGAGTATCTTTTTCATTAAAAATTGTTTTTATTACAAGATGATCCTGAGAAAAGAAGATGCCTCATATCTATTAACGCTCGAAGTCCAAACAGCAATTGATAATGTTTTGTTACAAAGCGATGTTCCGTTGGATTTGCTAGACGTTGAGAAAAATTCAGCTGTTATTAGCCACAGCACATGTAATCCTAAGGTATACCGAAATAGTATTTTACAATATAGGTTCGGTAAGTTGCTTTACTGATCGAGAAAATGTTGCGAAAACGAGACCCGCAGGGTCGAGTTTTTACAATTTTCGAGATCAGTAAAGGCACTTAACGCATCGTGTATTGTATAGTATTTTTTGCACGATCGATTTAAAATAATTAATGAATAAAAATATATTAAATAAAAAATAAAATTTGGATAATATGTTATGACATAAAATGCCATGAATAAATATTATAAATATTTATAGCAACTAATACGAATCTTTGTAGTGACAATTGACAACTATATTTGTAAATAAAAAATTAAGTGTCAATATTTCATCGGCGTAAATATTTTTTTTGAATTTTCTATTAAAAAAATTGAGGAAAATAGTTTGTTAAACTATAATATTAGTGAGAATAATGAAATTGATGAAGCATTTTATTTTTGGCTGCAAATTTATTCTCGTAAAATGAAAAGAAGATTATGAAAACCACAGAAAATTTTAACGATTGAACGACCTTTTGAAATGTCAATAAAATATGAAGACTAAAAATGCCAACAATAATAATAATAATGTGCAAACTAGTGAAAATTTTCATATTAATCGATTTATTTTCCTAATTGTTCAAATTGTACTTTTAATTTCAATATAAATAAATAATTACAATCATTTTTGAGCTAATTTCACTTACCACACTCCTATTCATTTACCACGCATCTATTTCACTTAGCGCACTGTTATTTTTTGGTTTCCATGGATATAAACAAACGTTCGGGAAATGTAATTTACCAGCATTGTCAACAGCATCGGTAAATGCATGAAAATACACGATCGTGCAAAAAATTTACTCTTCTCGTTTTAGGATTTTGTAGTTTCCGCCATACAAAATCCTTATATTTACGTTGTGTCGTCTTTTTTTTTAAGTTGTTGGCACGAAAAAATTTCATGCCCATTTTTGCAGGAAGGTAACTATTTGTTAGTCACATACCGGTGTCAGGCGAATACAAATCGGTTGGAAATTAAAATTCGCACAATTGAAGGCCAAGCGGGCATATTACAAGCGTACGTGACGCCATTAGTACAACCGAAATGTTGCCAGGTTCGACAGTATCGGATTCGACCGCTTTCATTACATACGCGGGCACACAATTTTGATCCAGACAGGTCAACCAATTTTTTTTTAATTTGGCTACATATGTAGTAATCGTTTTAAATAAATTGTCCTTATTTCAAATTTTAGACCATACAATATTTTAACAATTAATGGAGGATTTAGTATGGCTGAAATTCACACGTGGATTTCACACTGTTTCCCCGAGGTTCCTGAAAAACCCGCCATTGAAGATACGCCAACATTAATTTTTCAGTCGACTTTTATCGATACGATGGTCCACTGTACATATAAGTATGTATTGTACTGAAGTGCCAATAATACCAACCGTCGCACTGGTGATTTTGTTTTTTCTTGATGAATTTCAGGAAAGGGGAAGGACAATTTAAAGCCGATAATATTTCAACAATTTCAATCATTAAGGATTTTATATCGAAGGAAGCAACTAAACGTAAAATTCAGTTGTCTATTAAATATGGTAATTATTATCACTATTTTAAAACTGTTCAAAACTACTACAGCTCAACCAACATAAGGTTCCCGGTCAAGGTTGTACGCGCAGTAGACAAACACAACTTCTATCACACTTTTATGCATATATGTTATATGTTTAATTCTTGTTGTCGCACTCTTTCATTTGCGCATCTGACCGGCAACCTTATGTTGGTTGGGCTGTAAACCAATTGAATTTTAAACGCGTGATGTCGCTGCAATCGCAAAAATTAATTCGTTGGACATTAAAATCAATATTTTACTTCAAAATTATTGAAATTAAATTATTATCATTATTGTTTGCTCATATTTCGACTTTTTTTGTATATTTGTGTACAATAGAATTTTTATGCGAATTTCAAAGGAAAGACCTGATATCTTTTTAAGGATTATAAAAAAAGACCTTATGACCTACGAAATTGTAACAAAACAACATTGTAAAAGAACGACGAAACAATATTGTAAAAGAAAATTAACGATAACTTTTCAATTGTAAACTTTTTATTTTCACACGAGAAACAGATATTTTCGTTAGGTAAAGAGTAGCCGATGTCCTTTTTCATCGCCTTTCCTAACAATATGCAGTTTGAAGTCAATAATTCGTTTTTTTGATAGGCAACTTACGATGTAATTTCATTGTTTCATTTTAAATAAACTTTCCCATGGAAATCAGATATTTTTGAAGCAAAAAGTAGCCTATGTGCTTCTGCGTCCCTCTGACTCTATCAATCACTTGCAAATTTTCTCACGGGAATCAGATATTTTTCCCTAACTGTCACTCGCAAAGTTTTAAGTCGCTGGTTAAGTAACTGAAGGTGATCCAAACATTTCAAATAAATTTTCCCATGGGAATTAGACGTTTTTTGAGGCGAAAAGTAGCCTGACTCCTTTTGGCTTAACACTATTGACAGTATTATGCAAAGTTTGAGTCAGTCAGGGCCGGATCAAAGGGCAGCGGGGACGCGTGCCCCCCTGGAAGATTTTAGGGACGCCAAAAACGCAAGTTGAGGGGCGCCAAAACAGTAGTTTTGGCACCCCAAAACAGTAGTTGCTCGTCAGTTACTTTTTGCAGGGAAAAATTAAAAAAATCTCGGTGCGTTAAAATGTTTAATTTGGTGTTTTTCTGCAAGGTTTGCCCCCCCTCCTAACTACTGTAGGTCCGGCCCTGGAGTCAGTTACCCATTTTTTTCAATAGCCAACTGTCGTAATTTTATTTTTTTCGTTTTAAACACATATTCTTTCGAGAATGAGGTATTTCCTCAGGATGAAAGTAGCCTATGTCCTTTTTCCCAACGTTAATATGATTTAAAGTTCAAAAGGAATAATTTATTACTTATCAGAAAATCTAAGTAAAATGCAGAAAAATGAGAATTTCAGGTCGAAAAACGAGGAATAGCAAACTTAAAAGATGATTGCGGTAAATCTACAGAAAAAAAATAATCTTATTTATTCCTGTTTTGTAGATATAAATGAAAAAAGTATAAAACACACATTAGAATTATTACATCCAAAATTAAATGAACAAGTTGAACTGTCAAAACAGATCAAACTATTGAAAGCATTAAACGAACTTGACATTCATGACGAAGAAACTATAAAACAGTTGTCACCGTATTATCAAATGATATTACAAAATGAGAAAGAACTGAAAGCGAAACTTGATCAACAACCAGTTCTACTTGATCGCTTATACGGTAAATAAAAAAAAATATTCATTTAAATTACATGTTCATATTGTTATATCCACAGAACAATGAACATATTATATATTATATTATATAGACTAATTATATAAATGTATAATTGAGGCAACCGGTTACGACCAAGTTCCAACCTTAATAGTATTCTGTAATATAGTAATGGATGGTATCCGTAGTAACGTTTTCAAATAATTATTGTAAAAATATAATATTAATAATATAATTTTACTTTTTTGAAAAGAAATTGCAAAATTTTGAAAGAAAAAAAGTGGTATTCGCTTTATTTTCAAAATAAGCACGTATACAAATTATGTTCTGCAATAATTGTAGTCGCATTTGTTCAAAAACTGACATTATATTATTTCATTAAATTTCACCCGTCTCACCCTGTTACCTGCTTCAAGAAAAATGCCTACAAACTGGCTTTACGCTTTGTCTAGTAGTATAATACAATAGTGTTCATTGATCTGTGAATAAAATTTAATTTTCAAGGTTGTCTTAGATGAAAAATGGCCGATCTTTACCCCGATCTTTTAATACTGATTTCACCCGTCTCACCCTGTTATCTGCTTCAAGAAAAATGCCTACAAACTCGCTTTGCGCTTTGTCTAGTAGTATAATACAATAATGTTCATTGGTGTGTGATTTTATCATTATCAAGGAATAAGAAAAAGATTGAATTTTTTTCAAATTGATAGACCAAGAGCCGACATGCATTTCTTTCAGAGAGTTTTTTACCGATGACATTTTTGTATAAACGACGCAAAAATTCTTCGCAATGTTTTACTTGATACAGCTTCTAATTTTACCACCAGAGGCGCGAGTAAGAATCTTTGCGTCGCCAATACCAGATGTCTCTGTTAAAAAGGTCAACAGTTGTACTTTATTTCTATTTAAATCTGTTTAATTTCAGGTTTAATTACGGATCTATACGTTGATCGATATAAGTTTATCGGAATTAATGTGCAAAATAAAATACCACAGTTAATTGACGTGCTGGATAATTATAATTTCGAGTCTCTGTATAAATTTTTTGAATATGAACTCGAAAAAGATGAAACTCTAGATAATGCTGATGATGATAATAATGAAATTGTTGTGTAATTAAAAATATTGATTAAAATAAATGTACAATTTTTATTAATTTTGTTTCTGTAATTTCATTCTAACCTAACAAATTAATAATGTGCTCCATTTCTTTGATCTATTCCTTCAATACCATATTGAAAAGCAATACGGCAGAAATTAATAGCTTCTTTGAACGTCCATTTATATATAGAACTAATTGGTGATCAAAATACATAACAATTAAGTATTTAAAGTTACGTATTTTCATGGTAGACAATTTCTAAATTACACCACTAGAGGCGCACACATAACAGTTTTAATTAATAGCAAGCTTCAGGTTACTGTCAATTGAATCAGCAAAGTGGTTGCAACTGAATGTACTTAATGACACGATACACCAGAATTTTAAATACATTTTTCATTAAATTTTTAAGAGAAATTATTATGGCAACTTGTTCCGTTTACGGATGTAAAAATTCCGCCAGAAAAAAAAAACTCGAAAAAATAACATTTCACCGTAAATTTCTTTTTGACATTTATTAACAGACATACAAACTTGCTTTTAATTTAGTTTAATGTCAAAAATTTACAATATTCCTCATCATAATAAATTTTTTAAACTTGCTTTTTAAAGAATTGAGCGTATTTTCATATAGTTTCAGTCATAACATTAAAAATTTTTTGTCAATTTTGGTTATTTAAAATCAATGGCGACAATTTAAAAAATTATTTGCATATGTACTAAATCCATACTTAATATGCGGATATACGTTAAGCAGTAACATTTTATGTAATTTTAGGTTCCTAAAAGATACCGAATTAAAAGAAAAATGCCCGAATTTTTTTTTGTTTGACTATTAGTGAATTTTTGAACGAAAAATTCAGCTTTTACATTATGAGATTTAACCTTGAACTGACAGAATTTATTTTGAAATCCTAGAATCCAAAAATAACATTTTCTTATTTCACGGTATTCAATGTGTACACAAAGGCTTGAAACTTGATTGGTATAGATAAATTACATTAGATTTATATATGTAAAGTATGATATATGCATGTAGATATAAACATTTAATTTTGTTGCCGCCACTGTCTAGTGATTGCATAACTTTTGCTTCAATAAAACAATGTTGTTACAGGTCCTTTTATAATACATAATATACCTATGTTCTTTCGTCATTGCTAGGTACTTATTTAAATAAATATTAATGTAAATTTTACGAAAAAAAAATGTGCTCGTAGAAAAAGTATAGTGTAAAATACGTGGGAAAAGCATATTTCTCACTCATATGAATTGTTGCACTCGTCCTGCGGGCTCGCGCAACAAACTCGTGAGAAATAAGCCTCTTTTCCCACTTATTGTACAATATACTACTATGCTTATACAATGACTAAAAAATGTTTTATTTATTATTAGCAAATATGAAATACCATAATGTAACATTCAAATCTGCTAAATTTAATGATTTATTTTTCAAAAATAAAAATATTTATCTTTTTCTTTAATTGCCTATTACTTAACGTTAAATTTTGTAATACTTGACAAAGACCTTCGTTCAAAAGGTGAACTACATAAGAAAAATTTTTCATTATAAATCATTGCAGTTAAGTAACGTTTCATAATATATTACATAACTTAATAAATAACTTAATTAAAATGATTATTTAATACCACATAATAATAAGTTATAAATATGCGATACAATATAATTAACTGATCATTTGTACTTATTTAATTCTATTATGCTAACGTCTTAGTGCGTGTACATACACATTGTAAACATGATGTTTTCATTTCTATTTCGATCACTGTTATTAATTGTTATTTATTTAACAATTACAAATTCAAATTATGTCAACAATGAAAATATAACCGCGAATGATTATAATGAAACTAGTGATGCCAACATAAAAAATATATTGAATATTTTCGCGCCAATTTCAAATAAAATTCAAAATGTGGAGTGTCGTGTTCAAAGTTTATTATACATAAAGGAATTACATAAATTTACGTTATGGGCAACACAGAGTAAGTACTAAACGTATTTAATATTTTCTTTTAAATGCATCAACAAGATAACTCTTGAACGAAACATTTAATTTTTACGAAACTTGGTGAAAATGTTCGAAGTTCTAAACGTTTGGATGAGTTCGTTAATCAGGCATGTTCGTTGTCTCTAACGGAGTATTTTGGATATTTTTTGTCAAAATTTAAGCAAATTACACCATTGGAAAGGGCGAAAGATAGATTTTTGCGATTAACTGTCCCTTGTTTAACCGCCAATTTCTGTTATAAAATCAAGTTATTCCGAAATTTCTGTTACCCGTTCCGACCTCGCGGTGATTTAATGGAAGATTTATCATATTTATTGTTAATATTAACCTATTCAAATAAATAAAATATTTTTTGTCATTAAAATTTTATAATTTGTATGTAAATATACCACATGGCACATACAAATACATTAACAAATATAAATTCTATTTTTTTCACAGGAAAAAGAGAGGGTAAAAGCCCCCTTTGTGGAACGGTATCTAATTATGAACATTTACATATTAAGTTATTTCTGAAAGAAACGTCTGATAACAAAAATTATTATTAATAGAATGATTGTTTTTCAATTTAAATTCACCTTGCATTTAAAGTTTCCTTACTTAATTAAGGAAATAAATATGTAAATGTCAAAATTGTTCCAGTATTAGATACCGTTCCACAAAGGGGGCTTTTACCCTATATAGTTTATATTTATCATATTTTTTATATTAACTTATACAGGTTGTTTCAAGCGTCTAAGGACATATAAATTTTAATACAAGGAAAATTTGTTGTGATCAAAGGGTGCTTTATTTTATTACACATACAATCTGCTACATAATGCACCGTGCTGCGGAAAAGAGATAAAAAAATAGTGTTCTTATTCTTTTTATTCAAAAAACTTGACATATTTATTTTTAATATAGTATGATTTTTATTTATTAGTAACATAAACATGATATGAGATGTGATTTATTTATTATTTTATTAAACTTGCAATGTTTATTTAATACTAGCTGTTACCCGCGGCTTCGTTCGCGTGGCTTTTGAAATTAAGACATCTAGTTAGATCGTATAAAGTGTACTTTCATTGCGTCGAGTACTGCTACTTTTTCTTTGGACTTTTCCCACAGAAGTACAATATTTTCCCCGGGTAAAAAATAGATTATAACATTCTTTTAACAACATGCCAAGTTCAAATGAAATCAATGATTCTTTTTTATACTATTTTAAACATATTTTCCCACGGGAATATGACTTCCGACAGGATTTAGATATTTTCCCGGGGTAGAAAGTAGACTGTGTCCTTTTTCGTCCTCTCTGTAAACAATATGCAAAAACTGAAATCAATTATCCTTTTTCGACCCTTATTTTGCTTAGAATATTTTTTATATTGCGGTTTTATTTGTTTTTTTGTCAAGTTTTTTATTTAACATGTAGAAATTAATTTATCTTTTAATATTATTTTTGAGAATCTTATGTTGTATTCCATTGGTCACACCCTGTATAGTACTATTTGATATTTTGATATATAATACACAGAGAGAGAGCCACATTTGTTTATGTACCATATATCAGACCCAAAGTGTATTATTAAATACTAGCCGCACCCGTGACGTTGTTCACGCGAAACGTTGAGTAGTTTCTTTTTCCAATTTGTAGTTTCTTGCAACACAAAATGCATTAAATTGTCTCCAAATTGACAATTGTGTATTTATTGTATTTTTCGGTACACAATTAGCAACATTTTTTTTGATTTAAAATTCAGAAAAATTTCCAAACTACAAAATTTATTTACAATTTTTGTTACTATAGTTATGAAATTTTTTATGAAATATGTAAATTGGCGTAATGTGTGTAGATGCTCAAAATAGTTTTTCCATTTTCCCGTGGGAATGAGACATTTTCCCGGAATAAAAAGTATCTTAGATGTTGACCCAGATAATAAGTTATCATCACACCAAATTTCATTAAGATCCGTCCAGTAGTTTTTACGTGATGCGTGAACAGACAGACAGACAGACAGAGAATCGCGTCAAAATAATGTTTAAAAGTAATTAAAAGACAATACCAGTATATTTATTGAGATAACTATAAGTAAATCTTAATCTAATGTTGAAATATTTATTAACAAATAATACTGCTTAGTAGAAAATTGGACACCTGTTGTTTTGTATTCAAATTTATTTTTTTGCAATTAAAGAAAATTTTAATAACTACGGATACCAATATAAAAATTATAGCCATAAAAAAACAAGCATACTCTGATCCCAACAATTTTTTCCCATGTTAAATTTTGTATGTTCTTACTTCGCTGAAACAGATTGTATATTATGTATGCAAAATAGTGTCAAAAAATAAGAGGGCATTAGTGTTCCTTGTGTATCAAAGCGGGAAAAAAATGAAACGTTACTTTGAAACAGAAATAATAATTTAAAATTATAAATTAAGTCATTTAGGTTATTTAAATATAAATAATGGAAATAAAATCAATAATTATTAAAAAATAGTCAAAAATAAAGAAGTAAACGATAATAATAAATTCCAAATTACAGTACACAAGGAAATTAGCGCCACGAGTGGTGAAAAAAGAACCACTAATATGTGCCATTTTCGTGGCCAATTCTGGCAATTCTTCCGTTTGAGTTAGTCCTTTTGGATTGTCTATCTTGAGTGTATTTTTTGCCTTCATCACTTGCTTCTAAATGATGTAGGCACATGCGCACACTAATTAAAAACTGCGCGCGAATTGTCGGGTGATGAGGGCAACAAAATAATACACTCAATAAGGAAAGAAATATCTTTAAAACTATGGAGGGTAGATATCAGGAGGACTATCTTGGCCGGAAAACAATAGAACAATAGTTCAAAAAGTGTCCCGTTTTAAGTACTAAGTAACAGTTCAAAAACTCGCCAGAATAGCGCTAGAGTAGCAAAAGAGTATAGTGATTTTTGTGTTGAGTTTTATAAAAATTTTTAAAATAATAAAACTATTATATGTAACAATTATAATAAAAAAACAATAATTACATAACAACGCGGATGTTTTTCTTTCCTTGTTTACTTCTCTAAATTTACCCGTTTGCTACAGTGGCGCCGCCACTACTTACGCCTTTCTATGGACAATTTTTGATACAGAAATGGTACTCCTGATATCTACCCTCCATATTTAAAACTAAAAAAAAAAAAAGATTTTTTTTCATAAAATATTAGTAAAACAAGAATATACTCCCAAACTTTCTGAGCGATATTCGAAATCCTTCATATGTTTTATCCTGTGAACGTAAAATGTACTTGAAAGTATGAATTAGCATCTGCGGCTTATTCACATGTCTGCGTCATACACAAACGCAATCTTACAACAAAATTATAAATCTAATAATTTCTTTCTTTTCTATATCAGTGTTTGATGCTGCTACAAAATTTCCAAATGGAATCCTCGTCGGTTCCACGTATGATTTAGGAAATTTTGACGAATGTTTACAAATTGATGTTAATGTAACAAATAAACACATTAAAGGACAATACTGTTTGGCCACTGTTAAATTTGAACCAATAAATCAATATAAACTGGTCGATAATCCGTGGAGTTTTAATATTTCCACATGGGATCGTATTCAATATTTGTCCGATGATCCGTCGAAACGTTCCCGTAACGAAGTACACTGGGCGTTTTGTATTCCCGCCTCGTGTAATCCCATCGATTTACAAGTACAATTGGAAGAAGTGTTGCAACATTATCAAAAACATTATAATTTTCGAACGAGCGTAATTGTGGAATCGCATCTGTGTCAAACGAATGAACCGCTCAAATTGTCCGCTGGAGCCATTGCTTTACTGTAAGAACTTCCTTTGCATTCTATTTTTTAAATTCTTTAAATGATTAAGACGAATATATACAAGGTGGTCCAGAATTATGTACCGTAATTGCTGGAACTGTTAGTATGTTCAAAAATAATGGTACCTTTTCATCCACACTTTTTTCCAAATCTCACTAATAAGGGAGATAAAGCAGAGGGGTAAAATGTAGAGGGGTGAAAGGAAACTGACTTCTATTTTTTTAAAAATTTTTTAGGCGCTTTTGATTACTGGATTTATATTCTAGGGGCGCGTATTAACATTAAGATAATTAAATAATAAACAAATATTTTACTTCGCAAAAATACCACTTTTATTTTGAAACTGTGACAATATTGTTTCAAAAATAAAAGTGGCATTTTGCAAAGTAACTTTATGGTATCAATTATTCGATCACTTATGATTAGAGGATAATTTGGAAATAGATACTTCTACTTTAAATTACTCGAAAACGGTAATACTTATCGAAATGTAACAAGTATACCTTTTTTGCGTGAAATTGTCTGAGGAATCATATTATCAAGGGTCTTGTTTAAATAATTGCAAATTAAAGAAGAAAAGACGTGATAACTCACACCTACCACCCAAAACCATCCCTTAGTTATTAGTGATGGAATAAATGTTGACATAAATTTGATCCTTCTAACGCAACATAAGTAGCCCTAAAATATCAATCCATTATTCAAAAGCGTTTGGAAAATATTTAAGAAATAATGGTTTTCATTTCACCCCTTTACAGAGTTGTATCTCCCTTATTATTGAGTTTTGAAAAAAAGTGTACATGAAAAGGTACCATTATTTTTGAACGTACTACGAGCTCTACCAATTACGGTACATAATTCTGGACCACCTTGTATATAACTCGTTACGCAATATGGCGTCTCAAAATGCTTTGATATTTATACATTCAGTGATACAAGTGCCGCCATCTATGACAGATTTGTCGAAATACGATATAATTCTAAATAATATTCAATTTTACCAACATAGTTTAGTATAATTTCTATTTTACAAATTCCTAGGGTATCATTTTTTGATATTCTGATGTGAATTTTAATTTTTTTTTCTTTTTTGTACCCTTATCTATTGTACTTGTCACTGGCAGTAAAAGGTCCGGCAGTTTGAGACAAAAAAAATTTGCTCTACGGTTAAAATAAGAGTTAAATGTAATTTTCAAATTCTTTTACAGAATTGTATGCGGTATTTTTGGATTGTTAATTGGGCTTTCCACATCATACGATTTACTGATTAGTATGCATTATTTTCGACATATAAGGCTGCAAGGTAAGGTTGATATTAAAAACATTTTCAAACAAAATTCAAATTTGGCGTTTTTTTTTTAGGTGCAATTCATGAAGTGTTAATTTCATTCTCAGCTTCAAATAATTTGAAAAAGTTATTACAATTTAAAAAACAAGAAGATGGACTTGATTGTATCCACGGTTTGAAATTTATGTCAATTTGTTTGATTATAATGGGTCATCGCGTTATGTTCGTGCTTGGATCACCGATTATTAATTCGGATTTTGTTGAATCGGTGAGTATTTACGCCCTTTCTTATTTACATTCGCCGTGTTCGTTGCTAAGTTTTTCTGCTCAAAGTGAGCTGTTAGCGCATGCGCAAGAACATTTTTATGAAGTACGAAATACTTGTGCCCATAATATGAAGTATTTTGGAGCATGCGTATTCCATAAAAAAGTTCTTGCGCATGTGCCAACAGCTCACTTTGAGCAGAAAAACTCAGCAACGAACACGGCCATTATGAGCACAAGTATTTCGTACTTCATAAAAATGTTCTTGCGCATGCGCTAACAGCTCACTTTGAGCAGAAAAATTCAGCAACGAACACGGCCATTATGAGCACAAGTATTTCGTACTTCATAAAAATGTTCTTGCGCATGCGCTAACAGCTCACTTTGAGCAGAAAAACTCAGCAACGAACACGGCGATTGTGTATATATTCACTGGTACAAATGCTGCCATCTGTGACAGATTTTTCTAAATACGGTATAATTGTAAATAATGTTCAATTTTATCAACATAGTTTTAGTATAATTTCTATTTTGCAAATTCCTAGGATATCCTATTTTTGCTTCCGAGAGTATTAAAATAGCGGAAGTATTGTGAACACTTTTGAAAAATAAAAAATTTTTTCCCTCCAAAATAAAATTTTTTACGCACATTTTACGTTTTAGAGCTTCCTGAAAATTCTGGTTTGATGTTTGTTCGTCCGTCCATCTGTCTGTCCGTCTGAATGTCGCCAGTTTGCACCAAATGACCAAATGACATAACTTCTGAACTATTCGATTGTCTTTAATGAAATTTTCAGAAATTATGCAGTTTGGTTCCTAGATGATCCCCTATGAATTTAATCGAAATCGGAGTAACGGTAGCTACGCCGCTACCATGTCATTCCATTAATATACTAAATTGCACCAAGTGGCATAACTTTTGAACTATTCAATTCTTTTTTATGAAATTGTCAGAAATTATGCGGTCTGGTTCCTAGATGATGCCCTACAAATTTCATTGCATTCAGAGTAATAGTATCCATGACCCTACCATGAAATCCCATTAAATGTCAATATCTTATTTACTGCTAGTCCCACTTCGCTCAAATTTTTAAAGTATTTTGGGGGTTAGTTTCTAGAATATTTTTGCTATTATTTTATAATTTAGCCTTTAAGTATTTTGAGTTACAACAATTTTTTATAAACTTTAAGGCGAAAATATAATTTCACGGTATATTTATTTGGTAGAATACTATTTTAAAGTCTTTTACGAGTACGAGGAAGCTGTGTACCACACTCCATTGGCAGCGTATTTTAAATATTTCTTTTTTATATGTAGCTATCTATATTAGAGTTCTATAATACACCTAAAATTAATATTTCGGAAGTTAATGAACAAAATTTACATTGCCAATCGCCTAAAAGTAGTTTCTCCTAAGCCTTAATTTCTAACAGGATAATATAGCCAAATTCCCGCTTGTGTTTCACTATCCAGAAGACCAAGTGAATATTTAATTTTTTTTATAAAAACGACTCACCTAATATTTGAACCTAAGAACCTTTACAGCTATTATCCTACTCACTGGACTGCGCCAGTTACATAAAATAAATATTAGTTCTTATACTTAATATTCAAATTGCAGCATTACAGCAAGATAGAGGCAATGATTTTACTAAATGGACCCATTGTTGTGGATTCATTCTTCAATATTAGTGGATTTTTGGTTGCATATTTATTGCTACTAGAGTTTCATAAACGTGGTCGAATGCTGAACATACCAATGCTGTACGCACATCGTTTAATCAGGTATTTATCTCGAAACTAGCTTTTGTAAAAAAAATTTAATTAAACTTTAAACGCGTGTCTGTGGCATGGAAACGCGCATGGAAACAAAGGAAATATATAAGCCATGTGAAGTGTCGCTCGCTTCGTTCACCATCGTTCACTGACAGACTATTTAGGTTATTCTGATTCAATTTTCAGTTTTTTTTTTTTTTTTTTTGCTAAAAGTGAGTTCGTTTTGGTTTTTATCATTTAAGGGAGGAGTTCAAATAAAAAACCAACTTTTTTATTTATGATTATTTTGCTTGTTGAATTTTTTTTAAATTAGGGAGAGTTTCAAATAGAAAATTTTGTTTTTGAAACATTCATTACTCTTCCCTGAGGTGGGAGGGGGCCCTTTTTCACAAGTTTTAAGCGTTTGCAAGGAACGCCATATCTCAAAAAGTAATGAATATTTTTTTAATATTTTTTCATTATTTTATTCCTAAAGGACCTGTCCATAAAGCTGAGTATGGGTTTCAGGTAACTTTAAAAATTAACTATAAAATTGTACTCCCAAACTTCTAAAAATTATAAAACAATTTTTTATTTTAAAAAATTGTTTAAAAATAGTTACAATTGTTCAAATGGAAAAAGCATACTCCACTTTATGCGCAATATGTATATGAACAAAATTAAAAAATATTAAGTCTCTATCTTTTCTAGAACTTGAGACATGATTTTCCTTGTCGGGAAAAACACAACTTTCGGGAAACGGTAAAAAACAAAAATAATAACAAAAGAAGCAGTTTACTCACTGTTTATTAATACGTGTTGATTATACGTTGTCCCCTCTTGTTCCTTTTTCGTGCATACTATAACTTATGCACACACCAAAACTAAATATTACTGATTAAATCGTGAGGGGGGACGAGCGTTATCTGCAAAGGAGCAGCAACTTGGCTGTGCAGCGGCTCACAAATAAATATTTTTCTACTTAAAAAAAAAAATTTTGGCCATGTTTTATATATCACCGTGTTTGTAAAGAACCACAGAACAAAATAAAAACAAAAAACGAGATTCGAAAAAAAATAGTTTATTAGCCGTTTCTGGCGTGAACTCCCCCCTTAAATAAATTATAATGACGGAATAAGCCAGATTTGTGAAAGCACAATGAATAATCTAACCAATTTTCGTACGATTGAAAACACTAAGTGTATAACAAAAACTTTTTTTAGTGATTAGGCCTAAAAGGCCTTAAATATAATTCAATTTTTTTCTTGTTAGATTGACTCCGGCGTACGTAATAGTATTAGCTTTCTATACCACATTGTTTATTAAAGTTGGTTCAGGACCACTGTGGCTGGAAAAAGTAGGAGCAGAAACAAACCGTTGTATATCATCTTGGTGGGCCAATTTACTCTACATCAACAATTATATTAATCCAGAACGATTGGTACGAACCAATTCTTAATAAAATATGAAAATTTCAATCAAAATCGAATTTTTACACGATTTTATTTGTTTACAGTGTATGATCCAATCCTGGTATTTAACATGCGATATGCATTTATTTATGATTTCGCCATTTTTGGTCTATTTATTGTGGAAAAGACCGAATATAGGTAAAATTATTTTGGCCATTTGCATCATCGGTTCAATTGTCATTTCATTTTGTACGATCTATTTTGGGAAATTGGATGCGCTACTTTTACTTTACATGAAGTGAGTATTTTAATGAATTAGGTTTTTGAAGAAAAATTTTTTTTTGTCATAAATGGAAAGATCATGTATAAGTTTTATAAGAAAACTCTTTTTATTTTTTGTTTTAAACGTAATAATTAAGAAGTTATATTAAATTAAAAATAAATTTTCAAACTTAGAACCGATAACGGGCCGATAGTTCACGAGTGCTTATGTGACGTAATAAAGGTTATATGACCTGAACATAGCTACATTAGTGTCTTTTTATTTTCAAATAGATTATAGACCAAGAGTTACTGGTTGATTTGCGATGGTCATTTCAACACGCGTTAAATTAAGAAGATAGAATCTTGGATACTTACTCTACACAGAAATTCAATTCTGGCAAGCCTATTGGACTCAACCCGGCCGAATAGGCTTGCCAGAACTGAATTTTTATGTAGAGTAAGTAGTATCCAAAATCCTATTCTCTCAATTTAACGCGTGCTGAAATGACTATTGCAAATCGGCCAGCAGCTCTCCTACTATTATTGTTACTATGAAATTATTGTTGCTCTGAAATTCTTGTATCTATCCAAATTATTGCTTGCTATAAACTTCACTGTCGAAATATCGAAACTAAAGAAATATCGAGCTTGTTTTGTACCACTTTGTGATAGCAATACAAAAATAAATCCGGAAAAAATGTCCCTCAAGATTTTGAACGTCAAAATCAATGAAACCAACCATCAATAATTTTTCCTTCTAAACTCTAATAATTTTGACACTTTTGACATATTACCTTTATGACGTCACAGACATCGCGATCTTTTGTAGTGCTGTTTTTAACCAAATGATATTTTTTAAAATTTTTCAAGTTTTAGTTAATATTATTTCTTATATATAATTTTTTAAAAAATTTTTCGTATCGATTATCAATATTATTTATGATGTAGAATTGAAATAAAATAAAAAAATGATATTTATTTTTTATTCAAAAACCCAATTAGGGCATTAAATTGTCCTAATTTTTGGGGATAGCCAAATGCAATAATATTCCGAAGCTCGATACACTAATAAACAATAATTTTAGGACACTACGCGACCCATTGGCAAACCCAACGTTCCGTAATATGTACATTCCGACGCATGCGCGAGCAAGTCCATATTTCGTGGGTATGGCCACCGGTTATATTCGATACAAATTAAAATTTACCAACAGTAAAATACCAACGATGCTCGTGTGGTTTGGATGGATTGCGGCAATATTTTGCATTGAGGCAACAGTGTTTTCCGCTTGGCTGTTTTACGTACCCGGAAGACCGTACGATCCGTTGGTCTCGGCTATTTATGGGGCGTTTCATCGTATTACGTGGAGTATTGGAGTCAGTTGGATAATTATTGCAACGTCAACCGGTAACGGTGGTAAGTTTTTCATTAATTTTTGGAAAATTTTGAGTGTTTTAAACACATTTTTCATATTTTTGCAGCATTTATTGAACCGATTCTTGCATGGAAACCAGTAATCACTCTCAGCCGATTATCATACTGCGCATTCTTGGTACATGGAGGTTTACAGTTGTATAGCGTTGCAAGTGCTCGAATTCCTTTCTACGGAAGTATTTATAATTTGGTAAGAGTTTTTCCTGCAGTAAATTTAAGTGGAAGTTCTCATCATCTAGCGTTTTATCGTAAAAGTTACCCAAAGTCAAATTTTAAAATTTACCAGTGGCACAAAAACAAAATGGCGGCTACACGAAATTAACACTTCGATTTTATCTTTCAATTTCCGCTCTTTGAGATGTTATAAGTCGATGCGTCATCTGGTTCAAAAGCCATCGAACACACCGATTTGAAAAACGTTACTACGTAAAAAATGCGTTTTCAGGTTTCTTTCTTTTACCCCCACTCTTTCATTTGTACCACGTGGTCTGCTTTCTTTGATGTAGCAGCTGCTCTTGCGTGGTATCGACAAAACGACTTTAGTAGCATATTCTATAAATAATTTCAAAAAAAAAAAAAAAAAAAAAACATTTAAATACCAAAATTTGAAAAATGTTGTTAAAGCTTGCATATGTAGTAATATACATTTCTACTTAATTTTTTTTTTTCTTAAATCATTCAAAATTTCCATAAGCGACATTAGTAATGATATAGGCGTCAATAATATTTTTTTTTAAACCTTACTGCTAACAAAAAGTTTTTGGCAATTAACAAAAAAATCTAATTAATTTTTAATTTTATACGTTCGATTATTAAATAATTAGTAGTTACATCCAAGATTAGTGCTTTAAATTTGTTTATTTTTGTAATAAATAAAACCCCGCAAAGAAATTTTACTTTTAACGGCATTGTCATAAAATGTACGTCCAATACGACCTTGCCGTTCCGTGGTAAATGCATAAGGTCTACGGAGGTCGTTGACTTTCGTAGCCCTAAAAAAAGACAAAAAATTTTTGGTCGAATTTTATGAGAACCCCGTCTTAATTCAAAATGAAACATAATTAACTTTCAAAAATAATTTTTTTACAGATTTGGTACTCATTAGGTGATATCTCGCTATCATTTTTCGGAGCTCTTGCGTTAACACTATTTTTCGAATCACCTATTCTAGGAATTGAAAAATTACTCTTAGGAAGAGGTCATAGTGAGACAGAAAATACAAATGACGAGACAGAAGAGAATAATAACGTCTCTTTACATTTGAGTAAAGTTGTCCTGACGCATGAAACAAAATAAACACATACAGCAATCCCTCGAGGAACACGATTAACTGGTTCCGTGTTTTTTGAAACCGTGTTGTTCGAGAACTCAAAAGACAGACATTCCATTTCAAGTGTGAAAATAAAAAAAAAATAATAAAACGTTCCGTTTAATTTGCAAGTTGTGGGTATTCCAAACATATTGCGACTGTTAAAACCTACTTTTCGTTATCGAAATTTATCAATAACGAACTACTTAATCTACGTAACTACTTCGTAATCGTAAACTTTTGATCGTAAATATCTCGTAAACGGTGCATCGTAGCTCAAAAATAACGAAATTTTTGAAGGCTTGAGCTAAGCAAGTTGTGGGTATTCTAAACATATTGGAACTGTTAAAAACTACTTTTCGTTATCGAAAATTATCGATGTCGAAATAACAATATTTTCAGAATTTAAATACGTAAATTTCTACATATTCATTCATTTCTATTATAAAATTCTCTAAAACTTTTAGTAGTTTTTATTTCCAGTATTTTTTTTTTTTTTATAATGACAAATTCAATTTAAACGATTTTTATTCGTGTAAATCAAATCCACATGGAACGGACATATTCGCGTACATTAAGGACCGGTGTAAATTTATTTCAAATATATATGTATTTTATTCTTTTTCGAAAGAATTACTTAAAAATCGTGTTGTTTGAAACCGTGTAATTCGGGGGAAGGTACCCGTGTTCTTCGAGTACCGTGTTCTTCGGGGGCTACCTGTACTTAGTCTTTGCCAGACTTATTTGGATCGAAAAACTAACGCATTTTTTTAAACTGCTGAAGTGGTTTCTTATAAACGGTTGTGGGGAATCCCAAGAAAGTTTATAACAGATCGCATAAACGCTATTTATTTAAACCTAACCTATTATTTATCTAGTCACTTACTAATATATTTATAACTATTTTTTTTTTTAAAATAAATTGAAATTAAAAAAAATTATATTTTATTTTTTTTCAAAAATTACACACCAATTTCCTTGATCGTAATATGACTTAAGTATTTGAACACCATTTATTTTCAGACACAATTCTTCCAATTCGCCATCTTCAAAAATATGGTAATACCGTAAAAATGTTTGGGGTGTCGGGGAATTTATACCTGAATTTTTTAGTTTCCACGGTACTAACATATCTTTATGTTTAAATTCGGTACGATTTAAATGAACCGGTAAATCGGATTTTTCAAAAATTTGTTCATTAACTGTACTCGTGATATTTTCACTATTTTTTCGTCGATTTTTACGATCTTGTTTCAAATAACTTGATTTTTCATCGTCCTTCGTTTGATCTTTGGCCCACACGTAAATCAAAGCTTTTCCACCTGGTTTTAAAACACGTACTATTTCTCTGATTGCTTGTAATCTTCGATCCTACACAAAAAATTAATTATTTAACTCTTCAGTTACACTATAGGGGTTAAACTGAATGTGTTTTACTTTTTACCTCATTTGCTAGGTGATGAATTACGGCGATACTAATGCAACCATCGGCAATATTTGATCGTAACGGTAAGTGGAGGCAATCACATTGAAAAATTTCAAATTGTTTCTCACGACACACTTCTAGTAAACCCTGACTTCGATCACAACCAATCTAAAATCAATTTGTCGTTATAAGAATTAACCCTTGAATATTACTTACAATTATACCGTATTTCGAAAAATCTGTGACAGATGGCGGCACTTGTACCAGTGAATATATTATACATATCAAACCATTTTGAGCCGCCATATTGCATGACGAGTTAACTCGTCTTAACGCTATACAGTTCGAGCACTTTCACAGTAAACTTCCCCAGGGGCCGACAATATTTTTGAAAAAAACTTTACAAAAACAAATATATGTATAAAATGATTCAACATGTGTAAACATACGTACATATTATATACATTGATATTTTTAATAAAATCAATAACAAGAAGTATGATAAAAAAAAAATTAGTAAAAAAATATGAAAAAAAAAAAAAACAAACAGTAATAATATAAAATATTTTTAAGTGTTTATTCTAAAAACTGATCGCAATCGGCCTCTACGGTTATTGTGATTATTTTTGGATGCCAAAAACAGGGACAGTAAAGTGTTAATCATTAGAAGCGTGAAATAAATCAAAAATTAAACACTTACATCAAAAATATTTCTATTCCGTCCCAAATATTTTCCATTACCGCATCCCACATCGATTAGAACAGCCCCCATTTCGAACGCCAGAACAAAATGCAGCACATTCGGCCAAGGTTTTTGTCGCGTATCATTAAAATGTGACGAAATGGCGTCGTACACGTCATGGACATGATTCTTCTCCAATTCAATTGCTTTATTATCATCTATGCGTTGATTCGTTTCGAGACGCCTCTTCGCCGAATCACATTCTTCAACATATGCGCAATGACACTCGCCCCGTAAAACTTTACGAAATGTAAATGACACTCGAGTATCACGTTTCTGAACGGTTAAACCACTGTCAGTGCGAATGACGTCCATAGTTCTTGGCACAATTCCATGTAACCAATCGTATCTGCGGAAGAAAAGAGTTTTGTGGTTCTGTAAAATCTTATTGCTAACAAGAAAAATTCCCCTATTCACTGATTTGAGCGTTACTTTATGGTACCCATTCCATATTTGTATTATATAAAACAAATATTTTACTTAACAAAAAATACAAAATAAAAATAAAAAATTTTTCCCTCTAAAATAAAATTTTTTACGTATATTTTACGTTTTAGAGCTCCCTGAACAATTTTGATTTGGTGTCTGTCTGTCCGTCCGTCCGTCTGTGTATCGCCAGTTTGCACCAAGTGGCATAACTTCTGAACTATTCGATTGTTTTTAATGAAATTTTCAGAAATTATGCAGTTTGATTCCTAAATGGTCCTCTATAAATTTAATCGAAATCGGAGTACGGTAGCTACGCCGCTACCATGTCATTACATTAATATACTAAATTGCACCAAGTGGCATAACTTCTGAACTATTCAATTCTTTTTTATGAAATTATCAGAAATTATGCGGTCTGGTTCCTAAATGGTCTCCTACAAATTTCATTGTATTCGGAGTAATAGTATCCACGGCGCTATCATGAAATCCCATTAAATGTCTATATCTTATTTACTGCTAGTCCCACTTGGCTCAATTTTTTAAAGTATTTTGGGGGTTAGTTTCTAAAATATTTTTGCTATTATTTTATAATTTAGCCTTCAAGTATTTTGAGTTACAATATTTTATGAAATTTAAGGCAAAAATATAATTTCACGGTATATATATTTGGTAGAATACCGTTTTAAAGTCTTTTACGAGTACGGGAAAGCTGTGTGCCATATCCCATTGGCAGCGTATTTTTAATTATGACAATTGTTTCAAGTTTAATTACTCATTTTCAAACAAAGTTTTGTTTTATTATTTATAAAAATTCTCACTTGCGCCTCTAGTGGTAAAATTAGAAGCTGTATCAGACTGAGCGCACACATAATTTGTATAACACACATTTCTATCACTAATTTGAACTGATACAGTTTCTAATTTCCCACCAGAGGCGCTAATACTGAATTAAGTTACCTAGCTTCTTCACTCATCACCAACAATGATCGTCTCGGTAAAAGTACAGGAACTGTACGACCATCGCGATGCTTAAAATCCATCACTACGGCCGAACCAAGGGACAGCGATAAAATTGGATCTTCAAAAGCACTGTGCGTGTCAATATGCGGAGGAATACCTAATAATAAAACGTGCTACTATAGTACGCCGTCTATCGGTTTTTTACTTTTAGTTTATTAGGCCTAAAAACCTAATTGATGTTAAAAACGCCAGTATATTATTATAATACCCCTGTCGCAGCATCCTGCATAACATAGCGAATTTCCGTTTATACAGATTCGTTTCTCTCGGAAGCCAGTTTACATAGAACGATGGTTTAACAACATTTTTTGTGTAATTTTTCTTCCTCTTTCTAATAGTGTAAAAAATGTCGGAAAAACTTTTGAATAAGTGGAAATTTCTGGAAAAAAAATCTCGTCATGACAGTGGCTGTAATAGCTGAATTCCGTTCTGGAAATTCGCTAAAATTAAAAAAAAAAGCGAAATAAGAAACTTTTTATGAAATAAAATATCATTTGTTTGATAAGGGTCCCCACCATTAGATACAGAGGGCGAAGTCCCCGGTGTGGTGCAAGGGGCAAAGCCTGTATCGGGGGCCCAGGCAAAGAGCCCCCTGAAATGAAAAAAGAATTATTTATGTGCAGTAGTCTCTAGTTTTTAAGGACAGTGTGGGTAGACCTGTCCGCCCCCCAAATTTTTTAATTAGTGATCGCCTCGTACAATGTTCCTTCCTCTAAACTTTAAAAATACACAAAAAAAAATTGATTTTTTTGAATTTCTAGACCAGAATACCCTCCTTAAAGTTATCAACTAAATATAATATCCTGTATACTTTGGAAATTCATTTACCTTGACCCGGCTGATACATGTTCACAGTTAACTGATCCGGATAAAATTTCTTTTTGAAACCGCGTTCATACAATCGTTCTGTTATAAACGTAAATTCCGGTGGTATTTTCCGGTCAAGCGGTGAGTCTTTCTGTACATTATTTATATCGTACCGAAATTCGTATCCAAAATGTTGTACTTTTCGATGTTTCAACGATGTTTCCAACGAATTCGACGAATTTTCCCAATTTAAACTAGACAGAAGCTCTTGTTCTTCCTGTTCCGTGACAAAATCATCAAAAATTAACAATCCTGGAGGATACGAACCGTGTCCTTCGGAGGTAACTAAATCTGGAACTAACAGGAACAAAAAAATACCAGAATTAAACTTGGAAATAAATTTTTAGGATATTTCGAGTACCTGTTTCAACGTACGACAAACATAAAGGATTATTATCCTGCGCCATGTTCACTTTACCATGGACGGAACTGTACGCTTTTATTGCGTGCTCAATATTTTGAAAGATTATAAAACAGTAGGACTTGCCAGGAAGCATTAGTGTTTGTTTTATTGGGCCGAATGATGAAAAAAGGTAAACTAGTTGTTCTTGCGAGAACCCGTTCACTAATCCGGTATTACAAATCATCAAATTCTAAAAATATTGTCGAAATTGGGCGTTAAAACGATCTGAGAGACATTTTTTTTTTTGTGTTTGGATCAAATTAGTACCATTGTTGGAGAATTCGTACATTTGATTTTTGCTTCGTCTTCAATTTTTCTTTGAGCTCTAAGTTGTTTCCTTTCGAGTTTCTTTAAGTAACTTTTAGAGTATTCTTTACTGTTATCCATTATTTAAATCGTAATAAGTATTTTTTTGAGTAAAACTACTTTTTGAAAAAACACGGAAAAAAATTGTTACTAGAAGAATTTTACTAAAATTTATAAACTTTTACTTTTTACTAATAAGAATACGTGAAATTTAGTTTTAAAAAAATATTTATAAATTTATAAAATATTTATTATAAAAGAACTTATTTTTACATATAGGTTAGTTTAATTTTGGCATATTAATGCACTTAACACACAAAACTTGGTGACATTTAGTCAATTAATGAATCGCTAAAATTATTTCTTTTAAAATTCAGTCAAATTTATAACAATTTTTTTTTTTTTTTTTTTTTTTTTTTTTTTAAAATCTACATAAATATTTTGAAATCAAGAAAATATTTTAATGACTAATTTTGAAATTCCCTCAAAAAATTTGACAACATTTTGACTACATTCTACCAACATTTAAATATTTTAGGGACATTTATATGGAACAGCGTTGGTTTTTTTTGGATAGATTTATGTCGGTATTAGATTACATACTTTAATTTAAAAAAAAATTGCACAAAAATTAGAAGTGCTCAAAAAAAGCTTGCAAACGTCTTCATTATTTTGTTCGTCAGTAAACGAGATTAGGAGAGTATTATAATACAAGAGAAATTGGCAATATTTATCCTACTGAGCAAGTTTATAGCTCGAGCGTAGCCAAGTAAAGTGAGGACTGCTAACAGGAAGTTAGAGAAGAATCGTCATATAAAATATTTTGGATTGAGGGGCTACAAATTTTATTACAAAGCTGAGGATTTTCCTCTGGATTTGAAGAGTAAGTAGCCTAAGGAAACTTTTGAGAACAAATCGTTAAAAATTAAAAATTACCTATTTTTAATAATTTAATATATAATTCTAACTTTAAAAATAACACTAGTAACCAGTTCTGTCGTCAGAAATTTGGATTAGATTTACGTCCATCTGCGCCGTTTCTGACGAATATACAGACGGCAGACTGTCGACAGAATCTAACGTCAGGAAAAAACAGCAGAGATACGTAAGTCTGACGAATAATTTTTATAATAACTCGGTCGACAGACTTACGGCAGGAAGACGGCAGCTACCTGCTTTAAATTCTCCCCTCCCATAAGTTTTTAGCGGTTCTCATTTTCATTTTTTTAATTGTGTTAATTCAAAGTGCCAGTCCTTTGTAAAAATTCTTGTTTCCATATATGTATATGTACCAAAATATATATAATAAAAAAGATCAAAGTAGTTCTTATTATTAAGCAAAACTGAAAAATTATAATTTTTTTGGGTTATTTACGAATATAGTTTTATTAAACGTTTACAAATGAAACAATTTTCTTACATTTTAAGGTTATTTTGTTACAGATTCAGTTTAAAAAAATCATGTAAGCTTATAAGCTTACATAATTTTTTGTCTTGACTTTCTGTCGACAGTCTGACGTCTGTATATTCGTCAGAAACGGCGCAGATGGACGTCAATCTGACGAAGGGTAATGTACACCTAAGTACGTAGATCTGATGTCAGTCTGACGACAGGACTGGTTACTAGGGAATTTAAAAAAAATTAATGTTGAATAAATAAGTGGTCAACTCTATTATAAATTAATTGAGTCGATTTCAAAATATTTATAATGTAAACATATCTCTATTTCCTTTGTGATTATTTAAATAATTTGTGTATCTCACCTTCTTTACAAGAACATTATACTAGCTTAATATAAGTAAAACGTACTTGTTAATATCGCTCAGTATCATGTACTCCAATAGCCCACTGGCATGTTTCAACATGATTTAGTTTTTGCATTAGAAAAATATAAAGATATGTATGTATAGACAACAGACAAATGATTCATAATATTGGGAATTAAAAAAACACAAACAGACATACACAACATAGACATTGTAGTATTAACAGTAAAACTGATTTTTAAAAAGATTGATAATATTTTTGCGTTTAATGATAGCCCCTCAATTCCATTCGTAGCCCCCCAGTACAAAAGATTTTATACGGCGATTCTGTTAGGGACCATTTTTTTCCTATGTGTAATTATAAATATCAAATTTTCTCGAATGTACTTGCATCTTAATTTGTCGTCGTGTAATTCATCATTCTCGTATAACATTTTAGATAGTATAACATCGACATTAGAGAACAAGAATATAGATAAAGATAACTTTTAAAAATATTATTGTACTTATTCTGTCTTTTTAATACTTTCTTATTTTTAATATATATTATGTGTCTTTTTATGTTTTATATTGATGACATAATAAAATAATTTAGATAAGAAAAATAATTATAGCAATAAAGTACAAAATAAATTTTTTATTATGTGACCTTGAAAAAAAGCAATAAAATACGATAAATATAATAGAGAATTATTGATATTTTGCCTCTAAAAATTCTGAACGTGTGCTGATCAAGCTAATTTAAACATTTACTCAGACTTTTCGATTTTTATTGAATTTTCTGATTCATATATTTTATTATCAACATTTTCAAAAATTACATTTTAAAAATAGTAAAATATTTTCGTTACACTACATTTTAGAACATTCCTTCCTAGAACTGGTAGAACAAAAAAAAAATGTGATATTACACTTTTCTTAAGTTGGTAATAATTGAGCGTATGTTGTATGTATGTGAATTGTGATTATGGCTGGGATAAATTTAAGTACTGATATTTGGAAAAATTGGGAAAGAAATGGAAAATCTGACTTGTAAGTGATAATATTTAAAAGAAGTAATATCGATTTATTATACGTGTATATTTTTTGTTCAATAATTTGTCGAAAATAAAACGAATTTCGTGTAATTTTATTACATCCTTTACGCTTATTGTCAGTTTACATTTTTATGATGAAAATTTTCATCACGTATTTCTGTTAATATTTCAGTTTAAAAGCGTGTAAACAGTCGGTGAAAAATGAAGAGAAAAATTTCGAGGGTATCAGTTCAATAACGCGTTATATTTACGAATTAATCGTAAACGGTATTAAAGGTATAATTAGGAAAGAGAATGTTGTGTCTGTATTGGCTGAATTATTGGTAAAATGTTTTGACTATTATTTTTATTTTCAACTACTAACTGTTTTTCGTAATCAAAAAAAATTTTACAAAATCCATATTGTTTAGCCCATCCACACGTCAGTGCCGGCAATTATCTTAGATATTTTAAGTGCAGTGGATGCTGAAACGGCATCCGATACACAAACTGAAGAGCGTAGTGTATTTTGTTTTATCGTAAAAGAATCCGAAAAAGTGAGTTTTGAAGAAAAATTATTGATGATCGCTCAGTTTTTAACTAATATTTACTTTTTTTTTGACATTTTCAGTTTTTATCTGATAAGTTAGTGAAAGAACGTTTAGAAATAGACACATTACAAGATGTAGGAATATTGAAAAATCGAAATTTTTATACAAAATTTATAAAAGTGAAAACAAAATTATAGTAAGTATAATTTTCAGTTATTAATTTTTAATAAAATTCATAGAAAAGTCTATTTTGTATTCGTCAAAGAGCCGATTATTCAAAAAAAGGGCTCAAAAAGGAATATTTTAGTTTCCGTTATTCCAAAATTCGAAGATGGATTCTTATAAATCTCGGCGAATGTACGAAAAATAGCTTCTTTAGATTTTGGGACCCCAGAAACTAAAATGTTATTCTTAACTGTATTTGAATTGTTCCCATTTTGAAAACACTTAAATATATTGCGCCCGAGACTACTAAAGTAGCGGAAGCATTGTGATCACGTTTGAAAAATAAAAAAATTTTTCCCTCCAAAATAAAATTTTTTACGCATATTTTACATTTTAGAACTTCCTGAACAATTTTGGTTTGGTGTCTGTCAGTCTGTGTGTCGCCAGTTTGCACCAAGTGCCATAACTTCTGAACTATTCGATTTTTTTAAATGAAATTTTCAGAAATTATGCAGTTTGGTTCCTAGATGGTTCCCTATGAATTTAATCGAAATCGGGGTAACGGTAGCTACGCCGCTACCATGTCATTCCATTAATATACTAAATTGCACCAAGTGACATAATTTCTGAACTATTCAATTGTTTTTTATGAAATTGTCAGAAATTATGCGGTCTGGTTCCTAGATGGTCCCCTACAAATTTCATTGTATTCGGAGTAATAATATCCACGGCGCTACCATGAAATCCCATTAAATGTCAATATCTTATTTACTGTTAGTCCCACTTCGCTCAAATTTTTATGAATCGTTTTGTTTATTTATTTTTATTAATTTATATACCTAGATTAAATTTGACAAAAATATATTTGGCGTTAAATTACCAAGGTGCTTTTACGAGTACGAGGAAGCTGTGTGCCACACCCCATCGGCAGTGAATTTTTTTTTATAAATTGTTTAAGCAACAATTTGATAATAGCTTGAAAATTAGTTTTATCCACAGACCAATGAACACTTATACTACTAGACAAAGCGTTAGGGCAGTTTGTAGACATTTTTCTTGAAGCAGGTAACGGGGTGAGGTGGGTGAATTTTAAGGAATATAATGTATAGTCCATTTTTGAGCGGATGGGACTATAATTATTGCAGGGCATAACTTGTATACGTACGTATTTTGAAAAGTAAAGCGAGTACCACTTTTTTCTTTCAAAATTTTTGCAGTTTCGTCTCAAAAAAGTAAAATTTTATTATCATTATTATATTTTGACAATAATTATTTGAAAACGTTACTACGGATAGCATCGATTATTGCATTGATTACTATATTACAGAATACTATTCAGTCGTAACCTGGTCGTATCTGGCTGTCTCAATTATACATTGATATAATTAGTCTATATAATATATAATATGTTCATTGGTCTGTGGTTTTACCATTTTTTGTTTCCTAATTGTCGCTCAGTAACAGATGCTGATTATTTTTTCTCAAAATTTCGTTGACAAATCCTATGAGTTCAATTTTTGTATGGTCGGCTCTTGGACTATTATTTTTAAATTTACAAGAGTGATTTTTCTACAAGGTATTTTGCACAATTACTTGCAAAACAGTTAAAGTAAATAACTTTGAACAGATATAGAAATTGTGCAAAAGAAATGGCTTTTAAGACTTCCATTTTATTTAAGTAATATAAAATGGATTTGGGGAAAGCTTACATTACAAACTTGAATAGTTATTACACCAAAGTTTAACTATAAATAATAGTTATTGACGACGCAAAGATTACGCGAGCGCCTCTGGTTTTTTAAATTAGAAGCTATATCAAGTAAAAATTTTTGTATACGTTTAATTGTGGTGAAATATGTTTTATACAATTATGTGCGGATTACTAGATTTTATTACGCCAATTAAACGTATACGTCTATTTTTACTTGATACTAGTTCTAATTTTACAACCAGAGGCGCGAACGTCGCCAATAGTTTATGCTATGTATAGTACTGATTGTCTGAGCGATGAAAAGCCCTAATAGTTGGTCGAAGGGGAGAGGAGAAATATTGACGCTAAAGATGGGCATTTAAAAACTTAAACCTATTATAAATACTCCCGATTAATTAATACATATTTTATCAACAGAATTTATTTTTTTGTTAATTACGGTAACACTAAAAACGTACTTTATATAATAAGAATCATATGAATACGGTACTTGACCGCGTTCAAAATTTGTTTTAAATATTAAATAATTTTCTGTATTATTTTTAAATAGTTATTCAATTTTAGTAATGACAAAAATATTTTTTAGTTATTTAAAAATTTTATTCCGAAATTTATGAAATTTTAAACTTCATTTAAATGACTAAAAACGCGCCGAGATACTAAAATGACGTCACGATTTATAAGCTTTATATGTGAATACTATAGACAAAATAGTCAATATGTATATGAATATGAATACCCTAGTTAAATTGTCTATGACAAACAGTCATATACATGTTAATGTGCCATTTTCTTAAAATATCTACATCTCTAATATTGAAATTTTAATTTAAAAATTGTTATGTAACCGCATGAGAAAATTGTTTAACACCAGGGCGGCGACACGGGTTATTCGGAACTACATCTCTATAGTTGGAATATTAATTTCTAAAAAACAAACAATATTCCTAGGTAACCGAATTGGAAAATTTCGTTGCTAAAGTGGAATTAACAGAAGGTGATTTTTCGCTCTTGCAGTTCGTGTGCAGTAGAATCGAATAAAATTTATATTTAACTATTTTTTGTTGTTATTCCGTTTACTTTGTTTTGTCGATTTTAAATCTATTAATCGAAAATCGATTAATCGAAGCTTAAAAAATCGATTCTTTTCTCGATTTTTTTCATTTGAATCGATTCAGCACATTTTTTTTTCTCAATTTAAAGCAGAAAATCTTTGAAAACAACATGATCGAACTAATAAATTTTAACTAATTTCTTATTAATCACGAGTGTAAAAATGGCCTAAGTGACAAAAAAATTAGCGAAAAGATGCTAGAGACCTTCTAATTTTACCCATACATGTATTTGACATTGTATTAAAAATATAATACATAAGTAAACGTCCATAATTTTATTAAGACTTTGGTGGAAAAACAAAAATATTTTTTTGCATAACTTTATCTGTCCTTATCTCAATATGAGTAATTTGCAGTTAGGCCGTTCTTGCTCTCGAGGCCTCAATTATAAAAACTAGGTGGTGAAGTTAGTTAAGGTTAGGTTAGTTTAGTTGATTTTGGCAATATACTTCGACTTTGACACATATGCATACAAAATAAAAAAAGAAAATCTAAAAAAAAAATTGAATTTTTTCAAATTTAACGATAGTTTCCCAGCATTTCCAGTACCGATATGGAGTTGTAGTATTTTTTTTTAACTAATCCGCCGTAGCAACGAACATTTTAAAAATATATGTTAAAAAAAAAGACAGATCACGACATAGGCAATGACAGCGTCAGGGCTCTTCGTCGTTCAGACAATCAGTGGTTATTGTTTTGTTACGCTTAAATAAATTTATTGAAATGTCCATTTTTTTTTGTAGTTATAAACAGAGAAAATTCAATTTATTTCGCGAGGAGAGTGAAGGCTACGCGAAATTATGTGTAGAATTAAATCAAGAACCGTCGGGATCAGTAAATTCCAAAAATATTCTCGAAGTGATAAAATCTTTAATAGGTAAACGATTAAAAGAAAAAACTTATTTCAAACTTATATCTAAATTTTTTTTATTTTATTTTTAGGTTGTTTCAACTTAGACCCGAATCGCGTTTTAGATGTAATTTTAGAATCATTTGAAACGAGACCGGAAAGACATGAATTTTTTATTCCGTTGATTCGTTCATATATGAGCGATCCGAAAATCATATGTGAAGTGTTAGGTTTTAAATATTCAATATATCAATCCAGTTTAGAGAATCCCACACCACAATCGTTGTACAGGGTAACCGCTTTGTTGTTGCAACACGGCATTATCGCTTTAGATAACATCTATTGTTGGGTGAGTATTATTATGTTTATGACCAGTACGGTAGACCGTTACTTAGTAATCATACCGTGTACTTGACGTAAAAGCAGAAAACGTGATAAACTGACCAAAATATGTATTAAAATTTTTTTGTCCAAAACCAATATGTCTAGTTGACGTTAACTAATTTTGGAAAATTATTTTTTATTACTCATGCGGGAGAAGTACTAACTTGGTGCACACATTTCTGTACGCAAAATAGCTGTTTGCCCACTGTACTCTTCCCGCATACATTTTGCGTGTGGAAAGTAACTTTCCACACGTAAATTAACAATAAAACACGCAAAATTTAATCAAAACACGCAAAGCCGCCTCTTAATTTTTCATTTAATAAATATTTCATAATTATTTCTATAGAAACCACCAACAAAGTAATTTAAACGATAATTAATTCAGAAAAAAAAGACGAACCCTTAAAAATATTATTTTAAAAAGTAATAAAAATGTCAAAAATAGTGATAATAATAGAAAAAAGTATGTGAAATTCATAATAAAAAATAGTATGTGCAACTCGTGCGGGATTGTCGATTGCCGCACTCAAGCGAATGAGCGCACGAACGTAGTGAGTGCGCTCAACTTCGCTTTCGTGGGCAATCGATAAATTCCCGCACTTATTGCACAATATACTATTAAAACACACGTATTTATGTATTATGCATGTATGTTTTTAATTTTTAAAAATAATACCGAAGATCGTTAGAAAAAATTATTATTTGTTCTCAAAATTTGCGTGAAAACGTTAATTAGCTGTCAGTTACGTCACATTCTCTAGACAGCAACGGGTGTTCTGTAACTAAGAAAAAAAAACTGTTTATTTTTCTTATAACTAGGAGAAAAAATTGCTGATTTTTTAAATATTGATTTAATGTAGATTAATTTCCATAGTTGTGTTTGTTAACCGGAATTTAAAGTAACGACCCTAGTGACGATAGTGTTGAAATATAAAGGTAGTGTTTTACCCACTGAGTACTGAATCGAACATATTAACATATGTTTCGTGGAGATACCACAGGTATTAAATTGTGAAGCATGACTCCATTTTATTAAACCCAACTTGTAACCACGGAGACTTGTTTATAAATATTAGATAAACCATTGCTGTCTTTTATTACCAATTTTCATTAAAATTTGTTTTGATTGCTTTTCTCTGTCAAATACCCCATTTGATTTATGTGCACCACCATCCGGTCAAGTTGCGGTGATGTTACGGTCTGTCGTATCGGTCTGTTCGGTCCTTAATTCAGACATTGAATTTCTGCAATTGATAAACTTCTGCTCTTAAAATACAGTTAGTACCTGATGATAAAGTAATGCAAAGAGATTGGGACAAAGAAATGCGAGACGCTCGTGAATACTTTCGAAAATTACAAGTCATCTCGATAAAAGATAAGGATGAACCACAAGTAGAAGAGAAAGAAATACCACAGGACAAATACCACACAAATCAAAAATTTGGTTTATGTGAAGCGTTGCTGGAAATTGGCGATTGGAACACCGCCCAACAAATCATCAAACGGATGCCCGAACATCTGGCCATGGAACAAGTGGAAATCGCCAAAGCCATGTGTAAATTACTGCACGCACTAATCGAACCAGTCTACAGAAAGTACGCCATCTTAACACGTTGATGGACGCAGTCGCTGTACAGCGTAATTAATTGTGACAGTAGGCCGCACAGTACTAGCGTAGTAGAGGAGCAGGGGGTAATTGGAGCCTAATAAGGAGAAATAAAAATATTTCGAATCGTTCTAGCAATTTATTTAGCGGAAGCATTGTGATCACTTTTGAAAAATAAAAAATGTTTTCCCTCCAAAATAACATTTTTTACGCACATTTTACGTTTTAGAGCTTCTTGAACAATTTTGGTTGCATAACTTCTGAAGTGGCATAACTTCTGAACTATTCGATTGTTTTTAATGAAATTTTCAAAAATTATGCAGTTTAGTTCCTAGATGATCTCCTATGAATTTAATCGAAATCGGAGTAACGGCGCTACCATGTCATTCCATTGCAATGTACTAAATTGCACCAAGTGGCATAACTTCTGAACTATTCGATTGTTTTTAATGAAATTGTCAGAAATTATGCGGTCTGATTCCTAGATGGTCCCCTACAAATTTTATTGCATTCGGAGTAATAGTATCCACGGCGCTACCATGAAATCCCATTAAATGTCAATATCTTATTTACTGCTAGTCCCACTTCGCTCAATTTTTTATGAATCGTTTTATTTATTTATTTTTATTAATTTATATACCTATATTAAATTTAACAAAGATATATTGGGCATTAAATTACCAAGGTGCTTTTACGAGTACGAGGAAGCTTTGTGCCATACCCCATTGGTAGCGTATTTTAAATTGAAACATAGCTTGTCTATTTGACTAACAAATTAGCTGAATTTTAGTCAGCTAAAAAATATTTTTCTGGTTTTTTTTCTCCTAACGACTACCGTCCGCCCAACCTCTCGGGCAGTGGGAGCCTAAAATTTATTTTAAATTCAATTAAAATTGTAAAAACCAAGTCAGTCTTTAAAAACAAAGTAAGTGCAAAAATACAGCAAGTAAAATTATTTTAACAATGGAACTCAACTTTATAATCAAAATAAAAAAATTAGGAATTCTAAGGATTTAGATTCTAAAGATCAGGATAAAGAATTCAAATATAATCAGCTACGCTGTCGGAGTTAAAATATTCTGCGTGTGTCCAGTTTCTACCGCGTCTGCAACGATACCATAACCTATCTTTGCAAAAAAGCCTTGCATTCAATCTTTTTCAGATGCGGACCACATAGGCTCTCATTTCCCGAAATCCACCATTTTGTGATACATGGTTATAGATTTCAATATTCATCTGTTATCACAATTCTGATAATCATAACAAAAAATAGGCAAACTTATCTATATAATTAGTGATAATTAATTAAAATAAAAAATTATTTAATTGTTACTTTAGCAAAGATCGATGCAGTAGAAAATCGGCTTACAAAAGATCGATCTGACGAAAATTGATTCATTTTTTGTACTTACAGAAAATAAAAGAAATATAAACATTTTAGTGAAGTGTCTTATTAAGTTTCTTTAGGTAATCACAAATCATTTTCAAAAAAATTTTCAATTTCCTTGGAAGATGAATTGCTGAATTTAATATAAATAAAGTGGTTTTCAGTTTGTACTAAAAGTGTCACATGAATCCAAAATTTGATTCAATTTTCTATAAATGAAAAATAAAAGTGGTTAAATTATTCGACAACATAAATAGTTAAAATATATTCTACAATAATTTTGAAAAAATATTATATTTTTACTAAAAATATTCTAATTTAAATTTGAAAAGATCGATCTCCGATTCCGTAAATTTTTTACGATCTCTGTATCGATTCGGTCTGCAAAGAATCGATTTAAAAAATCAAAAAAGATCGGCTCTCAAAAAATCGATTTTCGATAAAATGGAATCGAGATCGGAAACCCTAGTGCGCATGAGAGAAGCTTAACCGACAAGTACTGAAGACGTTTAAGTTGCATACTAGCGAATACAGGCGTGTACTTTTGCACCGCTTACCTCCCATTACCCGCTAGCTCTCATTACCCCTCGCTCCCCTATACAAAAAAATATGTTGTACGGCTTGTGTCCATTAACGTGTTAAAATTTTTTGACTTGAACTAAGACTTATGTCCGTTTCAAACTTTTCAGACATTGCAAAATTGCGCCGAAAATAAACGGTCGTCCTGTACCACCACTAACGAATAAATTGGCGCCAAAACCGTGTGAGACATTCCTCGAATTACGCGACGTGGTCATTCCGATGCTTGTCACGTTGGGCCCGTCGTTGCATCACGACGCCACACTAATGTACAAAGTTATCCGTCTCGCAAGAGCGGTTCTAACGCAAAATTGCATTAGCGAAACCAAAAAACCTGTGCCTCAAGATGATAATCTATATTACGAGATCATAACTCTCTTGGACACTGCCATATTGCCGTCACTCTCGTACATGGATTGTAATTGTTGCATTGCCGAAGAGATCTGGAATGTGTTGAAGTTGTACCCGTATCAGTATAGGTATTAGTTATGGGAATAATCACTCTTTCTAGTGTGTTAAATCTTTTGAATCCGCTCACTGTGATGAGTCGATTCAATGAATTGAATCACTCACTCACTTGACACATTTCGCTCATTCGTTTTTATGAATTGAATCACTCATTCCACTCACTCACTTTACACAACTGACAAGGAGAGGGTACGACATGGGAAATTGAATTTGGGATGGGATTTCGCAGGATTATAGTCGCCTAGAAGATTAATCAATTGTGAAAATATAAAGACCTACTGGCCAGTCAATTTCGAGAAAAACGCTTTCAAAATTCTAACTTTATTTACTGTATGTATATAATATGATACATTTGAATGTCAAATCAACAGTTAGTTTAACTTAATCGGTAGCGTGTCATAGTGGCAACGAGTGCACGGGTTCGATTCCGACTGCAAGTAATTTTTTTTTTTTTTATTTTGTTAATTAAATATTAAAATTAATAAATTTCAAAAATAAATAATTATTTCTAACAATAAATATCATAAATTAAAATGTAATTGTATTTTTTTTAATTCGTAACCATTTACTTAATAATTTTTTAATAAGTATCTAGCTTTTCTTACATAGGTAAATAATAAAATTACCAAAACCGTTTTTTAATTAAAAAAATTAAGAATTTTATTGATTATAAATTTACTTATAATTATATACAAGAACCGGAATGATAATTTTTGTATTAGTGTATAAAATCGTCTTTTATCAACTGTGCAAGATGCGAAAATATTTTCTGTTTTGAATGTTTTTATAAAAATTATCATTCCAGTTCTTGCATATAATTATAAGTAAATTTATAATCAAAAAAATTAAGAATTGGGACTTTTCAGATACGAGGTTGAGAAAGAGTATGCGCGATATACGATATATACACGTTATGTTATATAAACAGTTGTAAAAAAATGTCTAATGTCTCTGTTTCTCTATCTATTGTCATAAGTAAACTGAAACAGAGATTTAAAATTGAATAGAATCTTACTTATATGTCATACACTCGTAAATGAGTGAGTGAGTGTTGACATATTATATTGTTCTCTGTCAACTCACGAGTTGAAAGAGTTGATTCAGTTCTTTTTAACTGATTCAATTCAATCAATCAGTAGAGTGATTCAACTCAGTGAATTTAATCATTCACTCACTAGCCATCTCTAATAGGTATTGTTTGTACGGTCGCTGGAAGAACGATACGAATCAACAGTATCCGGAATTATTGAAACGACGTGGCGACGCCCAAAAGAAGATCAAAAATATCATGAAACGTGTCAGTAAGGAGACGATTAAACCGGTTGGACGCCATATTGGAAAATTGACGCACTGTTCACCCGGATTTCTGTTCGATTATGTCCTACTTCAAATCCAAATTTACGATAATCTAATCAATCCGGTGGTGGATTCGTTGAAATATTTGACAAATTTATCGTACGACGTGTTAGGGTACTGTTTAATTGAAGCGTTGGCGCAAGTGCACAAAGATCGTTTCAAAGATGACAGTACATCGATATCGTCGTGGTTGCAAAGTCTCGCCTCGTTTTGTGGTGCAATTTTCAAAAAATATAATATCGAATTGACTGGACTGTTACAGTTTGTTGCGAATCAGTTAAAGGCTCAAAAAAGGTTTGTAATCAAGAAAAACGATATTGTTTTTTTTTTTATATTCGAATAAGAATCTTATCCGATTATACAGGGTGAGTCGTAACCACAGCCCCAAATTAAAACTGATGATAGACCACAAAATGTTGAACAAAAAATCCTAATACAATTTTTTGTCTATGGTGCTTAGTTTTCGAAAAAATTAATTTCCAAATATCGAGGCCATTGTTTTAGGATCACTGGTCTAATAGTTTTAGCATGCATACAAACACAGTGGTTTATATGTGTTTGTGTGATGAACTGATGACTACCGGTAGTCATCCGGACGATGTGTTTGTTTAGGTACATAATATCAGTACATACATATGACCTTCAAATTTTTGGGAATACTCGATTATTTTTTATTTAATTGTTAATTTTTTATTGTTGAAGCGCAGTTAAAGTTTGATTGTAAATTTCTTTAAACTTTTAGCGTCATTAGTATTTTTATTGGTAACTTTTATTTTAAATAGTTAAGTTTAGTGTTTAGTCTAGAAAATTATTTTATTACGTGTTAGTTTGTATGTTTATGTGAAAGTGATTGATGTTGAAGATTTGCAAAATCGAATACAGTAAGTCTTTAAAATAATACGAAATGACGTTGGCATATTTCAGCATGTCCAGCTATATGCAACATTATTAAAAGGTAGGTAACCAGTACTCCTCAAAATTTTTTTAAAAGTTATACGTTCTAGCAAAAAGTGGTATTAAGATTTTTTGTTCAACTTTTTGTGGCCTATCATCAGTTTTAATTTGGGGCCGTGGTCACAACTCGTTCTGTGTATTATGATTAATTTTTTTAAATGAGTTTTTTGTTTTAATTGTAGTTTGGACCTATTAATTTTGAAGGAGATAGTTCAGAAAATGGCCGGCATTGAAGCCGCGGAAGAATTAACACCTGAACAAGTAGACGCCATGGCTGGCGGTGAAATACTAAAAGGCGAGGTAAGAACATCAAAAAAAATTTCATTTTTCAGTTGCAATCAAAATTTTATTTATTTAAGGCGGGACAATTTAGTCAAATACGAAACACGAAGAAATCGTCACAACGTTTAAAAGAGGCAATGTCTGAACACGATTTAGCCGTAACCTTATGCTTGTTGATGGCCCAACAGAAATTTTGTGTTGTTTATCGTGAAACGGACAATAGCCCCTTAAAATTAGTCGGTAAATTATACGATCAGTGTCAGGATACTTTGGTGCAATTTGGTACATTTTTGGGCTCGACAATGTCTATGGAAGAGTATTCGGCACGATTGCCGTCGATACAGAGTATGCTACAAGACTATCATATACATACAGATGTTGCATTTTTCTTAGCAAGACCAATGTTTACACATGCTATTAATGTAAGTCATAGAGATAGTCATAAAGTACAGTTGTGTCCTTCAGTATTTGAACGGGTCGGGTTCTCATTAAGATTCGGTGAACTTTTTTTTAAATTTTGAATCATTTATCCTTTTCAGTGCTTCCGCCATAATTTGGAAAATTTCAAATTTCAAACTTGAGTTGTTAAAAATATTTAAATATTAAAAAGTTATGGCTTTCACACAATCAATGAAATAAGGAGTGTCGCCATCTAGTGACGTTGAATGGAACTTTAACTTAACTGCTCATAGGTATGAGTAGGTATTTTTGTATATCAAAATTCGTGATTTTTTTTGTCATTAAGTGACAAAAAGGTCATTACGAACGTTATGTTCTCATGAATTTTTATGTACAAAAATACCTACATAAATCTATGAGCAGTTAAGTTAAAGTTTCTTTCAATGTCACCAGATGGCGACACTCCATATTTCTTATTTCTCATTTCATTGATTGTGTAAAAGCCATTACACTCGAATATTATACACCAATAGGAAATTGTACATAATTATTATACTGTTTAACAAATAACAAAAATCAAAACAAAAATAACTGAAATCCCATAAAACATAGATGTTTGGGAATATCTGTAAAAAAATGACACAGAGTATTTTGCATTAGCACTTTCAAGTTTTAAGAAAATAGATCAAATCATGGTGGCCACATTACTGGAAAGCCTGGAAAGTCTGGAAATGTCAGAGAATTCTAAACTTTCTGTAAAAGTTAGGGAATTTTACTGAAAGACTGGGAAAAAATTGATTTTTATAATTTTGTTTATTTAGGGATAAAACTTGAGTAAATATTTTTTACTTGTTTTGAGATTAGATATAAAAATTGGCGCGGATTTAATTTTCTTTTTTGCTCTTCATTTACTTTTTTTAAGAAAAGGTGTTAAAAAGCTATTAAGATATTTTTTCTAGCTTTTTGGGGCGACATTTTTCACAAAATCGTCACAAAATAGGAACTTTTTAATAAAATTTCTGGAAAACCTGGAATTTGATCTTTAAAAATCTGTGGCCACCATAATTAAATCCATTGCTATGCCAAGAACAGAACTCTTGTACCCGTGGAATACAAAGGACCGACTGTACTAATAGGGTACTTGACTGAAGTTACAAAAATATTTTAAAAGTATTGTTTTTCCATATCAGTTAAGTGATTTCTTTATTTCCGACAGATTCTGTAAAAAATCATCAAAAAAAAAAAAAAAATATAATAACCCTACAATTTTAAATAAGAAAAAGGCGGGAAAAACACCTCACTATTGTGACGTCACATTTTGAAGCAACTAAACGTCATTGTTAACATTTATAACCTCAAAACTTTGATTATATTCATAAAATGTCAAAGTAAAAGCAAGTATTTATTAGAATTTCGGCCGAATATTATTACTATATATGTAAGCTAATAGAAATATTCAAAAGAAAACACAATTTCACCTCACCGATGAAAATTATCAAAATCGATATATCTAGCTACAAAATGTTACGTCATATTCGAGAAATGGCGCGTTTTCACTAATTTGAATATTTGTTGAAAAATGGCGATTTTCAAAATAAAATTTCTAAATAGTTATCAAATATTTTTATGTTTCATCATTAGAATTGGACATATGTAATCATAATGCATAGAATTATTTAATATTTGACACAAATTTTAAATACAGTCAAGTACCGTATTTACATTGAAATATCGATAATATTTTCTAGAACTGAACAATTAAAAATATTTAAATATTTAATTTGATTTTATAGTTAAAATATGACCAATTACGAAAATCAGATCCAAATTGTAAAAAAATGTCAACAGCTTTAAAACAACAAAAATATTATGAAGCTGTTACAGAAGTTATGGCGCCAGTTGTACTTTCTGTACAGCCGTTACATTCAATGAAAGTTTGGGAGGATATATCTCCACAATTTTTAGTCACATTTTGGTCATTAACAATGTTCGATTTATATGTACCCACCGAAAGTTATCAACGTGAAATTAATAAACTAAAAAATTTGTCTCAACAAGCGCTCGATTCGAAAGAGATGGTAAGAAAATGACGTTATTGGTGATTGAATATGTGTTAATATGTTTTCACTTTGCACATAGGCTGCAGGTAAAGGTAAAAAGGAACAAGAAAGATATGTGGCGATCATGGAAAAACTTCAGGATGAGAAAAAGAAACAGCAAGAACATGTAGATAAGGTCTTATATCGATTGAAACAAGAGAAAGACACGTGGTTCTTGTCGAGATCCGCTAAAGCCGCTAAAAATGAGACGATTACACAATTTTTACAGTTATGTCTGTTCCCGAGATGTATATTCACCGCTGTTGATGCTGTATATTGCGCGAAATTTGTACATACAATACACCTTTTGAAAGCAGCAAATTTTTCTACGCTTTTATGTTATGATCGAGTAAGTAAACCAATCGGCAAATTGGCAGATTTCTTAAAAAAATATTTTTGTTATCTAATCGTTCATTCAGCGCATCTTTTTCTCATGGTAGCCTATACTCTTCTTTGTCTCTTCGACTATCACCGTGAAGAATTTTGAGTTGATTGGAAAACCTGGAAATGTCAGGGAATTCCAAACTTTCTGGAAAAGTCAGGGAATTTTACCAGAAGACTGGAAAAAAGTGATTTTTATAATTTTGCTTATTTAGGGATCTAAAACTTCAATCAATTTTTCACTTGTTTTGAGATTAGATTTAAATCTAATCCTGTCGCAGCATCCTGCATAACATAGGGAATTTCCGTTTACAAAAATTAGTTTTTCTTAGAAACTAGTTGACATGTTTAAAGACCTTTTTTATGTGATTTTTTCTCCTCTCTTCAATGGTGTAAAAAAATTTCGCAAAAATTTTGGAATTAGTGGAAATTTTGGCAAAAAGCTAATTTTTTTCACGAAAAATGCTACAAAAACCATGTTTCGGGTATCGGACGTGTCTGGCTAACGGTTTGGGACTTGTCCAACGGTTTGGGACTTGTCCAACGGTTTGGGACTTCCAACATTTCCACCAAATTTCGTAACAGTAGAACTTTTCGTTCGAGAGTTATCGTGCGGACATATATATATATATATATATATATATATATATATATATATATATATATATATATATATTAATAAATTTTAGTGAATATTATTTTCGGTTTCTAGCGAACTCAAGACAAACTTTTGGAAATTGGCGTGGATTTCTCTTTCTTTTTTGCTTGTCATTTACTTTTTTTAAGAAAAAATGTTAAAAATTTTTTGGGGACAAAGTAAGGGCGGCATTTTTCACAAAATAGTTAGGGAATTTTTTAATAAAATTTCTGGAAAAGACAGGGAATTTGATCTTAAAAAAATCTGTGACCACCATTTATGGTAAATCTTACATAGACATTTCAATTTCTTCTGAAAAACGCAATAACCATTTTATATAGTTAGTGTCATTGCGCTGTGACAACTCCAATCATACGTTCATTGATGCTATTACTCATAATCAAGTTGTTTTTTTTTAATGAAAATTCATATTTTTAAACCAGTGTTCTCTTACAGCTTTTCTGCGACATAACATACTCCGTAACATCCTGTACCGAAAACGAAGCAAACCGTTACGGACGCTTCTTGTGCGCCATGTTGGAAACAGTGATGCGTTGGCATTCGAAAAAATCCGTGTTTGAAGAGGAGTGTGCCGGATATCCGGGCTTTGTCACCAAATTCCGTGTGAGCAATCAATTCTCCGAAGCGTCCGATCACGTTGGCTACGAAAATTATCGACATGTGTGCCACAAATGGCATTACAAGATGGCAAAGGCGATTATTATTTGTTTAGAGTCAAAAGATTATGTACAAATTCGAAATTCTTTAATTATCCTTATTAAAATCTTGCCCCATTTTCCGGTATTATCGAAATTGAGTGGGATCTTGGAGAAACGGATAGAAAAAGTACGGGAGGAAGAGAAGGGTCAACGACAAGACTTGTTTGTTTTAGCCACAAGTTATATTGGACAATTAAAAGCGAAATCATCGCAGATGATGCGGGAATCCGAGTTCCATACGATCACTGATAAACCAGTGAAGAAAGTCGAGGAACCACCACCACCTGCGGAGCCCGCAACCGAACAGAAAGTCACTAACGGCGATGTTAAAGGTAATGTAAAAATTCCCATTTTTGAAAATTTAATTATAACTTGATATTAGTGAATAAAAACACTTTACAAAATATCACTTTTATTGAATATAAAAACTCTTATGACATGTTTCGGTCAGTATGATCATTCTCGAAAGATTACATTTAGATACATGCCTACTTATTCTAAATCTTAACTTACAAATTGTAGCAATGGATGATGGGAAATTAGTGGGGAAAGAAGTAGTGGGCGGAGTCGAAAACAAGGAAAACAAGTTTAGGTGAGTTAGAGACATGTGACATATATACATTAAAGTAGGAAATACAGTCGTATACAAAAATTATAAAGCAGAAAATAAATTGGAATTGTAAATATCGGTATAATCATTTAAAAGTAATTCAGAATTGTGTTTATAAATTTCTTTTGCTTCTAAAATATTTAGTCTGGGTCCTTTATTTGTGAGAAACGTTACAGTTTTACACGAAGCAAATAAAGGATCCAGACTAAATATTTTAGAAGCAATAGAAATTTACAAACACAATTCTGAATTACTTTTAAATGATTATACCGATATTTACAATTCTACTTTATTTTCTGTTTTATAATTTTTGTATACTACTGTATTTCTTACTTTATTTGTTTATATGTCACATGTCTCTAAATCAGCTAAACTTGTTTTCCTTGTTTTTGATTCCGCCCACTACTTCTATCCCCACTAATTTCCCATCATCCATTGCTACAATTTGTAAATTAAGATTTAGAATAAATAGGCATGTATCTGAATGTAATCTTTACACAGTTTTTATATTCAATAAAAGTGGTATTTTGTAAAGTGTTTTTATTTACTAATATTAAATATGGAATATCATAAAGTAACGCTCAAATCTATTAAATTTAATTATAACTTCTTCTTTTTACCGCTAGTTGAAAAACCAGAGAAAATCGAAAAAATTGAAAAAACTAAAGAGAATAATGTTAGTACAAAAGAACGTCATGAGAAGAGATCAATACAACGGAAGAGTTCACCGGCTTCTACGCCGCAACCGGTAAAAACAGAGAAAACAACATATCCTGAAGAATCCCCGTAAGTTCATCCCTTTTCTCCACCAAACAATAAATAGTACATTTCACAATTACTGAATTGAATTCTCATTTTTTTTTTTAGTAGTGAAAAACCCAAAGAAAAATCAAGTAAGGAAACTAAGGACGAACATCGTGAGAAGCAAATACGAAAGGAGGAGAGACGTGAGGAAATTGAAAGAGAGAAAGAGAAGCGTAGAGAACGTCGCGAAGAGAAATTAAGTCAAAAAGAAGAACGCCAACATAGAGTAAGTTATAAAAGATAAAAAATACTTGGCCGAATAGCGACCGCTATGCCAGTAAAATGTATTCAAAACATTTTTTAATTATTAAAATATTTATTAAAGGAGGAACGATATATCGACATGGTGAGTCCAAAAGAGGAAGACAGTTCCAGATACGGATCAGTCGACGATCAATATTATTATATGATGCCGTCAAACAGTGGCAACGTGTCGTCCAGTGGCTCAACACACCGGAGAAGCCAGGAAATGATCGAGCCCGACTCCAGAGGTACAATAAAATAATCTTAAGGGAGCGTTTATACATACGATTTTGATTGGATGAAAATCAAAATAAAAATCGTTCAATGATACTTACGGATTTATACACATACGATTTCTTCTTTCGTGCTTACATAAAATATCAGCTTATAAGTATTCACATAACCTCTCTGATTTTATATGTATTAAGCATTATACGTAGATGACAATTATAAAATATACATAATAGGGTACTTGACTGCAATTGAGAAATGATTCTAAATGTTTTGTTCTTACGTATAAATTAGTTCATTTTTGTTAAATTTTTAAAAATCTTCAAAAAAACCATTGTTCAATTTTAAATGAACAAATTTGCGGGAAAAACGACTTGGCGTAATGACGTATGCAATGACGCCACGATTTAACTCAGACAGACGTCGCTTTCATTCATGTCAACATTTGTCAACAAATATTCAACAGTCATCATGCTCAGTTTTAGTGGTATTTACAACTTTCTACTTTGTTATCTTCTTCATTTATCGTCACTGTAAGATTTTCATGAAGCCCTACAAGTATTAAATGCATTTTAAGAAAATAGTTTGACGTAACTTTAAAATTGTAGCAAAAAATAAAAGCATTTTTAACATAATATTTAAAACAAGTTGATAAGGATATTTTACGTATTAAGTCACGATGTATTCCTTCCATCAATCTTTTTTGAGTGCAAAATTAATTGAAAACCAAAAAGTTCAAAATAAATTACAAAGAAAAACAACTTTTCTTGGTCAATTAGAATTGTAAAAATGTTACAACGAAAATGCAATTTGTCATAGACAATACGTAACTACAGTAATAAGATCTGCTATAAAAAATGACGTCATTTTCAAATATCACTGCGTTTTTAATCATTTAAATGAAAGCTAAAAATTTATTAATTTTTAAAATCGAATTTTTAAATAACTAAAGAATATTTTTATTTGTTACTACTAAAATTGAATATATTTAAGGATAATACATAAAATTATTCTACATTTAAAACAAATTGTGAATACAGTCAAGTACCGTATTGTATGAAATATTATAAAATGTCAATCATACAATTGCATTTTTCTTTATTTTTTAATCTTATTAAAAATTGAACAAATTGGAATGTCAAATGTCGATGAAAAAATAAATTGCACGCACAATAATACACATGATCTTTCTTAATATTTTCAGTTCGCGCCATTTTGATTTTCAAAAAATCGAACTAAAATATGATTACAATTTATTTTTATAAAAATTGTTTTGAAATCGAAGGCAATACGATCATAATTCGATCACTAGTTTACACATCCAATTGTTATACGATTTTCGTTCGATTCGATTAAAATCGTATGTCTAGACGTAGGGTCACACGTTTATATTTATTTTTACCTTTTCTTTTTTCGTAAATTTAGATGTCAAAAGACGGAAAATGGAAAGCAATTCCTCGAAGGTTAGTATCGAAGTCAGCTAGCGTCATTGTGTAAGACAAGAATGAGGGAGATTTCAGGGTATTCCAAGATAAACAACCAACTGTATTCCGTCACTGGGAGATTGGGCTGACTTTTAAATAATTGTGCCTTGGAATTAAAAAAAAAAATCTTAAAAAATCAATATAAATCAAAAATATAATTTAAACATATTTAAAATAAAAAACCAAAATTAAGGACTTTTTAATGATTATAGTGCTTAAGTCAATTTTAACATGGAAATATAGAAAGGACATTTCGTGCGAATCATCAAAAAAAAAAAGGATGAAAAAGTTAGTTAAAAAAAAAAATTTGTTAGAGTCACCACAGTACAAATATACCGAGTGAATCACATTCTTCGATGTTTTCTGGAAGCGTTCCGTTCAAAGGATTCAATTTCTTTCCACACATTTTGGGTCTACAAAAGTACAAATTTTTCAAACACGCACAAACCAAAAAAAAAAACTCAATCACTCCAAACTGTGAAGAAGTCTTCGTAGTTTTTAAGAACTTGAGAGAGTAATTTTGTTGATTCACGTCGTCCGACCAGTTCCAGTTCGAAAGAACACACCAACAAGATATTCTAGAAGATGGAATTTCGAAGAAGACAGTTTTAATCTACCTCTGGATTTTAGTTTGTTTTTTTGTTTTTTTTTCTAAGTGTTTTTTATACAGACTGTAAAATGAACTACATGAAGTGTTTACACCCTACTCTTAACGTAGACTTGTTTTTGTCCCTGGAAATCTTCAGCCCAATCTTCCATCTTTAACCTGTATTAACATGTTGTGGAAGTGCAGGTAAGTTCTTGGAATAATTACCAAAACATCGGCAAACAATTTTTTTTTTTTTAATTTGATGGTGCAATGTTTTGACGTCATATGTTTGTTTATATGCGCAGTGATTTGTGCGCAACAGCCATATGACGTCAGTGTGTAGGATTTTTGAAAAAAAAACAAAATGTTGAAACATGTAAGATATCGTAAAATTGGTCCTGCCTTCTTAAAATTAGTAATTTTCCAAAAATTATCAGGACCATTTTTTTTTGTCAAGTCCTAGTTATTTTTACGATATCTTAATGATGAATTATGATGAGATATAATAAAAAATATACTTTATAATTTCAATTTTTTGAAGCAAATGGTCCAAAATTCACGTCAAAGTGAATTTCATTTAGAATTTTTGGTTGATATAGGTCATTTAAAATATATTTGAAAGATGGTCACTTGAAAATATTGATTTTTACTTAAATCAGAGGTTTATAATATAAACTTTACGTGTTCCGGAAACATTTCAGAATGGTTACTGAAGGTAGTGATTACTGCTAAAATCTGATTATCTGAAAATAATACTTGTTAATGAACAAAATTAGTATTTAATCAAATAGGCTAGCAATTTACTACTCAAAAGATGCTTAAAAATCAAAAAAGTTAGTGGCTGGTTTTTTTTTTAATCGTTGCTATGAGCTTTTGCCTGGAGGGAATACGAAATTCGATTACAGCGCTCAAGGTGGACAAATATGTCAGTTTATCAGGATTTTGTTTGTAAGAAAAAGCATTTTTTTTTTAAATACGGTTTGATTTTTCAAAGCGAGTACTTATTACAATGTCTATTTACTAGATTTTACAAAATTATAAAAAAATTATTTGTAACCCTACTAAACGTCACTTTATTTTGAAATTTAAAAAAAAAAAATGTCATAAAAGTTATCTCTTATGTTTTTTCTTGGTTAATAATTAGGTACCGGGTTTCTTCGGACAGGTCAGGACCGTACTTATTTCAATAAAATTTTGCAACTAAATTACATTAAATTATGCACATTTGAATGAATATGATTGGTCGAAAATTATATTTTTCACCATTTAGAATACTAACAGCATTTTTTATTCGACGAAAGTAAAAAAATTCAAAAAATCGGAAAAAATTTTTGCAAAATATATTGAAAAGTTGTTGAATATTTAGACGGTCCACTATAATAGCTAAGACGTACGTATTTACTAAGATTTTTTATTATTGAAAAACAAATTTTTAACAAGCAACTATACACTTCTATCTCTCAAAATTGAAAACAATAAAAAAAGATGAATTTATTTAATTTAAATGACATGTCACATAAATCACATACATAATATAAACAAAAATACTTTTGATAGTCAATTAAAATTACAGTGGCACTTTTCAATTGTGCAGGTAATAAATAAAAGAAAAAAGGGTGTTTACATAAAATACGTATAAATAATATTTTGATACACATATGTATGTGTGTGTATGTAACTTGTGTACGTTGTTTTTATGAAAATATTTTGAACTTTTAGTCACATTGAGTGCAATATGTATACCTGCATATGCTAAAGACGAAACTGTCTGATCCGAAAGAAATCCGATACCTGTTAATTATTGAAAACTATTCGATTTTAAGACATTTTTAACGTAAATTGAGTAGATGTATGGCTTTTATTGAAACAAATTTTAGTTTTTTAATATATTTTTCATTCATTTATAATAGCAGAATGTCCTGATAAATTGTCAAATAATCACTTGATATAGGTGGCTATAGTTTCGGCTCGGAGCGAATTCATTCTAAAATATCATAGTCAGTAGTTTTTCTCTCTCTAAAAAAATGTATTGAATTATTTTTTATTTTTTTTTTTTTTCAAAATTTAAATTAGTAATTATTTTTACCATTTCTTCAGGTTGAATTTATTATTATGGAAAAAATTCCTGAAGTATCTGGAACAGGATTGTTTTGAAAAAGCAAAAAAATAAATAAATGATAGTTTGATTGGACATCTAATTTCATTTTTTATCAATAGATAGTGTAACCGGAACAATAATTTCAATAAAGCCACAATAACAACTAAATTTACAAAATTAATAAAATTATAATGTTTATTATAAACCTCTGGTTTAAAATATATATTTTTTAATGCTAGAACAAAATATATTAAATAATTTTTGCTATTCTTTTTCTTTTAAGTATACATTTGGAAATATAGGATGAGTTTTTCTCTGATAACCATTGAAATTTCGTAAGTTAGAAAGTTGATGTAACTTGAAATTTTTAGAAATTATATTTTATAAAATTTTTCGAAGTAGTTTCACCTGTATGCCTCTCAGAGGGGAGACGATTTCATATTTCGTTACCCCGACCCATTGTGATGTAGTTTTGAAAAATATCAATTGCCGATTGAAGTAAGCCACAGCTCTTACTTTGCTCGAAAATTTCAAATATTTTTCAGTTTTGGCAAGGAAGATAAGCGTCTTTAAAAAAAAATCAAAATTCTGCTAAATCACATGACTTGTGAAAAAAATTTTGCCCTTAGGATCTTTTGTTATACTTTTCACCTAAGTTTCATTGATTTAAGTTTCACCTCAGTCAAAGGTGGCGTTGCTGTGTTGGCCGAAAAAACTGTTGTAGCCCTAATTGAAGAAACCATGAAAATTTGGCTTTTCCAATATATCTAGAATCCTGTGAGTTTTTGCAAAAAAAAATTTTTTTTGGTACCACTGAGTACTGAATCGAACATATTAACATAATTATGTTTCCTAGAGATACTATAGGCATTAAATTGTGAAGTATGACTCCATTTTATTAAAACCAACTTGTAACCACGGAGACTTGTCTATAAATTTAATATTAGATAAACCTTTAAATTAACGGTTTGACCGCCATTAAAGTAATCACATCAGTCAATTTTTTTGCTTCAGTTTCTTAATATTGTATTTGCAATACACAGCATTCTCTCTAGTCGATTCTCTCCTCAATGTTTGGAACTTTTAAAACTACAATTCCTTTTCCATTCAGTCAACACTCTATCTCTTCTGATTTACGAAATCCAAATGATTATCATAAAAAAAAACTCACCTATATATTTCGCATTTTAAAATGTATTATTATTAAATTTATTTATATTTTTTCTGGACTCAAATGAAATAACTTCCTATTACATAACTAATTTTTTATAACTTTTATTTTTAAGTTTTTTGTGGGTGATCCAAATTTTATCGAATAGTTTTATTTATTTTGGCAAATTACTGAATAGTTATTATATATTTTTTTTACACATGAGTTCTCTTTATGTCTCTTGTCAGAGTAAAATAACCTTTACTAATAGTGTCGATAATTGGTTAAGGCTGCGGTTACATTGGTTACGAATTCGTACGGGCTCGTACGAAATTCATTCGTACGACTGTGTGGTTACATTGGATACGGAATCGTAATACGAATTCATATTTAAATTTAAACTGAAAACCGTTAATACATATTGCTTGATATCAAATAATGGATCCAGCTACCGAATCTTATTTATTAGAATCATCGTTTTCAAAATTTCTAATTATAGAAAACAAACAATTCTGGGCAAACGATTATTTATTATTCATGTAGAGCAAAAAAAGCTGAGTTTTGGAATTGCTTTGAAGAAATTTTTCAAGACGAACAGAAATTTTTAGAGTACTTGAACATGTCACATTCAATTATATTTTAAAATCTACTGAATTTCAGCTTCAATAGTTAGTTAATTAATTTTTCATTACACATACTTAAAATGTTTTTGTTAGGTTAGGTTAGTTTTGTTATATCGTAATATATTTAATTAAAAAATTATCTAAACATTTCCTCTGCCATCTCATTCCACAATTTTTTATTTAACTTTCTATTATGATAGTATTTATGTTTTTGATCCCTTACAGACCACCTTTGTTCAACAAAAATGATTATTTTTTCTAAATCCATCATTTTTTTCGTACGAGCTCGTACGAAAGAGTCGTAAGCAGCGTAACCACGCATGTCTAAATGTATGCATTTGTTTAATTCGTATTAACTCGGATAAACTCGTACGAATTCGTACGAATGAATTTTCGGATGAATTCGTTACCAGTGTAACCGCTACCTAAAAGATTTGGGACTAAAATTAACCCTGCTAGTGTACGTATCTCTCCGAAATTATCAGTCATACAGAGAGTACAGATGACCCTGTTTTCGAAAAATTCGCAAAGTGCACGTTAGACACGCATAATTAAATCGAGATTTCGTAGTTCAAAAACTAAATTTTTTTAGAATTTTCGGGATAAAATATTTATTGATCTTATTTAAGGGGATATTCTACTCTAGAGGCAGATTTTTAATATCAATTTTTAATATCAAATATTTTTAATACCAAACATTTTTAATATCAATTTTTTAAAGTTATTATTGATATTTAAAAAGTATAAAAACGTACAAAAATTTAAAAAAATTCAAAATTGAAATCGGTACAGGCCGGTAAAGTGGGGACTCAAAAAAAAAGATGTCTCCTGGTTGACGTGATTTCAACCCTCCTGGTGATCTGAAACATAAAATTTTAATTAATTCTTAATAAACAAGGATGTAGAATTAGCTGAAGGTAGCCGATTTGAAAAAATAAATTTTTTAACGAAATGACGTCCATTTAAAACAAAACATTTTTTCGCCTCCTTTTTTCAACTTTAGAAATTTTTTAAAAATAGTAAAAATATTCCAAAAACCCTTACGTCGGACTAATTTTGATTGTATTAAGAAGGTCTGTACCAAATTTCAAGTAAATTGGTGCATTAGAACTTGAGATATCATGTCAACCGTATCAAAAAAAGTAGTTTCGAGTAATTTATATTAAAAATTAGAATTTAACACTGAAAAAATATACAGTACAAGGAAAAAATAACCATAACTCTGAAAATAATACGAATTCCCGTAAATCCTTTTAGAGACTTATTTCTTAAAGATCTGTAGTTTAAAAATATGAAAAAAACAAAAATCGATTTTTTTGAATTTCTAGACTAGAATACCCTCTTAATGTACAAATGATGCAAAATTAGACGTACAACCTTAAGTTACTGTAGTTACTGTCATATAAGAATGACAAAAAAGAAAGGAAGTATAAAATTTAATATGTCTACTTGATGACGTCATACCATTTTTAGTTAATTACAGTTATGTAAACTCATCTAAAAAATAAATATTTCGAAGACCATTACAATTTGAAGTGACTATGGAATCCTAATTTGTATGTGATCCGACACGCATTTGACGAATGTTGTTTTTTTTTTTGTTTTTTGTAAATTTAACTTTGAGAAACACTTGTATCAAAATATGGATCATCCACAAAATAATTTTTCCTTAAATTCGAATTTCAATCATTTAGAACAAGTATAATATATTTAAAAATATTTATAAATAAATAAAAATTAGATGAGGTTAAAAAGAAAATAATAATATACTAAAATTATAATATATTTATAATATTATGTGACCATTGAGTTGTCAAGTTTACTAGCCCCCCAAAAATTTTAAGAAGGCAGCAAGCGGCACCAAAACGGGCATCCGCTATCAGCTGCGCAAGTTAACATTGTGCAACCACGTATATGTCTGCAGAATGCAAAACATGAAGAGCGAGAACGGCGAGGCGGCAGCACCAGTCACAGTTCACAGTCACAGTTGCCACCGAATACCAGCGGCAACGATTATTTACCACCGTCATCGTCGATAGAACGTACAGAAAAATCCGATAAGAAAGAGCGCTCGTCAAAGTCGAAAGATAAACGTGAAAAACAGACGGAGGAGGAAAAAGAGTTGCGACGCGAACGAAAACTTGGACGTAAACGGGTGCGTAACATTATCAAGTACAGTAAGTCCTCCTTTTTTGTAGCGTTTTTTTCTTTGCGACAAAATTGTATAGTAGCTCAGAACTGTAAAGCTAGTGTTTCACCTAACATCTGTGTAAATTTTATAAAATTATAATTTTATGTTAAAATTATGATTTTATTATAAAATGGGTTATTTGATAGTATCAAAGAAAAGCAATTAAAACAAATTTTAACTCTTTAAATGATTAAGACGAGTTAACTCGTCCTGCAATATGGCGGCTCAAAATGCTGCGATATGTACATATTCACTGGTACAGGTGCCGTCCTCTGTGACAGATTTTCCGAAATACGGTATAATTTTAAATAATGTCAGATTTTATCAACATAGTTTAGTATAATTTATATTTTGTAAATTCCTAGGGGTCACTTTTTTAATGTTGGAATCTTTGATTTTTTTTTCTTTTTCTTTTTTTGTAACCTTACCTATTGTACCTATCACTTGGCAGTAAAAGGTCCGGCATTTTGTAACAAAAAAATTTTCCATATGGTTTGTTTAAAAGGGTTAATGAAAATTTATAATAAAAGACAGCAATTTATTATACTAATTCATCTTAACTATCATTATTTAATTTTAAAAAAATTAATTTTTTTAGCTAAAATCCACGTAAGCAGAAACGGGCCGTGACGTTGCTTTCTCTTATATTTCAACACTATCGCCACTAGTGTCGCTGCTTAAATTCCGGTTAGCAAACATAACTATGGAAATTAATTAAAATTTAATTAATTTTTTTAAAAATCAATTTTTTTTCCTAGTTACAGGAAAAATGAACAATTTTTTTTCTTAGTTACAGAACACCTGTTGCTATCTAGAGAATGTGACGTAACTGACAGCTAGTAAACGTTTTCGCGCAAATTTTGAGAACAAATACTAAAATAATTTTTTCTAACAATTTTCGGCATTATTTTTAAAAATTAAAAACGTATACATGCATAATACATAAATATGTGTGTTTTAAAATAGTTTCGCAAAATTAGTCAAATTCCCCATTATATCTTAGGAGGTGTTTCAGCTAACATCTAGATTTTATAGGCCGATTATGCCGACTATAAGGGTGTCTACACAATCAATGAAGTAAGGAATAAGAAGTATGCCATCTAGTGACGTTGAGTGGAACTTTAACGTACCTGCTTATAGATATAAATATGTAAGTACTTTTGTACGTCAAAATTCGTGATTTTTAGTCGAATTTTCTCCGAAAAATTAGACTTATACAGTCTATACGATAAGAGCTGCGAGAGGCGAGAGTAGGGGCGCTATCCGTTTTCGGACCCGTAGAACACGAATATGTAGAAAAAAAAAATGTCTGATATATATATATATATATATATATTTTCCCGCCACCTTTTAATTTGTGTAGGGCCCCCCTATGGAAGTTAAGAGATGAAATTTGGTAAATGGGGCTCATTTTCGAGGCACCTCATACTATCGAAGTGGGGTCAAATTTTGGGCAAATTTTTTTTCTGACCCGACCTTTAAGGGGGTGGTGGGGGGCGGAAAAGCAATAAAACTTTTCCAAACCGGTTTTAAATAATGTTTCGGTCAATTATCTACAACATATCCAAAATTCAGCTTCCTAGGATGATATGGTGGGAGTAGAGGGGGGAAAAACGATTTTCGCTGGATCTAACAGCCCCCCAGCCCCCCAGAATTAACGTAGAGGGTTGAAATTTGGTGTGTTGATAAAGTTCGTACCTAGGTTGTGCTTTTTGGAGGTTTTAATATTTTACCTCCACCCACCTCATTTTTAAGCTACAATTTCATGCATTTTCGACGTTTTCGAAGTTTGTACCACTCGCACAGGTCACCCGAATAAACCTAGAGGGCTGAAATTTTGTATTCGGATTGAGTTAGTATCAAGGGGGTGCCTTTTGGGGGTCTCGACTTTTAACCCCTACCCCCACCATTTTTATACCCAAAAGAACATGATTTTTCTTGTTTTTTAACAGTTTCGTTCGGGTCAAAATCTCCCCAAATAAACCTAGAGGGCTGAAATTTGGTGTACAGGTTAAGCTAATAGCCAGACACTGTTTTTTGGAGGTTTCAACTTTTAACCCTTACCCCCACGATTTTTACGCCAATATTTCCTTAATTTTTTTGCTTGTTTTCTAACACGTCTAGAGACTCCATAAGGAAACCTAGAGAGCTGAAATTTTGTACGTGTATTCAGTTAGTATCCAGCTAGTACCTTGTAGGGAGTCCGCATCACTTTTCCCCCCACTTCTCCCATTTTTACATCGGAATTGAATGCTATTGTTAAATGTGTTTTAAAAGCATTATGTTTATTCTAAATACAAGTAGGCGAATAGTAATTTTAAAAAATTTAAAAAAAGTGAACTTACTTTTATGACAAATGAAATACATACATATTAAGTAATTTAAAAATGTTATTAAAGTCACTGTTTATTTATAAATTAGGAATTTTGGATTTTTAGTATTTATAAAATAGAAATTTTGGATTTTTTTGGAAAGAAAAAATATCTTTATAAAGGCCTTCCAGTTTACTATTTAAGGTCCTTTTTTAATTTTTAAAACTAAAACATAAAGGCAATTAGCGGATAAACATGGGCAGGAATGTCCTCGTACGAATTGTGTTGGCTTTTTTTCTGCTACCTGTTTTCGGCACAAAATTGAAATTTACTGAGATACAGCCCTTAAATACTTAAAACCTTTTTTTAAAGCCTCGATCAGCCGAACACTCATCACCAGTTTTGAAACCAACAAAATGACAATTCGGTTGTAGACTTTCAATCACATTTCGCTTGTAGACATTCAATACCGAAGATGAAGGGGAAAATTCGACTACCGTGATGGGGCCCCGCTGCTCACGGCGTTTTTTTCACTTTAGTGACTAAAAAAGTCATCACGAACGTTATTTTTTCATGAATTTTGATATACAAAAATACCTATGAGCAGTTACGTTAAAGTTCCATTCAACGTCACTAGATGGTATACTTCTTATTCCTTATTTCATTGATTGTGTATGTCCCATAACCGATTGAAAGAACGACTAAGGTAACGGGCCTAGTTTCTGACCTTTTAAGAGTGACGACTGAGGTTAAACGACAGTAATAAATATAAGTTTCAACTTAAGAGACAATTAATAATTTTATCAACTAGTTTATGGCTTTCAAAATAAAGCCATACAAGTAAAATAATTATTTGAATTGAATTAATAATTTAAATTAATGTTTTAAAAATTGACAAAAAGGACCCAGTTTCTGACCTTCAAAATTTCTCATGTGACAGTTTCTGACCCTGACAGTGGCCTAGTTTCTGATCCTTAAATTTAAAAATACAGTTTTTTAAAATTTAATTTATAAATAATTTTTTATTGATAAAAATGAATGTTTAATGTAATACGTTATGAAAAATAACAAAAACTAATCGAAGATAACTATAAACAACAAAATAACTAACAAAAACTGGTTAGAATTTAACTGGGCCATACCACTTTAGAAGTGAGCCTAGTAATTGACCCTCATATTTCAATAATAAAAATCATTCTAAGGTATTTTATAAATATTTTAAAATAAATTTTAAACAAATATTAACCTGCTCATATATTTTTAATTAAGTTTTCATACTTACATGATGAATATTGCACAAATCAAAATGAGTACTTTGTAACATAAACTGTTAAGAAACTACCAAAAAAATAGTGTTTACACACATTTTAAACTTAAAAATTTTTTTTTATTTAGTTAATATATTCTAAACTTTTTAAATTGCTGTTCATTAGACACAGAATAGATTACTTTAAATTAAGAATTTATTTTTTTTCTTATTTAAAATATAGTTTTTTTATTAATTTATAACAAAGTTGAAAAGTTCAGAAACTGGGCCAGGGTCAATTACCGGGTCTTTTACCTTACTTAATATAATAAAAAATGGCGCCAAACGTCATTTTACAGAAAAAAAACTTATTTCTTACATACTGCTATACATTTACTTAAAAAAAAGACAAAACAAAAAGGCAGTTTTTAAAAAAAATATTCATGGTCGTCAGTACAATTTAACATAATACTAAATTTAAAATTAGACTTTATTTTTTCATCAATATGGTTCGTAATTTTCATCAATAATGTTCATTAATAGTATTTATTTGCTATATTTGCTACATCTGTCATTCCTGTACATGAAATTTTTTAGTTTTCGCCATTTTGCTTTTTAGGTGGGGGTTAATTTCAATTGAAAAAGTAGAAAAATTTCTACTATTAAAATTATAATTATATAACATCTAGATTTTAAGTATGTTACACCTACGATTACACTAAAATTTAAGCCACGCCCCCGTAAAATTATAATTTTATAAAATCTAAATGTTAGGTGAAACATTAGCTTAAAGCCATTATCACATTTATCAGTTTGTATTAACGCTTTAAATGATTAAGATGAATTAACTTGTCTTGCAATATGGCGACTCAAAATGTTTTGATACGTATATTATTCACTGGTACAAGTGCCGCCATCTGTGACATATTTTTCGAAATACGGAATAATTGTAAGTAATGTTCAATTTTACCAACATAGTTTAGTATAATTTCTATTTGTCAAATTTCTAGAGTGTCTTTTTCTCTAATTTTCTTTTTTTTTTGTAACCTTAGCTATTGTACTTGTCACTGGCAGTAAAAGGTCCTCCGGCATTAACAAAACTTTATTGGAACACTAAAAATTTTCGAAAATTTTTGTTAAATTCAGTTTTTTCGTTCGTTTTCTGATAATTCGTCGGATGGTAAAGTTGTTTTTTTCGATATTTTCGCCAGTTCCCAAATTGAAAATTCTAGAACTTTTAAAACTCGTCTATTTAGCCTCCAATATCTGGCCCCTTTTTAGTTACTAATCCGATGGTAAAATTGATTTTTCGATATTTTCGTTAATTTTCGAATAGAATATTCTAGAAATTTTGTCAAACTATTATTTGCTTCTCTTTCGATGATTAGAATATTCTAAAACTTTTATCAAATTTCCTATCTGGATGGTTTTTTCATGGCTATTGCGATGGTGAAGTCGGATTTTCAACACTATCTTTAATTTTCGACAAAAATATTTAGGAACTTTTGTTAAATTCCGTTATATAGCCTCGTTTTCTGATGCATTTGTTGCTTATCAATAAAATATTCTAGAGTTCTTATTTAAATTTAGCTATTGCGTATATTTTACACAGTATTATATTATATTATATACTATTGTATAAGGTATTAATAAATTAATAATGTTGCTTCTATCGTACGAAAATCGAGGGCTTACTGTACTTTACAAATATATAAGATGACTTATTAACGTATCTGTCTTGTTTGGTAGGATCGGGCTGAAGAAGCTTTGTTACAAGCGGAACAGAAGAGACGAAAAGACGAGGAAAAAGGTTGGTATTCAAAAATTTTATTCGTTAATGATTTTAGAGTCCAGTGGTTCCCAAACTGCGTTCCGCGAGCAATCATAAAAATTTAAGAACTTATTGTTCCGCATTGACAAAAGTTTAGTAAACGCTGAATTATACCGTGCAAAGCTAATTTAAGTATTATTGTTAAAATTTATGCTAAAAAAAAATTACTGAAAATATCCTTTCTTTCTTTTCAGTGGCAAAATTGGGTCATCAAAATGGAGATCTGATTGATGCTTCTCATATTCGTGAGAAACATCATCACAGTAGAAGTCAGGTACAAATTTTATTTTTAATTTAAACCTTTTAATATTTATACCGGGTGTCCCGCTCGGATGTATACATACGATTTACATGTTAATTGATAACATTGGATTCCCATAAGGAAAAAGTTATGTCACAAGAGTGCTTTGGATAAACGTATTTATATTTTTGAAAATTTTCTTTTATAAAATAATTTTTTCCCACCAAATTATCTACACTATTTCTTCAACAGAGAGTATTCTTTCCGTATTTTTATTATTTTAATATTTATTTCCCAAAAAAATGCCTTTTGAATTTACAAAAAAATGACACAAATATTTATGTGAAAATATGAATTGCTTGAAAATTGCGACATTCATTTCTTTATTTTACTGCATTATTGCTGTTAAAGCGATTGGCGACGCAAAGATTTTCATTCACGCCTCTGATGGTAAGATTAGAACTAGCATCAAGTAAAAATATACGTATACGATCAGTGGATGATATAAAATCTAGTAATCTGCGCATATTTTGTATATTACCTTTTTTAACGACAATTAAACGTATACAAAAATTTTTACTTGATGCAGCTTCTAATTTAAAAAACCAGGAGCGCTCGCGTAATCTTTGCGTCGCCAATAGTAACGCAATTACAATATAAAAATATAAAAATTGGTATTATTAATTTGTTCAAAGCACTCTTGTGACATTACTTTATGTTTATTTTTAAATACCTTAATTCTAATTGGCGACGCAAAGATTCTCACTTGCGTAAAATTAGAAGCTGTATCAAGTAAAAATATTCGTATGTCTTTAATTGGCGACATAAAATCTAGTAATCCACACATAATTTGTACATTACATAATTTCTATGCCAACTGAACGTATACGTACATCGTTTTACTTGATACAGCTTCTAATTTTACCACCAGACGCGTTACGTGTAATCTTTGCGTCGCCATTCACAAAACTCTGTGAAAATTTTATATTTTTGTCGAATGTTTAAACTCTTTTATGAGTCCAAAATTTTAATTTTCTTTTTTCTTTTTATCAAATGAAAATTTTTATTTTTCGTTTTTCTAGGAAAAATCACCATATAGCAGTAGTCGTGAACGGGACCGTTCACATGATCGAATTGATTCGAGAGATAAGCAATATCCATTCTACAGTCGAAGTCAAAAACACGATAGACGTCATCATTAATTTTTATTAATGCGTCGGCGCAAAATTTTATATTGTAGAATTATTATTTTTATTTAGATATAATATGTAATTATGATAATATTAAGTAAATGATAACTGTGTACAAGAAAGTAGCGATTTCTATATTAAAATAAATTTATTTTGTTTTAATAATATTTATTTTATTTCAAATAAACAAATTTTTTTAAATTTTTTGTGTATTTTCTTTTTTTTTTTAGATAAAAATTTTAAATAGATTGGACTTCTATCACTAGACTGTTTCGATCAAGGTTAACCTATTCTGACTCGCTAATATTTTCTACTTGTCGAATTTAAAATTAAATTCTTATGTATATTCCCCCCCCCTCCAAAGAAACCGACATAAATACTTTTAAAGTACAGTACATTCAAAAATTATGGAATAAAAACAATCAGTCAGTAATTAAAAATTGTAACTTTAATATCTAATGCGTGTTAATTTTTCTGGAATTAGAGCCCTCTAGTTTGTAACGATGCAAGCTTCGTTACGTAACGTTAGGGTAACAAAATTTTCTGGCGAATGCCCCAGCATTATTTATTTTGTCATTTATTTATTATTTATATAACAGTAAATATACAGCTGAACCTTTTTTTTGCGGTAAATAGGGACCGCACAAAAAAATATATTCAAAAACATCATAAATAGCTATAAAAAGTTTAGTTCGATCCAAATTGTAAAAAAAAAACTATGCGGTGGATCGGGATCGCATAAAAAAAGTTTCATCGAAAATACAAAACTCAAAACGTTTAAAACCTCACAATATCCTTAGAAGTTGCTTCAAAAACAAGATAAAACATTAATTTACACGTGGGAACATTTTATTTCATTTTTATAATATTATGAAAATTGTGAAAAATACATCTGTAAAAAAACTTAGTGATGCAATAACTTATATTCTTATGCAATGTACTGATTAAATACTTAAAAATCATTAAAAAGTATTTTTATCAAAGATAGTTATTATAGTTAAAGTTTCTTACTTTTTCTTGATTTTGATTCACATTATACATTTTAATGACCATTTTTTTAAAAATCGCACAAAAAATAACCGCATAAAAAAAGGTTTAGTTGTATATGTAAGCAAAAAAGGACGAATGATTTATTTATTTTTTACAAATATTCAAACATTTCAAGCTAAACATCAAAGTTACAACGGATACAACTACACGGAAGTTTATAATACCATCTACATAGGTATTTAGTAATTATTAAAAAAAAATTAAAAACATAATTATTAAAAAAATATTATTTGCCGCCACTGGTGAAACAAGGAGACATTTACGTCACAAAATAAGAATAAACATTCTGCTATAATTAAATCTCAGGTCAATTTGCAGCGTTTCAAAATAAATAGATAAATTATGGGTGAATTATAAGAAACAGACACTGAAATTTTTGTTTGAAAACTCTAGCAAGAAAATTTTCGAAAATATACATAATACTTTTTGAGTTTCTTAAAATCGAAATTTCTGAAGTTTTTTTACACCTTAAAATCCCTAAAATAAAATAAAAATTATAAATCTGTAAAAATTGTCTATTTTGTGATTTTCAAAAGGAGTTCACAAAGTCAAAATCGACCAAATAATTTTATTTTTGTAAAATTTTTATTAAATTCAATGGGAAAAAAATACAAATCTTTCACAAAAAGATGACTATCACATTATTTTCTCACATTTTTAAGTAAGATTTATTTTAAATAAACAATAATACTTAAATTTTCATGTATTTTCTGAAAAGGCACATTTTTCTGAATAGTAAAAATTTTTCTACGTAGTAAGTAGTCGGATCCCCTTAAATAATATGAAGGTATATTTGTACCAATATTTTTACAAATACACGAAATAATAAAGCCACAATTTCTTATTTTTATTTTCATTTACTTAATTTGAAAATTTTTGTATTTTAATCCTGCAAAATGACAATTATACAATAATAGATGGGTAAGGATTCCATTATTATGTATTCATTTGTTTTGACAAAAGGTTATAAAAAAATCGCTTTCAAACATATTTCAATAATAATTTATCAATTATTTACAATTTAAAATGTTTACATTAATTTATTTATTATTTCAATTTTCTAATCGATAGCAAATAAAAAAAATTCAACTGTTGAAAACGTTCTTTCATTTATAAACATGGCTGCTTGTCAAAATTTTCCAATTTACATAAATCAACATTCATGGCGGTCATATTTCCACAAAACATTCACATGTCACATATTATGCGGTTTTTTTTAAATAAAATGTTTGATTGTGTGCACTTATTTGCTGTATGTAATTAGATAGTACGTCAGGTACGTCATTAGATTTATCAATGCAAAAACTGGTTATTTCTAAAACGTACATATTTTATTTCATGAAGAATATTCCTCTAATTATTTTATATCTATGATTAGTATCCTCTTCAACTTATTTTTTGTTTATGTATTTCCCAGAATATATTATTAAATTATAAAAGCTTATTTTGAAAAGAAAATCAATATTTACATACTTTCATAAAGAATCGCCTATAAATGATTAACATACTTCAAATGTTTCACAACTTTATAACAAAAACGAACCTTATAACCTTTTTTTGGATAAATTCTCTCAAATTCGCTTACGGGCTACCATAAACCCCTTAAATTATGACGTAATGAACATTCAATTGTTGTATAACAATGATTAACAATGAAATGTTGACACCCGCCATTTTGATGTAGGTCGCCATGTTGCAATTGCAAATGGCCGCGCATAATTAGATCATTCTGTTTGTTGGAATAATAATTTTAAGATACATTATAAAATGACGTGTATTATTCATTGTAAATGTTACAAATGAAATATTTATCCGTTTTTAAATGTGAAAATATCATTTTGAAACGTAAACTAGTAAGTTGTGTGTATATTTGAAAACAAATATGGAACCTCGATGGATATGACAGTCACAATAATTAGCGCAACGCCGGAACTTAGGAAACGGTTAATCCGCCATAACGGTTGTACGTTTTTATCACGTTTTCATATTTTGTAATAGCTTTATGATTTAATTGATAGAAATTATGAAAATATAAATAAATATTGAATAAAATGGTATGAATTTTTGTTTAATAGGAAAAATAAACATTTTATTGATATGAAATATATTTTTGTATATAGATTTGATACTTTATGGTACTGTTAGATGTCACTTAAATACAGAATGATCAACAAAAGGTATTAACACTTATTTATATTTGTTTTAATTAATTTCAGTATAAATAATTAAGAATTTATATGGAAAAAATCAGTGTTGATTTAAATAAATTATCTGATTTCATAGATTAATAATATTTTTAATGAATATATCAACAAATTTTTAATTACATTTTATCAGTATGGCTATCAGTTTCTTTAGATATTTAAATGTATGTAAGATATACAGCGTGTCCTCCAAATAATTTCTAAAAAAAAATGTTAACATTAAAAAAATTGATAATTTTTTTTAAAAGAATTATTTGTAATTGTAAACAATTACTTATAAATAGTTCATAAAAAATAAATAGTTTAAATTTTTTATTTTATTCACTTAACTGAATTTAATTTTTTTTTTTTTTTGTTCATGAGAATTTTGTTTTGATTGTGAAAATTTCAGTTATCAAAAGTTAAGTAATTTAAATATTTTTGTGCAAATATGTCTGAGAATATATTTGCAACATTTTAAAATTAATGTAGTTTTAGTAATAGGTACTCAGTTTTTATACATTAAGTTACAATTTAGAATATTGCATGAAAAATTGTAAGCATTAAAATTCTTTATATTTTTGCTAAAAAGTTTGTAATTTAGTTATTCAAATTTGAAAAATATTTTGGTTTCATTGCGTTAAAAGACTAGAGAAAGCAGACACAGTAAAATTTTTTATGCTTAAGCGATTAGAGATGTTGATTCTCCAAATAAAAGATCGATTTTTGGATCGATTTAAATCGAAATTAAAAAAATCGATTAAAAAAAATCGGCTAAAAAAATCGATTCTGTGAGATCGAAATTTTGAAAAGTTTAATAAAATTAGCTGATAATTTTTTGTTAATAAGGGACTTAATTGATAGTAGATGGGTAATATCGTGTAAAAACGCCTTATATTATATTTGTAAAGGCGATGAGTTAACTTTTCAATTAGAATTTTAGCAAATAATACAATTGAATATGTAGGATAAATACCACGGAATAAACCAAGTTTATTCAAAAATTTCAAACAAACTGGCAAAAAATGTTTTCTAAATAAGTCGTTATTGTAGGAAAGGAATCGTTTGCCAGATAGGTGGCCTTCCTTTCTTTTGTATTAATAGTCTTCTACTGGAAAATATAGTGCGTATAAATACTATAAATATGTAGATATATAGAGCCATATGAGGGGTTCGTTGATAACAACAAGTAAAAAGTTATAATTAACAATAACGTTTTTGGTGTTCCATTTTAACACATGTTTCTTTGTAGAATTACAATTAAAATGAAATTGTTTTTGGAAAAAATCGGTTATCGCGATCTCTTACTTTTAATAATCGATTCAAATGAAAAATATCGAAAAAAGAATCGATTTTTTAAGCTTCGATTAATCGATTTAAAACCGACATCTCTATAAGCGATACGTCGCACAGCATATATACGTATTTAGTAGGGACAAATGTAGGATGGCATTTATGAAAGTATAAATTATAATGAATTTATGTTGTGTATTTAGTGGAAATGCCATAATAGATTTATGAAAATATAATACTATAAACTTCGCTAGATTTAACTATAATCAGAACTGACAATAGGCTTGATTTGAATGTGCACAGAAAACTTATTTAAGTATACCAAAAATTTATCGACTAATTTTGAATGACACTCGTTACTATTCCGGACGGGATCTACAACTATTATGGAGGGGGGGAAACTTTGCTGTTGGCGCCCTCCCCGAGGAAAATGACAAATTCAACATTTTGGGTCAAACCAATATTTTAACTACTTTTTCCATGAAAAAAACTCAAATTCAACATTTTGATGCCCCCGAACTTGTGCCCCCTGTTACTATTTGTTACTGTTTAATAATAAAAGTGATACTTTGCAAAGAAAAATATTCTTTTTATTATTTAAAAAATATGGCATACCATAAAATAACGCTCAAATCTATTACAATTTATGAGGGGAATTTTGTTCCAGACTGAAATAAAAATATTGACTCATTTTAAAAAAAAAATTATTGTGCTAATTTGTCGACTTTATTTCTAATGTGTTCAATTTTTATCCTTACAGATACTAAACAGGCACTGTTCCTGAAATTATCCTTTTCATAATGCTATTGATCAATTGGTGACCAAAATGTTTTCGACATCGGATAACATCGAAAATTTTGTTCAACATGAATTAAATAAAATCATTGATAAAGCCGTTTTAATATCTGAATCAAAAAATCAAAAACCACTTGAAATTCTATCGCCAATAGACAAATTTCTAACTGAAAATAAAATTTCGATAAATCACATAAAAAATGCTTTAAAAAAATTTAATCAATTGTATAAATTATGTAAATCGAAAAAAATTGATAAACTCAATAAATATTCGGTTATATCACACACAATTAATACGTATTATGTTAAAAAACGATTTTTAAAAAAATTAAAAAGAAAATATAATTTTAAAATTAAAAAAAGTAAAAGTAAAAAGAAATTAATAAAAAAAGATAAAAGTGCTGAAGAAGATGAAAGTAATTTGACACCAGATAATGATGATTCTGTTCGAGATAAAATTCGTGAACAATTAGAATTGTTGAGAAGTTGTAAAAAGGTTGAGAATCCATTTATTAATTTGAAAACAAAAATCACTAATGTAAATATTTCCACGAATAAATCACTAAATAAAAGAGAATCGATTGAAAATATTCGATCAGTTCCAAATTTCGCAACCGTAGAACTGAATCCTAACGAAAATGGAGTTGAGAATACTGAATCTAAAAAAGAAAAAACAGGTTCACCTAAACCGGGCCCATCTTCTAATACTGATAATCACGTAGAGGGCCCGTCCCTGAATAGACCAACAGAAAATCATGTCGAAAATAACACCGAATGTACAACAATCGTCTTAAAAGAATCGAATGACTCAAATGTTGATTTAAAGATCAGCGCCGAGCATTCCGATGAATCAGCACACTCGAAAATTAAACCAACAAAAACGACTGACATAACAAAAATAAAAGGTTGGCGAAATAAACAATTTTTGAATGGCATCGAAAAAATTCCCGATGCCTTAGACGAAAACAGTTCAACAAAATTCGACGCCAATTCGATGGATTTTGATACTACACAAAACGAAATATCTGCAAAATCGGCATTTGAAAGTGCGGCATTGGATAAATTTTTAACCAACTCAAAACTGAACATTAGCTATGAAGTTCCAAAATTAATTGCCGAAGAAGCCATTTCCAACGTAACCGGCACTATTGAAGATTTCAATTTAAACAAAAAACAAAACGCGACTAATCCGACAAAAACCGTTTTGAAAAGTGAAAAAAAATTGAAAGCGAAAACATTGGCGGAAAAACGAAAAATGCTCGAATGTAATCGTCGTAAAGATCTGTTGCACGAAATGGAGATATATGAGACGTCACTGTTGAAACAGCTGCGTCGCGACGAGAAAAAACATCGCACCGAAATGATCGAGAACATTCGAACTTCGCTCACAAATCAACAAATGCCAGTCACTCGCGAATGTTGGATCACGGCCATGAAATCGGATAAAAATCACTCAATCTCACAAATGATTAAATACGGCAAGGATAATATTCGGATTAGTGGTAGCTATGGCGGACCGTTAATATACATTAGTAATAACACCAAACAGCTTCAACAACGCAAAAGTATTCGCAACGGAAATTACATTATTGTTGATGAAGTTTCATGCCAGGAAGTTGAATCAAATCCTCGGCCCACAACGTTCGAGTACGGGAAAGATACTTCATCAAATTATAAACCAGGTCCACTGTGCAAAAAACCATTCTTGAATGAGTTAGATGCTGATCAATGGGACACGGTTGTGGTAAAACTTCCAAAAATTACCTTACAAATCCATCCAGTATTCGGTAAACGGATCGATCCAAAAATCGAAGGGTACATACAAACGCATCTTTCCGAGAAAGGTTTCATCAGTGATTTATGGGCAAAATTTGCTTGTACAGCCGTCACGGTTGATGATAAACAGGACACTAAACCCCCGTTTGATTTCCCGTTGAAATATGCAAACGATCAACAGAAAGTTTTGATGCGCAAACGCAAATTAATTGTCCCGAACAAGCCCGAACTATTTGATTATAATAGTAATTCTGAAAGTAATACCAGTGATTCAGTGATCACGAAAGACAATGAAAATATCGAACACGAAGTCAAAAAACTAATGGAAAACATACTAAGATACTTGGAGATTCCAGATTTGAATAATTCCAATATACCTTACTGTCCCGATTGCCCAAAATTCACCGAACAAAATAAAAGTGACCTGTTGACCCCTGTCCATAATGATATCCACGCAATTATACCCTCGTCCAATAAACGCAAATCAGCCAACTTAAAAACCGAACGAGAACTTAAACGTCTAAACGTGCAAGTGATCGAAGTCGATATGGAAAGTGAACCAAAAAATAAAAAATCACGCACCGAACAATGTCCAAAAATGCAATGTCGCCTGGGTTGTGTTTGTAACGATCCCTCGGTCGAGTGGCCCCAACACTGTGGCCGGGAATCGTGCGTTTTAAAATGCGAGTGCCGTTCACTAAAATTAGCCGATCGTCCAAAGGGACATCACTACATCAAACTACCTGAGGGCGCTGATCTACTGTCCGCCGAAACAGTGGGACAAATTCAGGACGAGGCTAAACGAAATTTAGCGAAGGAGGAGCGAAAATTCACACAAACGGTGATCAAAGCGAACGATCAAACGATTGTGATCGGTGAGGGATGTCGCGAGAAACGAAGACGCGTAACAAAATTACCACAAAAATATGATGATTTTGTTAAACTTAGTCCAGAAATTAAAAAAGGACGTAGTCGTAGTCCTTCGCCGATGGTGGACGACCAAGAAGATGTGAAAACGTCGCCAACAAAACAACGACTCTGGGAATCGGATAATGTACCGGCTCCTAAACGTATCAAAAAGGACGAACCGCCGGTTGTTTTGAAACAGGAAATCGTACCGTTAATTGAAAACATGATGCAGCTTAAAAATGTCATACCCTGGTGTATGGTTCATAATTTATACAAATGTTTCTGTAACGGGCAAGCGCTTGAAGACACTCTTGCCATAAGTAAAGTTAAAAAGGTTGTTGAAAAGGAAGAAAATAAAAGCGGATTTGATGAAGAAAAAGATTATATTTCGTACACCTCGAAACGATCCTATCTGGTCAGTAATTCATTCGCGCATTCCGAACTTAATATTTGCGCTCGGGTGCGCGGTGTACCTAACTTTTATCTTGCGCGCAATAAATCGCAATATTTCAAAACTAGAAATTCCGAAATTCTTCAAAAGGAACAACAAAATCTCTCGTTCGATCACGCAAATGATGACTTCGAAAACCGTCATCGTTATTTCAAAGAAATTGGACAGTGTTCATCGCCCGACTTGGTTATTATTGATCCGAACATGAAACCGGTGATCGGTGTTTCTCCACAAATTGAGCCAGAATGTCCAGTTCGGAAATCGTCCAGCAATAAACGCAATATCATAAATCTAGACGAGAGCAGTAACAGTAGCCTAAAACAAAACGATGACAGCCAAGACACTCGTACGAGACCGCTACGCCAGAAACGACAGAGTTCCAAATACTCAAATAGTGAATTCGTGGCAGATTTCAACACAGTTCTCGAAACAGAGAAAACAACGCCGAAAAAATCTCAACCACGTCCGTCCCCAGTCAATTCATCCGAGAAAAACAAAACTCCACAAAAAGGTGCTGCTAGTATACCAGAAAAAACTAATGCCGAAATGGAGACTTTAGCCAAAAAATTACAAAAATTCGATAAAATTAATCAGTATTATGAAAAATATAAAACGAAGTTAAACGATCAAAACAAAACCAGTGATAAACCAAAATTCATCAAGAAACAGACGGAACCATTCGAAACGGCTGCAACACTAAAACGAAGTAGGGACTTAGGCGCCCTCGTCATACCAGAAAAATACATGTTACCGGACCTGCTAATTCCAGTGGCGCACATTCAAAATCATTTTCGTAAAACAGTTTTTAAAAGTGCTTCATCGAAACATATTTTCCGATTAATGACCTGGGAAAATATACGAAATCACTATCGCAACGGATCACTATACATTTGGTACAATCCGTACATAAACACCGGCAAATTAATCGCCACTAAAACCAAAGAGAATCCATTGCCAGCCGCCCGATATGTTGATATTAAACATTTTAAAAATTCACCAAATTCAATTGAATTACCGGAAATTGTTAAAGGATTAATTTCAAATCAGTTACCAAACAAGGCGTTCGATGCTAAAAATACATTTGGCATATTCGTATTTAGCGGACAATTTTGGGAAATTCGTGGAACGATGTTGAAAAAATCGACCGATAGTCCAATTGTTCAGTCCAAGGACACAGAACCACCGTTCCAACCAAAATCCGTTGCCGATCTAAACTTAGAAACAAAAGAAGTGCCGCTAACAGTCGCAGAACCGGAAATCGTTATTGATCAACGATCACCCGCCTCGATTCGTGTCCCGATTCCAATCGGACAAAAAGATTCACGATGGTTTATGTTAATTTTGGAAAATGATTTCTCAGTTTTACGCGTTCAAAATTCAAAACTCTGTATGAAATATTCGCAATTGAAGCAAGCGTGCCAGTTAGCTATGAAAGTGGCGCGAACAGTACGATTTTTGATTCCGCGAAAAGATCAAGTCCCAGATCCACATAATCCTGCGTTCGGGGGCTATGCAGTACCAGGATTACTGGAACGGATATTTTTCGGGCCATACGGCCTAAATGAAGATCACGGCATAATGACTTACCGGTACATAAACGGCAAACTCGTTGAAACTAAACAGGCCGAAAAATTATATGGTCGTGAAAGTAAAAAAAGCAAAGGTATTTGGTTGTATACGAAAGGAATCAAATCCGTGGATGGAGTTGCAGAACTGAACGCCGAAAATCCTCAAAAAGATGTCGCAATTGTCGATCTAACCGAGGACGATGATGAGCCACAAGAAACACCGAAATCCAACGTCCAACCAGATTCCGAATGGAATTCAGTCGCCAAGAAGCAAACATTCGTGTCACCAGACATGAAAATACGACGAATACCCATAGAACAAGATCCGCTGAGCACTCAATCGGATCTATCCCTAGTTTCGAATAACAATCAAAAAATGTCCGATTTACAAATGCCCGTACTAGAAAAAATGGATACGCCAACACAACCGGAGCGTAAAAAACCAACAAAAATGCCAACATTGCAACCAATTCACAAAATGCCAACATTACAACCAATTAACGATATCAATTCGACCGCGAAAACATTAAATGAATGTCCAGCGCCATCAGGCGCGACAAATTCCTTACCAATTTACTACGATTCACGAAGATCGAGCAAAGTTAAACGAACTGCCAAGAATAAACCAACAACAACAACTAATACAAAAAATAATGACGATGATTTGGAAATCATTTCGACGACAATTTCCACAACACCGAAAGATCGAACGATGTGGCTCATATCAGAATTACCGAATTTAGGTTATATTGAAATTAAGACGCATTCGAATGGGAAAATTTCATTACAATCGCCAACAAATAAACGAGTGATGGAATTTAGCGAAATGAGTTTGGTTATTGATTGGATCGATCAGTGAGTATCAAAAAATTTTTAATGGATTTCTTATTAAAAATGCACGTTTTAATCTAAAACGTTTTATTAACTGTTTTTGTAGGCTCTTAAGAAGTTATATATGTTTTGTACCAGTCGATTTTCAAATTCCTATGTATCTGGTCGATGACCAGAAAAATATTGTCGGACGAAAACCACTGGAGGAAACGGAACTTCGTGGATATCATGTAAGTTTTAAATATATCGCAGTTTTTTTTTAAAAATATTTCAAACATAAACAAAAATAATTTTTATTTTAATTTCAAAAGTAGCGCTAAAATGATTTGTGATGTAATTGTTCATTAAAAACAGGTTATCTCTCTCTTCCTCTCATATGATATGACACTATTCGCATAGTATGCGCAAAAATTTAATTTTGAATTTTCATTAATAATACAGACTTAACTACTTTTTTTCGTTATTTTTATTTTGCTTCCGAGACTACTAAAGTAACGGAAGCATTGTGATCACTTTTGAAAAATAAAAAAATTGTTCCCTCCAAAATAAAATTTTCTACGCACATTTTACGTTTTAGAGCTTCCCGAACAATTTTGGTTTGGTGTCTGTCCGTCCGTCCATCCGTCTGTCTGTCCGTCTGTAGGTGCCAGTTTGCACCAAGTGGCAGTTTTTAATGAAATTTTTAGAAATTATACAGTTTGGTTCCTAGATGGTCCCCTATGAATTTAATCGAAATCGGAGTAACGGTAGCTACGCCGCTACCATGTCATTCCATTAATATACTAAATTGCACCAAGTGGCATAACTTCTGAAATATTCAATTGTTTTTTTATGAAATTGTCAGAAATTATGCGGTCCAGTTCCTAGATGTTCGTCTACAAATTTTACTGCATTCTGATTAATAGTATCCACGGCGCTGCCATGAAATCCCATTAAATGTTAATATCTTATTTACTGTTAGTCCCACTTCGCTCAAATTTTTAAAGTATTTTGGGGGTTAGTTTCTAAAAGATTTTTGCTATTATTTTATAATTTAGCCTTTAAGTATTTTCAACAATTTTTTATGAACTTTAAGGCGAAAATATAATTTCACGGTATATATATTTGGTAGAATACTGTTTTTAAAGTCTTTTACGAGTACGAGGAAGCTGTGTGCCACACCCCATTAGCAGCGTATTTTAAATACTGTTGACATTCCTGTCTAATTTAAAAAAACACTTACGTAGTTTTCTTCTTTTTTAATTTTATAGCTAATTTGTGCGAAAGGATTATTTGACATAACAGAATTAACACCACTCAGAATTGAAGATTTAGGAATCTCAAATCGAGAACGTGACAACATTTTACGGAAACAGGAAGATTTGACAGTACAAAAGTATATTTATCAACTTGGTGCTATGTTTTTGCCTGTGGAGACGATGCGTTCTATGCTTCATGAAACAATTGTTAATATGGTAAGATATTTTTTTTTTTTTTTTTGATAACTCTCGCCTTACAATGACGAATATTTATTAATTTTTTTTTTAATACATAAATTGTTCAAACTAATTAAACATAACAGCATATAAATATTATTACGATATTTCAGTCTAAAAAAAAATATTTTTGCTCTAATTAACTATTTTAAAGTCATTTACGCATTTTAGTGACGTCAGAAGTGTGTACTTTTTTGATAGCTCCTCCCGCTTTACAATGGCGAATATTCATTAATTTTTTTTTTATTACATAAATTGTTCAAACTAATTAAACATAATAGAATATAAATATTATTACGATATTTTAATCTAAAAAAATTTTTTCTACTCCTACTATTAAAAGTAACATTTTGTGCACGGCTAACTATATGTAAAAATTAACAATTGCCCACACTGTGCGGAAATACAGTGGGAAATTATTTCCCGCGCCTTAATATAATAAAAAAGTAGGCTCTTCCGTCAGTTTAATATATAATATATAGAAATAATACTAAAAATATACATATTTGTATGTTGATTATTTATTATTGTTTCCATAGTTTCAAAGTATGCTTTGGCAAAAATTTGAACATCTTAGCACTGACATTATAAATTTAAAAAATTTTTACTACTTATTTAAATTTTATTTTAATTATTTATGTTAAATTTTACGAAAAAAAATGTGCTCGTAGAAAAAGTATAGTGTAAAATACGTGGGAAAAGCTTATTTCTCACTCATATGAATTGTTGCACTCGCCCTGCGGGCTCCCGCAACAAACTCATATTCGTGAGAAATAAGCCTCTTTTCCCACTTGTTGTACAATATACTATTTCCTCTAATTTATAATTATTTTAATTTTTTTTTTTTTTACGCATTTTAGTGACGTCAGTAGTGCCTAATTTTATTTTGCTTGTTTACTACGTTCTCATTTGTTTTGGAATTTTAGCATTTTAAAATAATTAATTAATTTTTTTTATAAAGATTTAAAAAATATATTCAATTTTTTTTATACAATTATGCATATTTTCCTTCAGGCGTCACCGGCCATTAGACGGTTACAAAAAGAAAATATCAAATTGAAAAACGAGAAAAATGATCTTGCGAAAGTCAATGAACAGTTACAACAACGCCTGACCACTTTGTCCAAAGAGTTAAATCTTAATGAAGCTGAAAAACAAGAAATACTTTCAAAAGTCGTTCCACTAGATTCTGACGATGATGATGTGATCATTGTTGAGGAAACAAATACAGGTGACACCGAAGAAAAGGATCCTCTGGCAATAACCGTCGAGGATACATTGAAAATTAGTAACGTGACAAGCCTCTCCGAGGAATATTTACGTAAACAGTCCGAGTCAACCCCCGCCGAGACATTTCAACCAATCGATCGTTCATGTAAAATTGTCAACGGTAAAAAGTATTCTCCAGCGCGAAACAATAATCGTAAGAAAATTGAAAATCCACCAAAACCAACACCACCAGCAGTGGTCGATTTTGAAAACGAGATCACAAAAAATTTCGTCCCAAAAACTATGGAAAACGTTCCAAAAACTGTGCAAAACGTTCCAAAAACAGTGGAAAACGCTCCAAAAACTGTGGAAATCGCTCCAAAAACTGTAGAAAACGTCCCAAAAACTGCAGAAAATGTTCCAAACAATACAATTCAAACTCAACCACCGGCGATGTACGCCCCAATCACTCTTCCGAACGGCCAGTCGGTATTAGTTCCAATCGTGACGTCATCACCGAATCAAACGTTGATCATACAATCGATGAGTTCCACAGCAAATACGCAGACAAGCACGAATTCTACGTCACAGGTGCAGGTGGTCGCCAGAAAAAGAACATCATTACTCGACCATTTGCCGAAGAAAAGTACATCAAATGTAAAAAAGCAATCGGCAGCCACTTCCTCTTTGACCAGTACAACATTTTCTACGGTGGTTCCGCGAAAAATCCAAAAAACTCAATCGATTTTAAAGAAAAATGTGAATGCTTCAGTGGATGATTCTCTATCAGTGGTGACTGAATCGGAAATCATTGAAATTGACTAAGTTATTTTTCATTCCAAGTGTTTGGTTTTTCAAGTTCGTTAAACTGTGATATGATTTCATTTGAAAATTTTGTAATTTTACTGTGAATTGAGTGAAAATTGTTTGTATGACTATAAAATTTGGATCTAAATCAAGAAGGATTAATTATGATGATCATAGAGTACAAATTCTGATATAAAAGTTTCTTAAAAACTTATTAAAACCTCATTTAATAGGATATTTGACATTTTTTCAGGTTTGATCATGTGAAAGTGACGTCACATCACAGTATACACAAATGAACCCTCACTGCTATCTGTCATTTATTTGATAGTTTTAGTATTATATCTAAATTTTAAGATTCCCAATCTTAATCTAATATAATAATTTTATTTTTATACACATCCCTAACTTATTAATGCTCATGTATTAGTAATATTTCAATCAGGTTTTTAGTAATGTGACGTCACTTGTGTCAACGAATCATTAGGCGCCAAGTCAAAAGTCGTAATTTTTATTTACGAAAATAGAGTATTTCTGTAAAAATAAATATAAATTGTGATCCATTATGGTTTGAATCGTCAGTTATGTTATCTGTTAAGGGGGTATTCTAGTCTAGAGGCTCGATTTTGAGGTGATTTTACGGGCGTAATAAAAAAAAAAATACAGTAAACATTTTTAGTATTCATTTTTTTACCAGTTTTTGATATTTAAAAAGTATAAAAATGCACAAAAATTTAAAAAAAAAATCAAAATTTAAATCGGTACAGGCCGGCAAAGTGGGGACTCAAAAAAAGGTGTTTCCTAGTTGACGTGATTTCAACCCTCCTGGTGATCTGAAACATAAAATTTTAGTTAATTTTTAATAAACAAGGTTGTCGAATTAGTTGGACGTAGCCGATTTGAAAAAAAAATTTTTCACAAAATGGCATCCATTTAAAGAAAAATAATATTTTCGCCTCGTTTTTTCAACTTGGAAAATTTTTTAAAAATAAGGAAAAAAATTCTAAAAACCCCTACGTCAGACCAATTTTGATAGTATTAAGAAGGTCTGTACCAAATTTCAAGTAAATCGGTGTATTAGAACTTGAGATATCATGTCAACCGTATCAAAAAAGTAGTTTCGAGTAATTTATATTAAAAATTTGATTTTAACACTGAAAAGATATACAGTACATAGGGAAAAAATAACCATAACTCTGAAAATAATTCGAATTTCCGTAAATCCTTTTAGAGGCTTATTCTTAAAGGTCTGAACTTTAAAAATATGAAAAAAATCCATTTTTTTTCAAATTTCTAGACTAGAATACCCCCTTAAATTGTATTATTAGCAATTATTACATAAGTCAAATACCCTATTAACAATACAGTTTAGTGGTTATAAAATTGAATACGTACAAAATCAGCACTAGTTGTGATAGATGGTATCATAGTTTTTGTTCCACATTTGAAAACATTTTTTGTGGTTAATATTGTATTTTATATAAGTCTAATTCAGTAAGAACAATTTGTATATATACATACTTATATATTATAATAATTTTAATTGTATTTATGTAAATATTGTAACTAATTAAAATGACTGAATATTTTCGTCTAAAATTTTTTTAGTTGTTTACCAAAAATTAAAAAAAAAAATTGATTCTAGTCATGATTATTTTAATTACTGATTTTTTTGAGTTCCAGAACGATTCTAAATCAAATAAAGAGTACAGGGGAAGAACTTGATAACTCTGTGTATATTCATTTATGTTGGTAGAATTGCATTTTTATCAAGTTCTTTTTTCGGTATCCTTCAAGTTTGATATATAATTTTTTTTTTTATGTTGTGCATCAATTTTTCCTTTATTACAAGTGGTTTAGCATTAAAACAATCTCTATAATCGTTCTAAACTACATTAAATAAACTTATAGCTCAAGAACCGACCGTACAAAAATGCGGCCCATAGAGTATGTCGATAAAATTTTAAGAAAAGATGCCATTAATAATGATATTAATTACTAGCAGTACTAATACTACCAATCCAATAACTACCTGAACCATTGGTGGCAGCAGGGAAATCAGCAAGAGGGGTAAACAATTTTTTAACAAAAAAATTACTGTCAGTTGCTTTTAAAACTTATCACAAAAATGATTAAATTGTTTTTCTTCCTAAAATATCCCGTTTTTGAAATATTTCGTGTCGAAAATTTCCAAGCCAATTTGATATTTTGACAATTGTATTTGAGTTGTTATCTTTTTGGGCGTATTATTCGATTTTGTTGTCGATTAATTAGGTTTTTACTGGATTGGCACTGCTAGTAGTTACTGTCATGATTAATATCTTTTTTTATTTTACCGATCGAGCTTTATGGACTCTATTTGTGTACAATCAGTTCTTGTACTATTACCATTAATTTCATTTCAAAAATTTATTATTTCATCTTTGGTATATTTTTCATTCTTTTTCACTAGAAGTATTGCATTTTGTTATTTTTCTGTATACGATTGTCTTTTTCTTTTTGTTTAATTAAATACTAATAATAAAATTAGTTGTTTTAGTTAACCCTTTCACGACCATATTTTAAAAATGTTAGTTTAATATATTTTGAAGTTTAAAATAATTTATTCATGGACTTTTGGTGATTTTAGGGTAAGTTTATCCATTTTGCTATCAAAATTTATATATTCAATTTTCTCCGTTATTTAATTCAATTTTCGGACAATTTTATTAACCCTTTAAATGATTAAGGCGAGTTAATTCGTCCTGCAATATGGCGGCTCGAAATGCTGTGATATGTATATATTCACTGGTATAGGTGCCGCCATCTGTGACAGATTTTCCGAAATACGGTATAATTCTAAATAATGTTCAATTTTATCAACATAGTTTAGTATAATTAATATTTTGTAAATTCCTAAGGTTCACTTTTTTCATGTTGGTTCTTTGACTTTTTTTCTTTTTCTTTTTTTGTAACCTTATCTATTGTACTTATCACTACTGGCAGTAAAAATCCCGGCATTTTGAGACAAAAAATTTTTCCATATGGTTTGTTTAAAAGCGTTAAAAACAGAACGATAATAAATTTAAGACTTAAGAATATTTCTTAATAATATCAATATTTATTTTAAGACCTATTTGATCAAGTCACAAAGCAATAGTTTTACATTTTTTTTAAAATGTTTAATTAAATAATTATTTTATTTTCACTTATAGTTACTATCAGAATTGTTAAAATTTCATCAAAAAAATATGATACTCAAGTATGATGAAGAAATTTTTGAAATTTAAATTGTCCGAAGGCGTAGAGAATTTGATATTAGCAACGGAGGAGGTATAAATTTAGTTACTCATATACTGTGTAGATGGCTCTACCTTTACGTATATGTCGCATATCTTGTATACTATCGATAGTTTTGTTGCTATTATCAATTTGATACAATATACCGAATATACCTATATTTTATCGTAATTTGGACTTAATTTTATCTTTATCGTCATTGAACTAAAAAAAATATTCATTAGTAGCTTTAGCTCTTTAAATATTAATTTTTACGAATTTTAGTTTGACGTTAAGTTTTATCAAAATGTAAATCAAGGGTGAACCATCTCTCAAATTAGGGAATTCTAATTTTTTCTTTAATATTGTACCGTAAAAGCAGTCAACATTGCTTAAATTTTTGATTTAAATTTTAATAAAATGAAGCTAAAATTAATTTAATTATATGTAACATTTTTTAACACAAATTGTAGTATGGCAAAGTTGGCGGACTTTAAGGTGCCTAAAACTAAACTAGCATTAATAAAACTGTATTGAAATTTTTTGATAAAAAGTCTATAAGGAGCATTTACATTTGCAGTAAAACTAAAATAATAATTGAAAAGCCACAATAAAATTTAAATTTACGTCCATTTAAGGAGATTCATGGCGATCATGTACCCCTTGAAACCGTATTTGATCTTACATGCCAAATTTTAGTAAAAAATATGTAAAAAGGACAACTTGGAAAACGTATTATTTGCTTCCAATTTTGTCATTCTATCATATCATTTACGGTTTTTAAAGCTTTGACTTTTGTATAAATAAGCGTGCTCTGAATCAGGACGATTGATTTAGGCTAATTTGGGTGTGAACTTTTTAGTTTTGCTATTAAAATGACGAAATTGCTTTTAAAAATATGACTTATTTGACAGAAATCTTTCTATTAGTGGTCCTATATGCTTAATTTTGGCCAAAACGAAAAGAACTATTTCGAAAATCTCTAACTAGCTTTCAGTTTCATCATTCTATCATTTTATTAACAACTTTTAAGACTTGAAATTTTTTTTAGTAAACTTGATGACGTCACTAAATTAAAAATTTTTTTTCAAGTCAAGCTTTATTAAAGCACTTTGTAACTTGAATTTAAAAGACTTTTCTGACGATATTTCATCCCATTTTCCAATATGGGATTAGTACTTACCTCAAAAAGTTACGAAAAGGTTTTTTTCTTGTATATTAACACTTTCAGTCCCACGGCTTCGGCATCTGAAAATAACCGAAACAACCGCAGAGGCCGATCGCGATCAATGATTAATTGATTACGTATTATGTATGTGTGCGATGTTACCATACCGATGTGTAAATATATACTCAACTCACACAAACACCAAAACACACTACTCTCTTGGTTTCTATAAAATTTTTTTAAAATAAACAATATGAAAACTAATAAAAAGTAGTTTTTTTTTTTTAAATTTATTTTTACCAGTTTGTTATCTAAATTCTCTAATTGATTTGAATGTGTTTGAATGTCAAATATATGTATGTTATGTACGTAACATATAGGGACCGAGCCTGAACTATAGACGGCAGCACTGGCACCGATAGTGGCGCCTTTATATGTCTAAAAATGAAACATATTAATGGTGAATGAGAAATGGGGGAAATAAAAATGAGTGTTACTATGGTGTTACTTGATATGAATTTTTTTTTGCTTGTCAGTTAATAAAAATTAAAAGAAACTGAGGACTCTTGTTGAGAAAAAAGCAATATATCACCAAATTACACGTACATAAACTCTAATGGAAAATACGGAATTTTTGTTATACTTCAATAAAAAATGATACTAAAGATTTAAAATTTTACATAGAAAATAGGTAAATCTCTTTAAACATGTATTCGGAACTTAAAAATAAATAATTAGAAAATATTGTATTATCCGGCGTTGTTGGAAAAAAGTTAATTCTTGGAGTAAATGAATTACTAATTGAAAATCTGGTAACATCTGATAATGTATTAACTGAAGCGTGGTGGAAAATCCAAAAATAAAATGAAATCTTATATTAAACAGAAATATGAATTGGAAAAATTGAAATGAACCCAAGCTAATAACGAATTGTTAATTGAAAATTATTTGAGTTCCTTTTAGTAGTTAAAACAAATAAAACTAATAATCTTGAAAGTTGTTTATTATTGTTCTCTTAATGTGTGAAGAAATAATTATTAAGTGAAATTTTAAATCTTAACTCTGTCGAATATCTTTTCTATAAAAAATTGGCAGAATGACTTTTAAAACAACTATATTAAAAGGAAAAAAATTCAAACCAATTCAGTTATCGTTAAATAATCGTCAAAATCCTTACTGCAACAATTTTATAAATTTCTTCAGTTTTATTTGTTACAAAAGTCACTAGCACGACGTCGATAACTATCCGATGACGATGTCAAACTTGTGAATCCTTCTGGTGAGCACTCTGAGTACATTAATACCTTCTTTTTTACTTTTAACGAGGTTTATGTGTGTATTTCAGTAGTCTGTGATTCTGTGTGTGTCCAGAAAGTTTTGTTTAAATATTTCAGGCCTACAAGTCTTTACAGTTGCCTTTGACGGCTACACAATGAATTTTTCTGACAAGATATGTAACGTTGAAATAGTAGCTATAAATATTTTTTATATATATATATATATAAAAATACGGTGAATTTGGAATATGTAATACACTTAAAGGCTAAAGCTGAATAATACAATCTAGTTTTTAATTTCATGAGTATAATGAACAAACTTTTTTTTGGAAACTTAACTTTTTACTTACTGTAATAACATTTAAAAAACAATTCTGCACATTACATGTAACACCTAGGGGCATATTACGTATGAACTGACTGAGGTAGGTAGAATTGTAGGGGCTGCAAGTATTTCTTCAATAAAAAAAACGAACAGTAAAGACTAATTGTAAATTTGAATGCCCTTTAAGGCTACAATCAATTTCTCCTAAAAAATTCTTTAGGATTTGTAAATACCTCCGTAATACTACGACCCAAACGCGACTGAATTCTTCAATAGAAAGCAACTTGATGGAAAATAGACTATTCGGAGTTACATCACAGAAAATAAATGTACTTAAGAAAGTAAGAATTATAGGTGTAAATAAATGCCTATGACCTATTCTCAAGAAACGTTTTTTATAACTAATATTTTAGAGCAAACGTGTGAAGAAATACCGATGGTGGGAAGCGATATTTAATTTAAACATACTACTGATAACACCCATTATACTATTATATTTTTTTCAATTTTTATGGACTCTAGCTCATGAAAACCTGAATAAAGCTTCGTTTCGGAATTAATAATATACGGATCATAACTTGCATTTTTCGTTTTATTTTTTGAGACAATTTTAATGTTAGCCTCACAGATTGTATTTAAGGGTTTTTTAACGTTAATATTAATTTGCATTTCTGTATATCTTATCCCATCTATGTTGTTTAAATTACACAATTTGGATTGGTAGATTCTTCGAAACATTCTTCATGTAATTACATGTAATGTGCAGAATGACAGCTACTATTACATATGACTTTATTATTACTGGGATATTATCTGCTATGTTAATTCTCTGATTTTGTTATGGTACAGTTCTTTGTGCCCAGTTTTGGAAATTCTAAACCCGCAGTTTTGCAATACTAACATCAATCACATCAGCAAAACATTTGTGAAAATTGGAACAACTTTTAATATAACAATACCTTATTATGAAGTTCATCATACTGATATTAATCCTACTAACAGCATTAATTGATAATTTAATGAGCAAGAAGTGCATTTTAAATATTAAAAAAATTTAATTTGACATCTTTGACATTTAATAACATTATAGACAAGATATCCAAAATATTTAAAAATAGTTATTTGTATCTATGTCATGCCCGAAATGCTTCTCTAAATCTGACACCAGGTGGCAATAATGTCGTCAAGCTCGGTCCCTATAATACAGCCCCGGATCTAAGAGGGAGCAAACCGGGGCCCCTGCCCCGGGCGGCAGTTTTAGGGAGCGCCAAAATCATAATGGGTTGGTCTATGTCGGTAAAATATTTGTTTATTATTTACAAAAAGAATTCAACTGTGAAACTTGTATCTTTTAATTTTTACAAACTTCCAAAAATTGAGTTTTTTCAAATTTTGGAACTTTGAGCCTCTGTATCTTTATTACTCTCTGTTTATTAAAATAAAAAATTAACTTGTATATTGATCGTTTACAAAACCCTCAGTTTTTACCGTTTTTACCATTGCCGCAATGGGAAAAATAGGAATTGTGTGAAGGACTTATATACTTATGAGCTTGTTTAACTCTTTAAATGATTAAGACGAGTTAACTTGTCTTATATATACATGGCGGCTCAGAATGCTGAGATCAATGACGTTGGTGGACTAGTCATTTTGTTAGATGATCTGAAGCCAAACACTGGTGCTCCTACTGTCAGCTTTTTAGTAGTCTGTGTGTTGTTTGCATTGACAAAATATCTGCATCTCGTTTTATTTTACATGTGTGTTAATATGTGTGAATATGTGTGTAGGCTTCATTTCTGTAATATTCACATAAACTGTATGCCATCTCCACCCCACCTCCGTGGCTGAGATATGTATTATATATTCACTGGTACAGGTGTCGCCATCTGACAGATTTTCCGAAATACGGTATAATTCTATAGGGTTCATTTTTTTGATTTTGGGATCTTTGATTTTTTTTTCTTTTTCTTTTTTTGTAACCTTATCTATTGTACTTATCACTGGCAGTAAAAAGTCCGGCATTTTGAGACAAAAAATTTTTCCACATTATGGTTTGTTTAAAAGGATTAAGAATTTATCTCAAACACTGGTGTGAGGGGGCGCCACTGTCAAGTTTCTGCCCCGAATCTAAAAAATCGTAGATCCGGGGCTGCTGACATATATTATGTACATGTTGAATAATTTTATGTATTTGTTTGTATAAAGCTTCTTTAAAAATATTGTCGGCTTCCGGGGAAGTTTACTGTGAAAAGTGCTCGGGCCTCACTTGTTAAAAATTTCGTGCTGATAGGCCAAAAAATGTAGGAATTATGAGAAAAAGGTTCCAAGACATTTCCTTCGTAACCCTAAAAAGTACTATCCATTGCAATTTTCATATACAAGTAATTTTTGAATTTCAAACATGACGAAAGGTTCTTCAATAATAAAACTAATTGTAAGTACTTAAGCAGAAGAGGAGAAGTATAAATATGTGTATGGTGTGTATGTAATGAGGGGAAACCATAGTTATTTGAAAACATTTTTGTGTACAGGCACCCTACCTGCCGCAATCATCTGCTACACGAAACATGTGAAAGAATTTCTGATACATTCGTCTGTCAACCGTGGACTTGTAACGACTTAGTTACTGATGCCGGCTACTCTCTGTGTTCTCATATCGTGAATACATGTGCTTTAAAAATATAATAAAAATAATTATCAAAAATAATAAATAAATAAACTTGTTTGTGCCATTCAGTGCCAAGTGGACAGAACAATATTTGTGTTTAAAAACATTAAATTTGATTTCGTGTCAATAATCAAAAATATACAATAACAATGGATTTATTGTGTGTCGAACGTATAACTGACAATAATTTTGCACAAATTGATCCAAATATATTTCAAGATTTTCGTGTAATTAAAAATATGTTGGACATTGAAGAGAGTTATATGCCAAATTGTAATTATTTTCGCGATGTGCAAAATGACATACAGCCATTTATGCGAAAAGTTGTAACGACTTGGATGTTAGAGGTATGTGTCAAATTGATAACTAATTTTTAAAAAAAATATGTTTAACGGTTTTCAAACTGTTTTTGTCGGTGTTTAATGATTTAAGTAGTTTGTTAAATTGATTAATGAAACAGTTTCATTTTGGTTTGCTGTCTTGTAAATTATTTAAAAAAATTTTCTAGTTACATTTTAGTAGTTTAAAGTTACCAACCTGATACTAACGGTTTTTCATGGGATTCCCCAAGATAGGATTATCAATAAATTCTGATTATTAAGTATGTATATTATTTTTAATGACTGTTTAAAAAATTGAGCTTTTTGTAAAAGTTCTAAAAATTTTCGACCTATCAATAAACTGCAAATAGTTAAAAAATTTAACAAAATCGAGAAAATTTAATATTAAATTTTTAGTCGACAATATTTTTTACTGTAATTTATGAATGAAACTTTATTTTATTATCAAAGTAGGTAGATTTAAAAGAATTCAGTAAAATGACTTATCAGATAATTTTTTTTTCAAGACATGTGTATTTCAAAAATTTAGATATCAGCAAATATTTGAAAGAAAAAGAAAATTATAACTTTACAGTAGCTGGAAAAATTAAGTATACAGATAAATTGGTATTTAAAAAACAAAATATTTAAACATCTTATAAGTTTGGTTTTTTTTTTTTTTTGTTTTCAAGTAAAAACTTCTATAGCGAGTGTGCTTAAGGGTCCGTCCACACGACACAAGCTTTACCACCGACTTACTTGCGCAAACCAGTTTGTGCAAGTAAACATGTACGTATGGACGGGAAAAAACGTAGCGACTTACTTGCACAAACCTGGTTTGCGCAGGTAAGTCGGTGGTAAAGCTTGAGCGTGTGGACGGGCCCTTACACGCACTCACAATTTTTTTTTTATTTTTATAAACCTGTTGGATTTCTGAAACACGTGTACAGGTGTATATTATACTGTGGTAAGGTATTAAACCGAAATTTTGATTCATTCTTAGTATATGTCAACCTAGAATTTTTAAAAATTAAAAAAATTCAATTCTGAAGGACACTTAAATTATATTTAAAAATTAATAGGTATTAAATATGGTTTTGTTCTACTACTAAAATCTACTCTACAAAGAGTTGTTCGTTCTAAGTTACGTATTCTAACTCAAAAAGACATGAAGGAAAACTAACATTTATTTACTTGAATAAGGGTATTCAAATTTTGTAATTTACCTCAAAACTACTCCAACTATTTAATTTATAAATTTCATTCAGATTTGTAGAGTTAGTTTATAACTAAACCCTAAAATTTAAATAAATACATAATGTAGTTTTGAGATGAATTACAAAATTTGAAATTCTAAAGTTGATTTTGAAAAAATGGGAGGACATCGTTAACTATTAGTCCATTAACTATTTATCCATTCCTTTTAATCAAGATACGTGACCTACAATGGCGTTAGGTAGGATTGATTAGAAAATTAAAAAAAAAAAGTTAAAAATAATTCGAATAATACATTAAAAAAAGTCTTTCCAAGAACTTTTGTGCTCATTTACGATCATTTTAGTTCAAATCTAAGTATAGAATACTAAGTTTAAAAAAAAATACTAATGTTCACTTTCATTAGAAATGATTCAAAATTAATAAATTGTGGGGTACATACAATTGAGGGATATTTCGTATAAAATTGATTCCCTTATTAATCCATTAATTTTGTAAATCACTGTATAGTACAGAATACAGCGAAGAAAATCAATTTTTGTTATGTACGTTAAAAAAGAATTAATTAATTTTAAATACTTAAAATAAGCAAAATTTATTGGAAGAAAGACCACGTCAGTATGAAACACAAACAAAGAAGCGCTGAACTAACGGTATCATCTTAAAATATATGTAAATCACCTGCAAAAAAAGAAAAAAAAACAATCAAAAATTTTTTACAAAAGTCAATATTCTGACCCATTTCTTTATTTATTTATAATAAAAATTTTGCTTGCAAAAATGTGACGCAAATAATGTATTTAAAAATGTTCTTTTGTTATATAAGTAATAAAAAAAAATGGCGGATAATAAAAATGTATCAGGCACACAAAATGTCAGTGCAACGTTTTGAACAATTGAATTCGATTTTTTGAAATGTTGAATTGTTTTGAATTGTAGAGAAAAACACAAATAGAAATATTTATTGAATATTTTTGTTTTTGTAAAAATTAAATAAATTTAAAAGTTCGAAAACAATAATCGATTTTACCTATAATTGGAATTTTTTCAACGGGTCAAAATTCAAGATAACAATTTGTAAACAATAAAACAAATACAATGGAACCTCTGTTAACCGGACAGCATTTTCACGCGATAATTTCTTTTGAATAATATATTATTCCGAAATTCTACATAAAGTCAGTTATTTATAGTGCTCCATATCGTTTACTAAAGGACTCAAGATTAGCTATTTTCATATTTCAGTGGTAATTTTCGCGTGAAAATGCTGTCCGGTTAAGAGAGGTTCCACTGTATTTTACTTTGCAAAAAATATGTATAATACCACATTTATTTTTAATTGTGACAATTGTTTCAAGTTTAATTGTTCATTTTCACACAAAGTTTTAGTTTCAAAATAAGCAAGCAATTAAGCTTGAAACAATTGTCACCTTAAAAATAAACGTGTAAAGTATTTATTTTATTATTTAGGTACAAATATGGAAGACCATAAAGTAATGCTTAAATCAGTGAATATTATTTGAACAATTGCTTAAACATTTTCAAAATTTAATTTTTTTTGACTTGGCCAAGTGCATGTCCATCAGACACGTATTAAATTTGGGTTTCGTAGCAAGAGTTTTTCGTAACTTTGCTTTCTCTTGTAATATAAAAAATATTTTTTTATTACTCATGCGGGAGAAGTACTAACTTGGCGCACACATTTCTGTACGCAAAATCACTGTTTGCCCACTGTACTCTTCCCGTATACTTTTTTGCGTGTGGAAAGTAACTTACCACACGCAAATTGACAATAAAATACGCAAAACCGCCTCTTAATTTTTCATTTAATAAATATTTCATAATTATTTCTATAGAAACCACCAACAAAGTAATTTAAACGATAATTAATTCAGAAAAAAAAGACGAACACTTAAAAATATTATTTTAAAAAGTAATAAAAATGTCAAAAATAGTGATAATAATAGGAAAAAGTATGTGAAATTCGTAATAAAAAATAGTATGTGCAACTCGTGCGGGATTGTCGATTGCTCACTACGTTCGTGCGCTCAACTTTACTTTCGTGGGCAATCAACAATTTCCCGCACTTATTGCACAATATACTATTTTATGATAAAAACAAATAAATATGGTGTATATTTTTAATAAACCAACGAACTATAGTATTCTCTCAATTTTTTTCGCAGGTGTGCGAAGAACAAACCTGCGAAGACCAAGTATTCCCGTTGGCTGTTAATTTTATGGACAGATTTTTATGTTTGTGTCGAATATCGCGACAACAGTTACAACTTCTCGGCGCCACCACGTTACTGATGGCCTCAAAAATTCGACAGTGTCATCCGTTACCGGTCGATTTACTTTGCGCGTACACGGATAACAGTATCACACCTTCAGAACTTCGGGTAAGTAAGATCTTTCGATTATTTTTTTTTATTGCCCAAAAAAACAATTGAGATTATGATAATAATTTTTTATTATTCATGCGGGAGAAGTACTAACTTGGCGCACACATTTCTGTACGCAAAATAGCTGTTTGCCCACTGTACTCTTCCCGCATACTTTTTTACGTGTGGAAAGTAACTTTCCACACGTAAATTGACAATAAAACACGCAAAATTTAATTAAATTTTTTTTTTTTTTTTAATAAATATTTTAGTTTTTTATATATAGTTTTTTATAAATATTTTTTTTCTAAAATTTTTCAAAAAAAATTTTTGAAAAATTTTTTCGAAAAGTTCTTAAAAAAATTTTTTTTTGAAAATTTTTTAAGAAATTTTTTTTTTTTTTATAAATTAAATACTGTTATTGATAAAAATGTGAAAAAAGCTGAGAAAATTTTTTTTTCATTTGGTTGAAGATTATGAAAGTTTAAGACCAAAAAAAAAGGACCTTTAATTTTTTCAAAAATTCAATCGAATGAAACACAAAAACAGCTCGATGGATTAAACTGAAACTCGGTGAGGTTTTTGTGGATATATTGAACTGTAAAAGGCACACTTAACATTAGTGGTTTTCTCGAAGTTTTTATAATTCAGCGCTTGATTTTCCAAAGAGCCACCAAAAGCTCTTTTTTTCTTGATTTTTCAAATTCATGTAAAGTATGCAAAAAAATTTTTTTCTGAAAAGACAATTGTTAATCCTTGTAGAGAATTTATTCGAGTTTTTAAAACACCCGTTCAATTTTCCGTGTGATCATTGGTTGCTGAGATATCGATGGTCAAAGACGAAATGATCCTTTTCCATTCAAAGTCCGATATCTCAGCGAGAAATGGTCGTATAAAAGTCTATAAAAAAGCAAATTAAAGCCGAATGAACAAGTTATCCGGTCCATATGGTGGTTAAGTCGGAAATATTTTTTTCAAGTCCCTGGACCAAAAAAAAACCGAAAAAATTTCGAAAATTTTTTTTTCAGTGTATTTATTAGGATTGCGCCACTCACGTTGCTTTGAAAATTTTTTTATCGCAAGATCTCGAAACTAACAACTTCCAGCTTTAAATTGATTTGCTTACGACTCCGATACGACCATTTTTCACGAAGATACAGCCTTCCGCCATAGTCCCGGGCTCAAGTCGCGTCCTGACAGTGGCTGTAATAGCTGAATTCCATTCTGGAAATTCGCTAAAATGAAATAAAATGTCTCCATTTGTTTTATCGTGTTTACAAAAGCAACTTCTAAGGAAATCGTGAGGTTTTGAGTGTTTTGAGTTATGTATTTACGATGAAACTTGTTTTATGCGGATCCGATCCACCGCGTAAAAACACTAAACTTTTTATAGCTATTTCCACCGCTTAAAAAAAGGTTCAGGCTGTGTGTTATATATACCTGATGATGAGTTAATTACACGAAAGCTAGCTCGTAACAATGTAATCAAATGTTTATTATTTTATAATTAAGGATGTTTGGATAATTTAAATTAATTATAAAAACCCCGGGCTTGCTTGGTATGGCTCGTGCCACGTACAAAGTAAAAAGTCATCCGGTCGGATGGCACGAATCAAGATATTTCGTGTATACGAACGATGATTACGTATTTCCGTAACACGGCCACTAAGATGTCTTAAGAAACCACAATAGAACACAAAAATGATGTGAATAATTCTTGCGCATTTCCTTAGCGGGGCTTAAAAAACCTTGTATCCTGTTAATATATTCAGCGGTAGTAAAGGACTCCTTGACTTATTAACCCCGTTTATTTTACCTACTTCTATTTGGTCACTGGAGTGGAAACTCGAACGAAAGAATGAATGAAATAGATCTTGTTGTGTAAGTAAGACAATTATTTGTCAACTTAAGTCAACTAATTGGCCCTGATTCATATCACAAAATGAGAAGTGGTAGAGGCACGATTCTGTCGTGTGTAAAAAAATTTTTTGAATGTCATTTGATTTTTATCATAATTAATTTTTTTGTTTTGTAATTTTGTAATTGTTTTGTGTCTTAGATGGACTTCCGCCCACAATAGGGTTCTTGACTGAAGTTACGAGAATATTCTAAAAGCATTGTTTTTCCATCTAAACGTCAATGTCAATATTTATAACCTCAAAACTTTGATTATATTCATAAAATGTCAAAGTAAAAGCAAGTATTTATTTGAATTCTGGTCGATTATTGTTACTATATATATAAGCTAATAGAAATATTCAAAAGAAAACACAATTTTATCTCATCGATGAAAATTATCAAAATCGACATATCTAGCTACAAAATGTTACGTCATTTTCAAGAAATGGCACGTTTTCACTAATTTGAATATTTGTTGAAAAATGGCGATTTTCAAAATAAAATTTCTAAATAGTTATCAAATCTTTTTATGACATTTTTTTGACATTTTTTTGAAAATTTCAAAATAAAGTGACGTTTAATAGTAGGGTTACAAATAATTTTTTGTTAGGTTTTTGTAGAATCTGGTAAATAGAAATCGTAATAAGTACTTGCTTTGAAAAATCAAACAGTATTAAAAAAAATTCTTTTCCTTAAAGAAAATAGTAAAATAATGTACAAACATCGTCCTGATAAACTGGTATATTTGTCCACCTTGAGCGCTGTAATCGATTTTCGTATCCCCCTCCAGGCAAAAGCTCGTAGCGAATACAAAATTTCAAAATGATTAGGAACAGTGTTATTGGGAAAAAAAAAATTATTCTTGGAATAAATGAATTATTAACCTAAAATCTGTCAACATTTGGCATTCAGAAACAAAATAACATCCTATATAGTCTACAAAATCGAAAACGTAAAAAAATTTTCAAAAAATTGTAGATTTTTACACAATTTTAGACTTTATGGACGCAAGGTCGTTAAAAGTAACACAATTACACCATTCTGCAATCGCTTCATTATTCAACAGCGATTTACAGTAACGCAATTGAATCGAAGCACAGGCCATTTGGTAGCACGGTTAAATCTCGCGACTAAATCGCCAGTGTGAAACCAGTCTACTAGTTTTCACAGCCTATTCCGTAGTAATCTACACGGAGAGAATATCATAATCATATAATTTTTGTAGAGAAAATTTTTCAGAACAATTACCATGCTCTCTTATAATGCGTGCGCGATCGACGACCAAAGTAAAAAATATTTTACGATCATGTAAATATTATTAAATTGAAACGTAAAAAGTATGGGAATGGAATTTTTTACTGTGCTGTTTTACAGATTTTACGGAGCTAATATTACGGAAAGAATATTCTATCCTTTAAATTTTCTATGATTAATTATAATTTTTATATTTTTACCGTACGAAATTGAATATGTTCGCCTTTTACATGTCGATTGTAGTGCTGAGCACAGTAATTTTTCTATGAATTTTCTCTCCGTGTAGCAAATTTCATCTTGAAGAAATTGGTTGGTTATTGTTATGATTTACATTTTAAGATTTTTTATTGATAACTTTATTAATGAAAGGCTTTTTGAAATAGATATTATCAAGGGTTGATTGTAAAAGGGATTGTTAGAAAAAAAAATTTAAAAATAGTAAACTTTATTAATTTTTCAAGAACGGTTTTAACCCGTTAGCAATGTTCTATGAAAACAAATTCAAAATTACCATGATAAAAACGTACCAAAAAAAAAAAAATTTCAATAGTTCCAATTTTTTTTATTCAAAAAATCTATTTTAACCGCCTATTTCCTTTGAATTAAAGATTTTTCATATGTTATTGTTGTATATTAATACCCACTTACGTAACCGTAAGAAGAAATAGATTGCAGGGTGCATAAATAGTAAGCAACCCCAACCCCAAACATTACCTGCCTCCGGACGTTTTTGTGTATACGTTACGTTGAAACGTCCACCCCGTTAAAGGTCCCGTTGTGGAATATGATGGACACACCTGGATCATGATTTCTCTCATCAACGATAAGAAAATACGTACGATACGACGGACAGGCGAGGGGGAAAGTTGTATGTAATTTCTTGAAAGAAATGTGTCAAAGTTACATCTGGTGGACAGTTTAGTTCTCATAAAATAGATTAATTTACCCGAAGGCATCTAAATTAAAATTGCATCAGGCAGGGTGTTGCATCCCCCTTTTTTTTTAAACACTGTGAAATCTAGTTTTATGGGAAAATAGATCAGAGTTAAAATACAAGGTTTGGGTACTATTCTTGTACGGGACCCTATTGTAACTTTATACGACATATTTAATCAATTTCTTTGTGAATTTTCTCACAAATAAATTCTCCTAATATTTTGTATATAGTCATAGTGTATACATTTTGAGAGCAGTAACTTGACTTTTTTTTTATAATTTTTAGCATAAAATAAGTATAGGACATTTAAGTACAGTTTTTATGGTTTATTAAAAAAATAGATAAATATATTCGACAATGGAGTATTTGACAGTATCAAAGAAAAACACTAAAAACAAATTTTAATGAAAATTGATAATAAAAGACAGCAATTTATTATGCTAATTCAATTTTTTTTTTCAAAGATTAACGTTTTTCAGCTATAAATTACGTCAGCAGAAATGAGCTGTGACGTTGTTTCTCTTATATTTCAACACTGTCGCCACTAGGGTCGCTACGTAAATTCCGGTTAGCAAACATAACTATGGAAATTAATCAAAATTTAATTAATTTTTTTAAAAATCAACAATTTTTTTTTCCTAGTTATAAGAAAAATAAACAATAATTGATACTAATGAACGTTTTCGCGCAAATTTTGAGAACAAATATTAAGTTAATTTTTTCTAACGATTTTTGGCATTATTTTGAAAAATTAAAATTATATACATGCATAATACCATAAATATGCGTATTTTAGAATAGTTTCCCAAAATTAGTCAAATTCCCCTACTCGAGGGTTAATTACATGATTTTTTAGGAGTTACATGAATTTTGTTTAAGCCAAAAAAAAAACTATGTTTTCAACTTTTTTTTTGCAATATAAGAAAATATAATTTATTCTAACTTTTGGAATATTATTATTTAGGTATATATTATTTTGAGATACTGTAAAAAAATTTTCATGAAAAAAGATGAAAATTAAGCCATTGGCAGCTAGCTGTCGAAAATCGCTGATTTTTCGCCGTAGGCAGAGTAACTTGTGAAATCCTTATCCAAAACCAAAAACTAAAATTTTTTTTATTAGTTGATGCTTATGGCTTGTACTTGAACGAAGAATTACTGTTTCCGTTCGTTACATCTCATTTTACAAATAGAAAATCACGAAAAAAGCACGAAAATTTTTTGTTTATAACGCTATCAAAAATTGAAATTTCATTCTTTTTAAAACCCTTCGTTCAAGTACAAGCCTAAAGTACACTGCTGATCCGATTGAGAGAAAGAAAAATGCATATGTGTTGGTCACACAGATATAAAAAGAAACATTAGGAATTTTTGTGTAAACAAATCATTATGTATGTATACAGGGTGGAATTTTAATAACTCTTATACTTTTGGTGAATTTCGATAAAATTTTACGATGATTTGGAACAGAATTTGTTGGAAACAACATAGCTATGTTTTAAGCTATGTTGTTTCCAACAAATTCTATTCTAAATCATCGTAAAATTTTATCGAAATTCACCAAAAGTATAAGAGTTATTAAAATTCCACCCTGTATACATACATAATGATTTGTTTACACAAAAATTCCTAATGTTTCTTTTTATATCTGTGTGACCAATACATATGCATTTTTCTTTCTCTTAATCGCATCAGCAGTGTATATACTAATAGATAATTTTTTTTTTTTTTTTGATTTCGGATAAGGATTACATAAGTTACTCTGTCTACGGCGAAAAATCAGCGATTTTCGACAATTAGCTGCCAATGGTTTAATTTTCATCTTTTTTTCAAGAGTTCCAAGAGTTTTCTACTGATGTGTATAAAACCAGGGTCGGACTTACTGGCGGGACTGTTCAGGTAAATTTTGAAATAGAGTCGATATGGTTTGGTATATTAAAATTTAAATAGCATATTATATGAAGAAAACTACATGAAAAATTCTAGTTTACCTGTATTTGTTCAAAGTGGCTGGACAGATAGGCTAACTTCAAAAATGCATCACTGCTTGCATGAGACAGAGTCAAAAGTTCAAAAACGCATCAGACGCATCACAACGAAAAATCAAAAGTTCATTTTTGCATTTGATGCCTCAAAATAATGCATCAAGAAATTTGGTGATGCGTGTCCAAGATGCATGTAATGTGTATAATGTAGAATTATAACTACTTGCCATATTATGTAGGTATTAACACCAACAGGAATAATTCCGAAAAACAAATTGTTGAAAAAGATTAATGTATTTACCTTTGATTAAAATTGTTTAAACTATTTGAATACATCTTGCACTCAAAATAGGTATGTAATATTTTTTATTCAAATAATTTCAATATTTTCAATTTCAAGTAAGTTCAAGTTGAAATTTAAAGATAATATACCTATACAAGGACTTTATTGCTATATTATCTATAGTCTATCATGCTACATTATCTGTTTTATCTATAACCAAATCAGAGGCTAAATGATGCCAATATCCCGTTCAAAAATATCGAATGTGCATCAAATTTCAAGAGAGCATCAGCAGCGCATCATGTAGTATTAGACGCATCAGAAAAGTCATGATGCTGCATCGATGCGGTAAAGTTTACATTTTTGAAGTTACCCTTAATTGTATTATTATTATTTTTTTGTGTTTTTTTCCTTAGGGTGGTCAGTTTCTCCAAGTAAAAAAAAAATATCCAACAGAAATTTTGCAATTTTTTCCATCACCCAATTGTTCCGGATCGTTTAAGTGCAATAAAAACAAACAATATATTTCCTTACCATTTTTCTCCCCCAAAACAAAAACAACTTTTTTTTCTTTCATATTCATTTGTGTGAGGGTGGAATTAATTTTTACAAGAATGTGGTTAGCAGCTTGGTTAGGTGCATCATACATATGTACATATGTATGTAAAATTCCTTCGCTTCGCTCACTTATTTCTTTGCTTACTGAAGCTGATCCATTTCACATGCACAAAGTAGCAATTAAATGTCATCAGTGATAGTCGTTAAGTTAGTACGAGAAAAAAGGGAGAAGCGGGACAGGTAAAAATGTGCGGCCGGGCACCCTCCCCCATATTAGTAAGGTGGTTGTCAAAAGAAATAATATCAAATTACCAAAAACATAATCAATTGACCTATCGACCCGTTACGCTGTTATTAACCTAGTTCACCCAGTTTTTTTTTTGTTATTACTATAATTTGTAGTGTGTTGTTTATTTGTTTTAACCAGAGGTTAAGTACCTGTTTTAACATGGAATTATTATTATTATTATTTTTTATAGGAAGGAAAGGGTTTTTTCTTTTATTTAGCAGTGATGGGTAGGTCTGGGAACATTTTGCGTTTCTGTAGTCTCAACTTGAAAAATTTATACTATAATAATACAGTAGACTCTCGTTAATTCAAAGCTGCGATAATTCGAAACTCTCTATAATTCAAAGGTATCACGAGTTCCCTACAAAATCTCTTTATATTTCGAACTAAAACAATACATTTTTATATACTTGGTAATTCGAACGAAAAAATCATTACTATGTAACAAAACGACGCGTCAACAATTCGAACTCATCGGCGTCAAACACTCGACAATTCAAAGTTGCAGAGAGAAAGAGATAGAAAGATTATAAGTACATTTTGAGACAAGTTCAACTTCATTCATCGCAAATGCTTAAAAAATTAAAATTGTTACTTGCGATAATTCGAACCTCTCTATAATTCGTAATATTTTAAGAGTCCCTCGAGTTTCGAATTAACGAGAGTCGGCTGTATATGAGTGGTTTAAAAGTTTAGATGTCTGTTTGTTTTTAGGACAAAAATTTGGTAATCAGACTAATTTAACGTAGTTGCACCGGGATAGTCAGATACAAAAGTATATCTTAGCGAAAAAATGTTCTTTTATCAAAAACTAGCCGTACTCGCGACGTCGTTCGCGTAATGCATTGTTATAAACTCAATGAGAAGGATGTAAGTGTAATAATTATACAGAACTTGTAAAGAATAATAATTTTTGTGTAATGCATGCACATGTTCAAAATGGTTTTACTATTTTCCCGTGGGAATGAGGCATTTTCCCGGAGTAAAAAGTATCTTAAATGTTGCCCTATCACCACACCAAATTTTATTAAAATCCGTCCAATAGTTTTTGCTTAATGTGTGCACATGCTTAAAATGGTTTTTTCATTTTCCCGTGGGAATCAGAAATTTTCCCGGAGTACAAAGTATTTTAGATGTTGACCCAGGTAATAAGGGCTCGTATTATTGGTATTGAATAAAATAAATATCTGGAGAAGTTTCGTTAAAATCCTTTGAAAAAATCGTTTTATCGACAAAAGGTTCAAAATAATTCTAGATATGTGGAACTAGAAGGTGCAAAATTTGGTCAAATTTTTAACATTCGAAAAAAATAAACTAAAAATTTTGAATTTTTCAATTTTTCCAGTCTCTATCTATGGAAATTAATGAAATTAAAAGCAGTTTTTTTTCCCATAAGTCACGTGGTTTAGAGGAATTTCAACCGGGAGACGAAATTCGAAACATTTTATAAAATATAATTTTTAGAAGTTTTTTAACAGGATTTGATTCCTAATGCCCTTAAAAATGTTTCCACTCAATAAATTTTGATTCTTTGTAATCTTTGAACGGATTGGCTTTTTTCTGATTTTTTTTTTATACAGCTCTTTTTATGGCCTTATAGGGCAGTCTAAGAAATGAAAGATAAATCTATTTTTCTGTGGGAAAACTTTGAAGACTCAAAATACCGATAATGATGATAATACAAATTAATGTTTAATGCTTTCAATAAAGTATTTTTAAAATTTTGGGAATATTTCACTTTTTTAATCAAGAAAATCTCGAGGGCCTAAGAACTCCGAGAAATAGTAACATTTCGACACAACTACTACTTCCCTTGAGCAGTAATAATATGTTCCGCGAAAACACACCATTCGCTTCATCTTTTATTACACATACTTTTATTAAATTATTGTTTTATAGCGGAAACCAAACATCATACTGACTTATTTATTCCAGTCATTCTTTAACTAACGTGTGACCCCATAAATTTCCAGTTTCCTTTTTGATTGATTTGTGACTGAACAACTTACACCAGACAAACAAAAACAACACTAAAAAATTATTATTAAAATATGACATAGGTATATAAAAAAAAAAAATTTGGCAAGGGTGTATTAGATATGCGTTAAGTCAGGATTTAGTAGTTCAATGGCTATCATTTTTTACAGTGCGAAGTGTTTGGTTGATGTTTTTTCAAAAATTCCCACCAGTTGGGCGCCACCATACCGTGGAGATCGTGTATTATGACCATTTTGTTATTTGTATTGTGTATTTCTTGCTTGATCGATATTTGGTGTCCAGTTTGAATTAAATGATTATCTAAACCATTTACTTTCAGTTTTAATAATAGTTTTTAAAAAAATGACACTGTCTCTTAAATTGCGTAAGATCCGACACTGATCATTACAAAGTGATCAAGTGCAGGTAGACCACAAAATGCGATAACAGAAATGACAAATTCATAAGGATTTCCTTGTTAAAACCAGAGTAGGTAAAGTGGCTCCCAAATCCTTCAGTAGTACCCCGTTGATTTTTATTACCTAGATGTAAACTGGCTCCCTAAATGGTCAGCAAGGATGTGTCAACACTGTATATATACCAATATAATTCTTTGTTTTTAACTACTGCAATAGAAAAAAACATGTGTTAACCCTCTGCAGAGTAGGGAGCGAGTTTACATAGGTCACTAGCAGACCCGGGAACCAGATTACGCTGTAAAAATGGTCAAGGGAACGAGTTTACCTTTGTCTACGAAATCCTAAAAACAAATACCAACACCAATGTCAAAATAATTAATGAAAGTATTTTTTTGTTATTAAATGTTGGTAATAATCATTTCCTGGACAATTGCAAAATAAGAAGATTCATACTTGATACTTAACTAGGGAAATGTGTAAGTCTGTGGAGCAAGTGGGACGGTCGCTGAGATTATATACTGTACCGAGACGGAAGGGGTGGGGGGGGGTACTCGCGCGATTTTTACAATGAACATTTGTAATAAATAATAAAAGAAACAAAAAAAAATTCTATCTATACAAGTTGAGCTGTTGACTGGCTGATGGTGCTCACTGTTGCTGCTGTTTGGTCGACGGTCTCGTGGAGCTGAATGATGTGCGCGGATGATCTTGACCCTGACTGACGCGCGTAGTACACTGAATTGTGTGACTGTGGGAATGAAATCGCAGGGTTACAGACCTATCAATTGAGGGAGTACAAATATAATTTCGCGACATCTACATACGATGATGATGATGCTGATATCTCCCTGCTATCTCGTATAATCGTTCTCCTTGCCTTGTATATAAGTGACATTTATTAATAAAACCGAAATTATAATAATATTGCGTTGCAATTCAGTTTTAATATCAGAAACTGAAGGACAGCCATTCTTTTGTTACGTACGTGACATTTTCATGCCGTGTACACGCCTTCTTATAAGAAAAAAAATTCGTCAAGTGCGTGTTTTTGACACGCACTAAGTAATGTCACCTCAGTGAAAGTGTTTATGATTTTTTGGCTCGTTTTTTAAGTAGAGTGAGAATACAGCCCTCTTGCGTTTATTCAATATATGCATGTACAACTTTATAATACAGTGATACAGCCCTCTTGCGTTCATTCAATATATGCATGTACAACTCTATAATTATTATATTATACCTCATTTCAGATACAATTGATCATGAGTTTTCGTTAAAAAATTAAATAATTCTTATATTCGAAACAAATCAATCTTCTATTCTTTTCTAAAAACAAACTGCAAATTTAAAATTTACGTAAATGCAATAATAAAAGAGATAAAGCCAAGAAAACAGAAATTATTTAAATTCAAAATGACGAAGCATGGTTAAATTTAACTGAAATGAACCATATATTATTATTATTATTATTATTATTATTATTATTATTATTATTAATTTTTCCCCCACTATAATCACACAACGAGATTAGTATGTCATCCTTCGGTGACATAAAAAATAGAAGTTATTTTTTTCTTATAAATTTTTAACACTAAGCAGATAGACAAATGTGTAAACAATATTTGTACTGAATATAAAATACATAACAATATTAGTTTTAATGCTAGAGCTAATAAAGTTTGTGTTACGGACGTGACAAAACAGGCACTTTCTTGTCATGTACGTAACCCAGCTAACATTAAAACTAATAATGTTATGTATTTTATATTCAGTACAAATATTGTTTACACATTTGTCTATCTGCTTAGTATTGAAAATTTATAAGAAAAAAAATAGAAGAAAAAAATATAAGAGGAACCAATTAGAAAATTCAAATTACACAAAACTGTGAATTTAAAAATAGGTAGTACCGTTCAAACCACCTAATTTCGACACCTATCGCCAGACCATATTTTACGTCAAACTGTGTATAATTACAGCTGAACCTCTTTTTATGCGGTGGATGTTATGTAGCTACCACAAAACACTATACCTGTATGTTATGCATACAGAGCTTGTACTTGTTCATGTGTCATATCGTGTCGTGTATATGGGTGATTGCTATACGTACCACCTATGTACTGATCTATGACATCAATGCATACACAGTTGTTGATTGAAATTTAGTAGTCTGATTTGACCTTGTATGTATATTATGTACGTTTACACATCAAAATCTACCCGAATATTAATTTCAATAATTAATATTTCATTTTATCGTTCGTCAACACGATTTTTTTTTGTGCAATTATATAAATTGCATATTTCAAAGAATATTTTTAAACATTTTTTATTATGGTATCTACTCTTATAATATACTTACTATAATTTTTAAAATGAAAAAATGCTGCTTAGAATATTTTTTCCTAATAGCTCTGTGTTAAAAATTTGATTTTTAATCGTCAATTACTTTAATAAATGATCTATGAAGGCCTTAAAATCTTTGAGGGAAGATAACTATGTAATTGGACTTGTCAATTCTCTAAAATTAAAATTTTTATCTATTATTAGGTTTGACGCACGAACGTCCTTAAACCTGGCACAGGGTGAAAAAATCCAAACTAAACTTATTCTCAATTGATTAAAATTTGAATTGAAACACAGAGATCATAAAATTTCAAAATTTTCAATGACCCTGTAATACACATGCTGCAAATAATGTACGTCTGGCCTGGCGTCAAATATCAATCACGCAGGAATAAACACTGCGAGAGTGAGGAGGGACTTGGTGATCTGAATTTGTGAATTTTTTCAAAACCACACCAAACATATTACATTGTAAGCTCAATCTCTTTTTTTTTCAATATTTCAAAATAAACACACTGGCAATAAAATGAGTTTAAAATTAGTTATTTTGATTATTTTTTATTATACAGAATTTTTTGTATCAATTTAAAAAAAAAAGAAGAATAAAGCAGATCATTGATTATTATTCATGTGTAATCACTGTAACAGCCAGACCAGACTCACTAATATATGTGTGGATCTCATGGACCCCAGCAGAGTTTAATTATATGTCAATAATAAATTTAATAAAAAGTGAACATTTTTTTTCTGACTGTGTCGGCCTTGTTAGAAACAGATTGTATGTGATTTAATTGGCGGGGAGATATATTTAGGTTGCTGCTTATTTCGAATTGTGTCAATAGCACTGAATCTAGGATAGATAAATTATTTATCAAAATCCAACTGCAGGTAAAAATGAATGAGTAATATCAAAGTTTGCGACAACCTGCATGAAAAATATTAGAAAAATTAAAATAAAATTGTTCTACATGTTTCAATCATTTAAATGATCATCTTCAGGAAATCAAAAAACTCAATTGTGAAACAACTGAGAAATAAGAAAAAAAATCAAAAGGACATAACCTTTAAAATCAATTGGATGTCAAACTGACAAACGGAAAAACAATGTTAAAATAGCGAACCCCATAAGAAATAGGGAAAGTCAAACCGTGATAAGATTGAACGAAGAAGAATAGCAGAAAAAATAGATGCGACCCAAATACTTACCGTATCAGGGACATCAAGTTACAACTAAGAATAGAACGTCGTAGAAAAATCCGCTGATATCAGTCCCTTTTTTTGTTTTTAAAAAAAAAGGTGGTGTCTTACATAATTTCTTTGTGACTGATCGCATCTATTTTTTCTGCTATTCTTCTTCGTTCAATCTTATCACGGTTTGACTTTCCCTATTTCTTATGGGGTTCGCTATTTTAACATTGTTTTTCCGTTTGTCAGTTTGACATCCAATTGATTTTAAAGGTTATGTCCTTTTGATTTTTTTTCTTATTTCTCAGTTGTTTCACAATTGAGTTTTTGATTTCCTGAAGATGAGCATTTAAATGATTGAAACATGTAGAACAATTTTATTTTAATTTTTCTAATATATTTCATGCAGGTTGTCGCAAACTTTGATATTACTAGGATAGATAAGTTAGTGTAGTTATGTGGACATGGTGGTAAGCCTGAATTTATGATTCATGTGGTTAGGGCTGCTTTTTTTTTGGCTTTCGAAGAAAAGAAGAAAAAAATGGCTTTTGTTTTTCCCAGGTTTTTCGCAATATATAAGGGTTTTTATTTCCCTGTCCATATTATAGACCATAAAAGAAAAGTATGGTAATCAAGCCAATTTGGGTATATGCAATCTTTATCGGATCATGAAGTTTAAAGACGTAAGGAACCCAAAAAACCATAAAAGCAGATGAAAATTCTAGTGATGAGCAAAACTAGTCTTGGTTTTGCAGTCTTGTCTTGGTCTTGCATTTTTTGCAAGACCAAGACCAAGACTATGTATACCAAGAACAAGACCAAAACTATAAGTATGACTGCAAGACCAATACCAAGACTCAAGTGAGCAAGACCAAGACAAAAGAAAGAAAAAAGCAAGACTCTTGCTAAACTATTTAAATAGTTTCAAAGTATAATTAATACCGTAAAGAGAGAAAATTCTGATTTTAGAAGGAAAATATTCGGTAATAAAAAAATGCAAGAAAGTGCAAAATCTTTTAGCAATACCAAGACCAAGACTGCATTTTGCAAGACCAAGACTCAAACTGCTCTAGCAAGACCAAGACCAAGACTGCAAAGTCTTGGTCTTGGTCTTGCATTTGCTCATCACTAGAAAATTCCCGAATGTGATATGAAACCAGGCTAAAAATAATTTAGTATTGGGACATTAATAGGAACAAAATTTGGTCACATTTTATCCATTGGTTTTCGTATTATGGCCGTTCATAACATTTTGAAAAAATCAGAAAGTTTTGGATTTTTTTATTTATTTTGGACCTTTTTTTATGAAAATCGATGAAACTTGGTGGGAAATTATACTAATGGTCCTCGTGAATTTGTTTCAGATATTCTTATTTGAGAAGTTGAGAAGTTTTTTTTTTTAAATTTTGCAGTAAGGTAGCACTAATAAGTAATTGATTTTTCCAGAACAGCGTCATTAAAATATGAATTTTCCCGTCTAACTTCAACTAGGAGCGAACTTTTGACTCAAATAGCTTCTTTTAAAAATCTCCCAACCACCCTTAAAAGTGTATTAAATATTGATTATTTATAACCTTTGAATGTAATTGGTTTTTTCATAATTAATTATGTATGTATCAATCCCTTATCGATTACCGACTCCAATCTCCACTTTTCGGGAGATTTCAAATAAGGTCCTACAAATGTATCGTCAGCCTTTTTAACAATTTCAAAAGCGATATTTTTAAAATATTGGCGGTCGCATAGAAAATCGTTAATGTTCCAGTAATCGCTTAATAGACCGCATCGTTAACGAGTCAGTGTCTGTTATTCGGACGAACAAAAAAAGAGTAATTACCATACTATGTACTTGACTTGTAAAAATTGGCGGGAAAACTCCTCAACTTTAAACCATATCATTTTCTTTCAACCATATGTTGTAAAAAATTTACGCTCTTTGATTACAAACTTGGGAAAAATTACACAAATTAGTGCGTGTGTGTGTGTTTTTGAAAAGACCCATCCATCGGTGCATCGTAAATAGGGAACCAAGTTTCGTGTAGTTACAAAAACACACCACCATGTTGATGTTCTTCTGTCGTCTTCTTGTGAAACGGAAATAATGTTTACTACTGCATTCAAGCAGAACCGAATGAATATATATCATCAAACACGAAAAACTCGATCGGGGACAGATCCCGCCAAGAAGATTTTTGACCGCGACTGTTAATTGTTGCGCCACAACTGTACATCATCATATTAATTTGGTCATTGCGCTCGCCAGTCAGTCGGTTACTTTTTCAAATTCCGTAGACGATCGGTCAGCGAATTTGATACGCCGCAATATATTTTTTTTCGCCGCGTCTTTTGTCTATTGTGACGATGAGGCAAGGCAAATGACTTTGCTGCTTGCTATCTCGTATTTTTTTTTTTATTTTATTAAATTACTGAAAATATTAAATTACGTTACAGAAAAAAAAATTGTACTTATTTTGCAAATTTTAAATTTGATAATGAATGGAAACCATTTATGTTTTTAAATGAATTTTTAACATTTTTTTCATTAAAAAAAAAAAAAAAACAGTATGTAAATAATTAAATTATGTAATCGGTAATTACTGTCTACTTAATATGTGTTGGACATTTAAACCATTGTTCATTTTTTGAGAAAATCATTTATTTTGTATAGGTTGAGAATGTGTTTTTAGTCGATTTGGAATTAAATTAATTAGTAATAGGTTCCCATTTTTAAGGCACTTGATAATTTTGAAGTAGTGATGAGCAAAATCAGTCTTTTGGTATTGTTTTTTTTGCAAAACCCAAGTACAGTAGAATGCCGATTAACTACCACTGGATTATCCGTCAGTCTCTGGCATTAGGTCTCTGGCATAGTTTTCAAACTCATACATACATAATCCCATAGAATCAGAGTTGTGCGTGTAATTTACTTCGGGTAAATTACACAGTTTTTTACATGTAAAAAACTTTGTAATTTACACATACTTGTTTTGATAAAAAAACTGTAAAAAATGTAAAAAACTAATTTTTTTAAAATTTAATAGATATGTAAGCGTTACTGATGGTATTCCATATCTTATTGAAGTATTTGCTATATTTGCAAAGTAAAACTTAATAATTAAGTAATTTGAAAATTAAAAATATAAATGGGGACAAACAGGAAAAAGAAAGGTTAGTTTTGATAGAATAATTTATTTAAGAATTGAATATTAAAAAGATTTTTATTTATTCAGTTAAATTTTATTAAAGGTATCAATCATCTTCATCATCATTATCATCAGTGATTTTATTGTTATTATAATTTAAAGAGAGATAAATATGTAGTAGTTTTTTTGATCTGTCAAAACTCAGTTTGTTAATTTGGAAATTTAAAGCTTTGTATTCAGTTGTGGATGGCCTTCCACCAGCAGAAAATCATTTTTGTGTCGACATTTTGTTTACCTACACTTTTTTTCATGTAAACGTATAAACAAGTAATAACCGTCAAAATAAATTGTTTGTCAGTGAAATGACAAATGATTTAAGTATTTTACATTTTTTACAATTTTTTACAGTTTTTTACGTATTTTACAATTTTTTACATAAATATGTAAAAAAACTGGTTTTTTACATCACATAGCACAACTCTGCATAGAATAGAACATCTTGTTAAAATAAAGAATATGAAATTGGTTTATTTTGGTAATGGTTATGTAGGGATTTTACCCTTTTGTAACCTAAAGCTTTTTCTTATTGTAATCAAAAGTTTATATCAAAAACTTTGTAAAATTGCATAATATATATTAAATACGCATTATAAACTTGTAAACATTTTCATTTTCTTCCCCAAAACTAGTAATAAAATCAATTTGTTAAGAAATTTCTGTTATATCAATCTAATTCGATTAAGCGTCACAGTCTCGGTGCTAATGGTGACGGTTAATTGAAGTTCTACTGTACCCCCACTTCAGTACTCTGCACTAGTGTTGTCGAACCGACAAGCAGTTAGTCGATTAATCCACTAAAGTTGCTTTTCAGACAAAATTAGTCATTAATCGAAAATACTGAATGAACAATAGTCGACTAATCGATTAAATTTTTAATCGAATTCATGCATAGGGTAACCTATGTAACATCTTTCAAAAACGATGTTTTCTTTTGAATTTAATTACTGACTTTTAATATATTTTTTAAGCAAAAGGAGGATATGACGTATCACAATGTGTCAATCACATAAAAGTGAAAAATTATACAAATAGATAACTTTTTAGTTCCTATTTTTGGACTCTAATAAATAATACAAAATAATAACAAATTAGTCGCTTTAGCCATTTAAAAAAAATTAATCATTTTAATCATTTAGTCGAAGGTAAAATAGTCGACTAAAAAATGATTAAATGTAAACAAAATTAGTCAACTAAACCGATTAATCGATTAATTATTCGACATCACTACTCTGCACTAGTAATGTCGAATGGTTAATCGATTTATAAGTTTAGCCGACTAATTTTGTTTATATTTTGTCATTTTTTAGTCGACTATTTTATTCTCGACTAAATGACTAAAATTATTAATTTTTTTAAAAATGACTAATAACGACTGATTTAATAATTTTTCTGTATTATTTATTAGATTCCAAAAAATGAAAATTAAAAATATCTGTTTTTATTTGATTTTTCACTTGTATGTGATTGACACATTGTGATACCTTAGTTATGTCATTTTTTTCCATAAAAAATATCAAAAATCAATAAAATTAAAAAAAAAAAAAAACAAGGTTACCCTATTCAAGAATTAGATTAAAAATTTAGTTGATTAGTCGACTATTTTATACTCACTATTGTCGACTGTTGACTAATTTTGCCTGAAAAATAACTTTAGTAAATTAATCGACTAATTACTCCTTGGCTCGATATCACTACTCTGCACGAAGCGATTACCACACTTTATCTAGATTATGAATCCTAAATTTTTTCAAACCCGTATTGTCGTGGAACGTTTTTGAGAACCAAATAATGATATTAATCACTAAAATTGAAGATAATAAACTCCGATAAATACAAATTGTCCTCAATTCTCCAGAATAGTGCAAAAAATATTATTTACTGTCCAACAGAAGAGGGTTGATATATAATATTTTGAATAATTACCATAATTACATTTTTTTTTTTTGGGGACAATTTGTGACATAATTGCAGAAATGCACCCTTTTTTGTACACTAGTACGGTGTATATAGGTATTGTTATAATGCAATAACCCATACAATCTAATAGGAGCTGCTAGTGAATGCAATTATGGCTATTGTTTTACAAAATTTGAATAAATTCCCATAATTATAATATCGTTTATCGGAAAAGAATCATTTATTAAAGATCCATTATCATCTTCCTTGTACTAACCACCGTAGGTACAGAGTTTTGCGCACGGACAAAATTAGTTTGGTCATTCATAACCAATAATTATAATTATCTATCAGTTTTTTATTGTATGGGAAAATCTATTGTGGTTTTGTTTCTATATATTGTTGATGGGTTACGGTTTTTGACACATTTTTGTGAACGTCCACGCAGGTGAAGTAATTTTGTGCTGATTTCGTGTTTATACATATTATATAGGTATTTCCGAATAATTTTGAAAGGTGAATGGTTAGCAAAAATTGTTTTGCTACATGTAGATGAACTTTATTGGATGAAATTTTGTATAAGCTAAAAATTCTTCGACGTCGTTCAGTAAATCTGCATCTTCTTTTTTGAGATACGTAACTTTTTTTTTTTCAATGAGAGTGATTTTCTGTCATTAGACTTATTCGATGGACTTATCCCTTCGAACAAGTACCCCCCCCGTGCAGGCCCGAGGAGAGGGTGGGGTAGCCGGTGTTCCAGCCCCGGGGCCCGGACTGGAAGAGGGGCCCGTAGTTGTCGTTAAGGGGCCCAAAAAAAATTAAAAAGAACTTAAACTAAAATTTTTTTTAAAATGTGATTTTTTTCCCGGGGCCCGGCATTTCTTTCCACGGCCCTGAGTACGTGAGAGGTAGTGATGGAGACTATCGATAGTCCCCGATTATCGATAGTTATCGATAGTCAGTCGTGAAACTATCGATAGTTATCGATAGTTTTTGTTACCAAAATCATGTTTTATAGAACTTTTAAATTAATACTATAATGGAACAATTGGTTGTCCAGATTGTATTTATCCAAAATCTCACATTTTCGAACTTACTATATCTCCTAAGAAATTTTAATATTTTTTAACAAACATTTTATTGAAAAAGATTCCTTGAACTTTAGGTTTAAAAAATTAATTACGAATGCTTTTCGCGGGTTTTATAGTCAAAATTAATGATGAAAAAGAGGTATTACCGGAAAACAACAAAGTAGATAAATATTGAATAAATATGAAACATACAATTTAGAAAACAAACATATTTTTATTACGTGCAATTATTGCAAGTTTGTATAAAAACTTCAATGCACAAAATTTCTTGGCTATCATTAGGGTGTGCCAAAAAAAAAAGATTTTTTCTCGCTTTCCGCTCAAAATATCGTAGAATACGTCTAAACAAACATCCTCACCAAAGCGCAGCTCAAAATTCCAATTTTTAGAGGTGCATCAATAACACAGGAAAAACGATTTTTTATATTATTTACTCCTGCAAACTATGAAGAAATTTTTTTTCAATAAAATGAATCAAAGCACCTTATTAAGCATTAAATTTTGGACCAAAAATTTCATTGAGTCAAATTTCTATCACCAATATTTCACTTTCTACAGAGCCTTAAAATTTCTAGAATTTTCAAAAATAAAAATGGTATTTTGCAAAGTAAAGTATTTGTTTATTATTTACAAATATGGAATACCATAAAGTAGCGCTCAAATCGATTAATAGCAACTTTTAAATTAAGAAACAGAATAAAAAAAATTGCAGAAAAACTTGTACAATTTCAAATTTGGCTGTGAAGATTGAATCCTAACCTATCGATAACTTCGCACGCTCAACTATTTGGCTACTACTCTCAAATACATAAAAAATGCAAATCAAAGGGCTTAGCTTAGGTTCGTCTTTACACTGGTGTTTTAAAATTCCAATTTTTTTTGGTAGAAACACTTCAAGCTTGGATTCAAATTGATTCTGTACTTTTCTCAAACTAAAACGTTTTACAAAAATGGTGAATATTTTTAACAACGACCCCTTTTAATTTGTACTAATTAATCATCGGGTAATTACCAATATATATTACCATACATTGTATAAATATTCTAATAAATAACCCAATTTTGGTTAGGCTAATTACTTTTTAATAACAATGTGGTCGATTTGGTTATTTATTTATTTATTTATTTATTTTTTTTTGTATTGTAAATATTTACGTATCGGTAAATAATTAATATGGGCCATAGATGGGGCATCAAGTAAAAAAAACAAACATCGCGTGATATTTTCGAAAAGAAATCATCTTTTTTTGTACCGTAAACCAATTTGAATTAATGTGTCCATATGACATTCTAAAAATTTTAAATAATACCCAGAAAATTTTTTGATTACAGAGTTGGGAAATGTTGGTGCTGTCAAAATTACGATGGGACATTACGGCAATCACCGGTTTCGATTATGTCGATCACGTAATCGAGCGAGTGGAGTGGGGCGTTGAAAATCCATTTGTACGACGACATTCTCATACGCTGGTGGCTCTTTGTTATACAGGTAAGAATGATCATATTACTCTAATCCAGTTTAACCTGGCGTGTGTCGCAATGTCAAAATCTCAAAAAATTCTGAGTTACTTTTTGGAGTGTCTACTACATGGCCCAGCAGTTTCCAGAGTCAAAAGTTTAAAACTGTTATTAATAAAAATCGACCAGTAGTCCAAAAAGCATGAAAAATAAAATTTTGTAGAAAAATTCCTAACTCTACAATGAAGGAATATTAAAACAAATGGTTTTAGGTTGTTATAGCTTATACTATGAGCTTTCAAATGAATATAATTTTTTTGGCATTGGCTCCAAAAAGTTGAATTATTCAAGCACCTGAAAATGGGGAATATTTACAGGCAAGTCATAATAAACGGAACAGTAATTATTTGGCACAAAATGAGTTTTTATTATTGAAAATATAAAAGAAATTAAATAATAATAAAAAAAACAGAAAAAGCAAAAAAGTAAAGAAAAAAAATGGAGCAAATTTTTGTTTTATATAAAAAAATTAAAAAAAAAAAATGAAAAAATAAAGTCGCGATTCCACTGCTGTGCACGTTATCCATGTCATCTAAGGTAGATCCATCAATGAATTATAACGGTATACAGTAATTTATTTTAGGTTTAAAAAAACTGAAAAACTACGACAAAGATAAAAATAACACCATTCACTTACCTTCGAAAATACTGACGCCGTGTGTACACTGACCCTTTTAGGGAACGGATGAAACTTTCACTCGCTCTCATCAGCAAGTCAATCGCCAGACCCGGGCATCCATTGGACCTTGAGTCCCCACTACTAACTAAATTTTTTACGGAGGGTAGCCAAAGCCCGCGCTTTATTCATGCGAGAGAAATTTGAGTCTTAAATTTCGACTGTTCCTTTAAAGACCCAGTGTACACACGCCGGGTTAATTATGGTTGATTGTTTTTAACACTGTGAGGTCCGAGCACTTTTACAGTAAACTTTCCCGGAAACCGGCAATATTTTTAAAGAAATTTTATATAAACAAATACATAAAATGATTCAACATGTCCAACTATGTGATACGTATACATATACATATACATATTTGACATTCAAACATATTCAAATCAATTAGAGAATTACAGAAAGTTTAGATAACAAACTGGTAAAAATAAATAAAAAAACAAACAGATACTTTTATTAGTTTTATATTGTTTATTTTAAAATTTTTTATAGAGACCAAGAGAGTAGTGTGTGTTGGTGTTTGTGTGAGTTGAGCATATACACATCGGGTGTGGTAACATCGCACACATACGTATTGTACATAATATTTAATCAATTAATCATTGATCGCGAGCGGCCTCTGCGGTTGTTTTGATTATTTTCGGATGCCGAAACCGTGAGACTGAAAGTGTTAATGTATGCTTGTGCATGTTTCAATTCAAAACAAAAACAAAAAAAAAACAAAACAAAATTAATTATTTTATGAGACACCTTGCATTTATAAAATGAAATATACGCAGGCATTTAAAATTTGGTTTTGGTAGGTAAATTATACAAAATACAGGAAATAAGTCAAAAATTTTGATCGAAATTTTTTGTTATTTGAAAATGACATTTTTAGTCGAGGGGAGAGTGTGTCTGAGATTAGATCATGGATCCTTTTTGTGTCACCCTTAGATATATATCTATATGGGTGATTGTTTGCGTTATTATCACTGCTGAAATCAAAATTTTTATTTTATTTCATTTTTATTGACTTAATCGACAATTTGTTTTTTTCAATTTCCTTGAGTGAATTCTTTTACACTGTTGGTTGTTATAAGTGGACTTGGGAAAACTGTGGTCCCTAACAGAATTACCATATAAAATATTTTGGATTGGGGGGCTATAAATTTTATTACAAAGCTGAGGATTCTCCTCTGGATTTGAAGACTAGCCTAAGGAAGCTTTTGAGAACAAATCAGTAAAAATAAAAAATTACTAATTTTTCATAATTTAATATATAATTTTAATTTTAAAAATAATTTAAAAGAATTAATGTTGAATAAATAAGTGGTTAACTGTAATAGAAATTATTTGAGCCGAATTGAAAATATACATATCTCTATTTAACCTCCAACCATCCCTGCTGATGTAATTTAAACAAGTTGCATATCAATAGATAGCTCTTTAGAAAAGAGTAATATCGCCAATTTAAACTTTTGCTCTATCTCTTACCGTTTTCGAAATATTTGACAAATTAAATTTTTACCCCAATTTTTGAAGGGTGATTTCACCCCTTCAAACCGTTTTACAGCCTCTAAAAAAAATACGTGTCTCTTATTTTTCGATCTTCTACAACATATCAAAGAATAAACAAAATCGGAGGGGTACACCCCCGTGATGCTCCTTGTAAGTAGATTGAACTTCTTCTGTCCAAGTGTCCATATCTCTTCTTCCAATTAAAATATTGGTGATATACATGCATTAAAACGTTGATTATCCAAACCAGTTGGATGGGACCGAGGGCTGATTTTCGTTAAAAATGTATTGAAATTCACAAGAAAATACCTGAAAAATATTTTGGATATTATTCACGCATTTTCTAGAGCTCTATACGTGATTATTGCAACATTCCCGCCTGGAACCTTTTTTTTTTAATTTCTACCCTTCAAGGTTCGCTTTCGATCAAAGGCACCCGTAAGAAAATTTGAAGGGCGGGCTAGAATTGGGGGTAAGAAATTTTTTAATATTTTGGATGCCGAATGGCGATTTGTAAGTAGCCATAAAAAGTTTCAATTCTGACATTCAGGGTCGGCGAGAGAAATGACGGGTTCTGGGGTTCAAAAAAAATTTTTTAAACATTTTTGTGACAAATTTTTTAAAAATTTTTTAAACAAGTGGCGAGCAAAAAAAGAAGAAAAACGTTTTTCTTTTCCGGACCCCTTATTTACTGTCTGGGTCCGACATTTTTACATAACCCCCCCCCCCCCCAGAAACAGTATTGGCGAGCAAAAAAAAACATCGTGTTTTTCTTGCCCGGGCCACTTTGAAATTTTTCCCCAAACCTAATACAATTAACAATTAAAAATAAAAATTTCCCCAAAAGCCAGGGGGGTTGCCCCCTGCCACGGGTATGGGCGCTCTTGCGACGTTCGGATAGTCGATGTTCTATAATGTAAGTAAATTTTCTAGAGTATTCTATTCGCGATCTTTTACTGATTTCTGTGTAGATTTGTATTTTAGCTTTGATTAAATTTTTGGAGAGGATGTTAGTAGTAGTTTTTTAAGAGTTTGGGATCCTCCATCCCTCCATCCAACTTTTTGAGCGACCTCGGCAGGTGGTAAAACTACCGAGGCGGTTCTAGAAGCCTCCGGCGGTGGGTGGAGCAAAAATTTTTTTTCTAGCCTAGTGGAACTTGATCCAACCTAAGAGAACCTAAGGAAATTTGGTGTAACCTAACAAATATTTTCTAACCTAAGAATTCCCTAATAGATGGCGCAGCCACCTTCGAGCTTTGTAAATTCCATAATAGATGACGCAGTCACCTTTGATAGCGTTGCTGGTCTGGATTCCTGTGTGTAAGTTTGAAAAATTGTCAATAGATGGTGCTGAAAATCCTTTTTGATAGTTAAAAGATGGCGTAGTACCGCGAACATTGTACCTTGATTCATAATTTTATCATATTTTTATCTGAAAAAACAGGTTTATACAGGTTTCCTCTAACTAAAAACACATTTTTTTTAATTTTTAATTTTTATTTTTTTTATTAAATAAAACACATTTTTAATTTTTTTAATTTTTTTTAATTTTTCTTATTTTAATAAATTTATTTAAAAGAAATATTTTACAATAAAAATGTTTAAATGTTATTACGATAATATTTGTATATGGATATGACATTTTCCATGGCGCAAGTTGCTCTGGAATGATGGTCTCATTGAGGACTATTGTATATCGATTTACACATATTTTGTAACAATATTCGTCAATGGATTATATTGAACCACTCGGTCATGTAGTAGAAGACAGAATGCTGATGTATTCTCCGGCACCTCCTTCAACGTTTTAAATTCAATTCGAATATCCACTGGTCCACTTTTCAATGTTTCGTTTTGATGAGAACAATCGATGAATATAATTGGCGCGATATTCTTGAATTGCGTTTTGCTTAAAAGTGGTTCATTCTTCTTACAATCATAATATGCTTGTTGAAATTTCGAATACATGTGATATGCTACTGCATATCTATCATTACTGAAATCCAAATTCAAATCCATGTACGGGTATTTCGCAGAATTTAAATAAACTTTGACGTCTGAAAGTTCACAGTGATCGAAAATACTGGAATCTTTATCTTTTTTATTTCGTCGATTCGTTTGCAGAGCGAATATAATGTAGCGTGGTTTCTCCAGTTGAGTCGATGTTTTCACCGTCCAAATGTTTTGTCTCGCTGTTGGAATCGTTGGCTGTATATGCATATCCCATGATCGAAAAGCAATTGTAATATCTCGACTATTTTCCACATATTTCAACAACTTCAGTTTCTGTTCATCTGCAACCGTAACGTGTGGAACCATCCATTGAATTTTATGTATATGGAAAGTGACGTCATCCGTTGGTGATATGACTGCATCGTGATCCGTCCGAGCTCGAGTCAGAATTAGTTGATGTTTCGCATTGATGATAACTTTCTTGTAATGGTTAAGAAATCCAAACATCCGCGCCAATGGTAGACAGAAATTGAAGTAGCCTTTTTCCGTTACTTTAATTGTTTCACCTGGACACCATCCGGCGTTGTAGAGTAGTTTGCTTTCATTTTCGTTTAATGCCAAATAATTGATTAACGTTGTTGTCGGTCCCACGTACTTGCATTGATCGATTTCCACGTCGTTCAGTTCATATCGTATTTCTTCAAACAGGTACGCCAATGAATTGTTGGATAATTCCGCTGTAGTCGATACTGTTTTATCACTCTTCAACAATTGTCCTTCCACATACAGACAACTTTCGTGCGGCAGCAGGATCAGATCTTGGTTTTGACAGCAGATTCGTATTTCGTCGCTGTTTCCAAACGCATTTAGAAACGGCGAATAGCAGTGATACTCGATGTTTGAAATGCTCTCATCGAAATCGATTCCAGTATTGATGCTTAAAATGCTGCTCATTTTCTCCTCTTCAGCTTGAAACCCAATTGTCGAAGAAATTGTTTGTTCTCTCTTGTTAATGGTGGTCGTTGTTGCTTCTTCCTCGCCGATCCGTTCACCTTGGTGGCAAGTTGTAGACTGATCGGTCGCACCGCATTTTCGTCTTTAAATACCAACATTTTCACGCCGGCTTCAAATGCAGCTTTACTGTTATCGTTTCGCCTCGAAAATTCACTAAATTGCCGTCTTGATCCACAATTCGTAAAACTAGAGATGTTATCCGTCTCACGGTCACCGGCATATAAATAACTGTATTCGGTGATTCGCTTATTTTATACCCAGGTTCCACTTGAATCGAAAACGAATAAATATTATGTGCTGGAACGTTGTTCAGGTAGCTGTTCGTTGTAATGTTTGTTTCAACTTGTATCAGATTCACTTTCATGATATTCGTTGGTTTATCCGAATAGTGGTAATGACCAGCTGCAAGTTTTCGCTTACTGAAGCCAAGTAGCGAGCCAATTGTTCGTTCTTGATCGAAATGAATTGTTTCCGTACATTTTATTTCACTTTTTAGCGTATTGTTATTCGCACGAAGTATAAGTTGCGGGCTATCACCCGGTTTTCTCTTCTCTAGTATCCGATCTTCTATTTGAAACTCCAAATCTTCCAGATCATAATTGCCAACAGGTATCTCGATGCATTTCACTTCATCATCACCGTAATGGAATAAATTATTTGTTCCGTCGATATTTGGCACTGCATTGTATGTTTCAAAATTGACCAACCCGCATACATAATCACCTGGTAAATCGATGGGTGGAAAATACTCAGCCGTTAATATAGATGAATCACCACTTAACGTTAATGTTAACGACATGGTGACTAAGATACGAATGACAGAAAATTCTTACCACGGGTATATTTAAAGTATAGATGAGAAGTGCAACAAAATTATTGAAAATAATTTGTATTCCATAAAAATTCTAGACATAAATGTCCACAGTTGTACTGTTCATAATTTTGATATCTGTTATAATTATATTTAATATTATTGCCATGTAAATATTGTACAACTTCTGCGGGTGGTGACAAATTTCCAAAACTATCAAAGTATTCGACGTTCTTGTTATCTTTGGCGTACGCTACCCAATGGCTTCCTGGTCCTGATGAATTATCCAAATTGACGACTCCACACTCCTTTCGCCTTGGCCGTTTCGGTAAATCATCTCTCATGAACACGCCACGAAAATTGGATAAATATTTGTTTCCAAACTGATAAATGTCGCGATCAGTTAATGGTCGATCGGGTAGCTCGCTTAGCGGTTTTTTGATTCGATGTAAAGTCCCAAACCTCTTCTGTATGGTTTCAAATAAAGTCCAGTTCCAGATTTGGATCCAAGTGCAATTGCTTCCATCATCCTGTTATGACGTTCATTTTCATCCAATTGTTTCTTTGCTGTTTTATAAGCATTCACTGCTTTCGCAACACCGGCAAGTGATCCTACAGCAGACAGGCCGGCAAAAAGTGGAACCAGGAATGGTAAAATTCCACCAGTTTTTGGAATTGGAATGATTCTCGGTGTTGTAAATTGACTGTCCTTCTTCTTCTTGAAAATATTCTTCGCAGCTTTTAGTGCAAATTTTATCGCATTCTTAATAGTTTTCGGTTTCTTTTTCTTCAATATGCTTCTCAAATCACGAATTCCGGCACCAAATATTAATTTCTGTCCTTTTTTGTTCTTCTTCTTTGAATGACCCATTTCTAGTTTTACTTTCGACTTCATCGCGTTCGTTACAGTCCAAGCAGCAGCTCGCTAGCCAAGATTTGCGTCCGACGATTTAACTCGCTCCCACGCTTTATCAGCTAGTATTAAATCAGGTTTATGTCGATCTTGAATATCTTTAAACTGTGAATAGGCGATGTCGTGTTCTTTGCATGCAGCGTCCAATTTGTTGATACCCGGATCACCTCGTAACAATCGCTGGCGCAGTCTAGTTCCAGGTCCACAATACTGATAGCCAGGTATATGAAGTTCAAATGGTAATTTGTTGATTATTCCGTTTACTATACCACAACCAGATCTTCTCACACCGCTTGTCTTCTCACGACTAACTGCTAGTTGTTTCCGCGTCAACATTTAAAAGTGAACTGAAAACAAAAGAACAGATGCTGTACTATTTATATATGTTATAAATATGCTGGAAATTTACTCAACTTTATTAGTATGTCACAACCGGATCTTTTCACACCGCTTGTCTTCTCACGACTAACTGCTAGCTGTTTCCGCGTCGACATTTAAAGTGAACTGAAAACAAAAGAACAGATGCTGTACTATTTATATATGTTATAAATATGTTGGAAATTTACTCAACTTTATTAGTATACCACAACCGGATCTTCTCACACCGCTTGTCTTCTCACGACTAACTGCTAGTTGTTTCCGCGTCGACATTTAAAGTGAACTGAAAACAAAAGAACAGATGCTGTACTATTTATATATGTTATAAATATGCTGGAAATTTACTCAACTTTATTAGTATGAGAAATAGTGTTATCTGATCAACATCGACGACGATGTCTTCTTCATTCGTTAAACAACCGGAGACGCTGCCAATGGAAAATTTCGAAGTTTCTTTGAACGAGACTAATATCAAGAAAAATGGTCCACTGTTGCCGACGAGTATTAGAGCGATCATCTGCGGTCCAAGTGGATGCGGCAAAACGTCACTTCTACTATCACTTATTCAGGATCCTAATGGTGTGGCATTTGAAAACATATACATCTATTCCAAATCATTACACCAACCGAAATATCAATATCTGAAACGAATCATTAAAGGTGTTAAAGGTTTGGGTTATTTTACATACTCTAATAACGATGACGTCATACCACCGAAAGAAGCGCGACCAAATTCGCTGGTAATATTCGACGATGTATCTGCGCGGGAGAAAAAAGCCATAATAGAAGAATATTTTAGCCACTCTCGACACTACAATGATGATTGTTTACTTGACGCAAACGTATACAGCGGCACCCAAACATCATGTACGGGATAATGCGAATCTTGTTGCAGTCTTCAAACAGGATGATCTCAACCTCAGACATATCTACGATGATCATATTAACTCCGACATGTCGTTCAATCAATTCAAAGAATTATGCAGAGAGTGTTGGCGTGATAACTATGGATTTTTAACTATTTGCAAAGAAGATGATATACGCAATGGAAGATACCGAAGCAAGTTTGACCACTTCTGGAAAGGATAAACATCTGAAAGCCGCTTCTAAGCTGGTTCTAAGCTGCTTCCAAGCTGGTTCTAAGCTGCTTCCAAGCTGGTTCTAAGCTGCTTCCAAGCTGGTTCTAAGCTGCTTCCAAGCTGGTTCTAAGCTGCTCCCAAGCTGGTTCTAAGCTGCTTCCAAGCTGGTTCTAAGCTGCTCCTAAGCTGCACCTAAACTGCTACCAAGCTGCTTCTATATTGATCCAAACATTTTTCGAACCGGTTTGGTAGCTGGTATAGCAGTTTCGAACTGGTCCGCCTAAATACGACCATATAAATACAGCAGTCGCATGCGATAGAGCTTCAGTTTTTGAGAAATCGTTCTAAGAAGCAGTCATCGAGATGGATAAAAAGACGATTAAAAAGAACATTATAAAAGCGACAAGCAATATACGTAAAAAATTTAATGCTTTACGATCTGGAAAACTGGAGTCAAATATGCTGCTACAAAGTACACTGGAACCAGTCACTACTCCGCTTAAAGAAATAGCTACAAAGTTAAATGGTGACAAGAAGAAACATCCTATTAAAGTGGAAATAAAAGAAGAAGAAGATGCGCAAGTATCGAATGCGTTCACACCTAAAATTAAAAAGAAAAAATTGGAAAAACAAACGGCAAACTACTATACTCTACCAACAAAGGAGGAGGAAGATACTTCAATACAAGATATTCCAGAAGATGTTTTTGAAACGTATCCAGAAGAAGAACAAAATGTATTTGAAACACCGAAATTTCTTGGATCAGCGCAAAGTGTTGCTCGAAAATTGATGCCAGCAGCTGAAGATTTACCAAAACAGTTTGGTCCAATAGCAAGAAAATACTTACAACTATACCTTCAACCCAACAGCGGAATTGATGTGGTATACGGACCATACAAAAAAGATGATGAATGGATGATTGGAAATCAGTCGTTTCAAATAGCTGGTGATGATATAATAATTGGTGATATTGTGTACGAAGGAACACCTGGATTATATGAATTGATTTTCATGAACTCGCCAAAAATTGGTTCATATCATACCAAAGATTTAAATGCGTATAAACAAATTTTAAAGCAAACAAATGCACACAGACGAAATTACAGTCCAAACCAGCAAATAAAAGGGAGCTCGAGTTATAAATACATAAACATTATTAGTCAGTTGTTCCCAATCAGTTCCGCTAAAAAACATATACCAAGAAAAATATATGATACAAGAAGTCGCGTCGGTGGTGCTCCAAAATCTGCTAGTGTTGGCGGTACTCCAAGATCCGGACATGGTCTGATGCAGTTTAATAACTTGAAAAAAGACTATATATACTGGGACAATGCGAATGAACTGGTCAGTAGACTGCGATTATTAGTGGCGTCACAAGAAGCTGGACACAGCGGTCACAATAACGAAATAATATCCATCATTGAAGAACTGAAAGAAGCAGATATCATCGAGTGAAAATGGACAAATTCGGTCGTGTGCGTAACAGAAACATAACTATTGACAAATTCGGTCGGGTGCATGATAAAAGTATTAAGAAGCAGTTGCTTAAAGACATTGGTTTGAAGATGACGCAATCGGGGAACTATGATTTTGGAAACAGACAACTAACCAATATAAAGGATCCGACTGATGATCAAGATGTGGTGAATCTGAAATTTTTAAAGAGTTTTACAACAGAGAAACTTGCTGAACTAACAGAAACAGTCGAAATCATCAAAACAAAGATTGAAAATGCTACGCACCTGCTGACCCAGGCAATGCAGCTTTCTACGCAGAATAAATTATGGATGAATCGAGAAATTTTCGCATTTAATCGTCGAATGTCGAGGACTGAAGAACGTCTTGATAAATTGCTGAAACCTGCTGAGACGTAAAATGAGCAAAGCACAAGTGGTTCGTGAACTACATAAACCAGCGCAAAAAAAATTTTCCACGCAGACGTGTGATTGTGAAAGGAATTGACGATCTCTGGCAATGTGATTTAATGGACAGTTACAATTCACGGAAACATAGAACAATAAAAATGCGACCGCGTGATGTTACACCAAGCAAGGAGAAATTGCTCCTTTCAACTGTTTACAATCATATAAAAGTTGTGGATCTACCGAAATATGACGTCGGCGATGTGGTTCGCATTAGCAAGCATAAATCTCAATTCGATAAAGGATATCTACCATCATGGACGACGGAACTTTTTAAAATCAAAAAGGTACGATTAACCAATCCGGTTACGTATCTGTTAGAAGATTATCATGGTAATCCGATTAAAGGTGGATTTTACCAAGAAGAATTACAAAAGTTAAATATCCAGATGTATATTTAGTGGAAAAGGTGTTGAAAAAAAAGAAAGATAAAGTATAGGTGAAGTGGCTCGGCTTTCCAAGTAGCGCCAATAGCTGGATTGATAGCAAAGACTTGGTATGATATCCCCACCACTATGGAGCAGCGAATACGCATGATTGGCCGGAGCAGTCGCAGTATCCCCCACCAACATGGAGCAGCGAATACGCGTGATGGGCCGGAGCAGTTGCAGTATCCCCCACCAAGAGATCGCGACATTTTTTCTTTTTTTCCTGAAAAAATAACATCAGCTATTGAATGGGGTTCGTCTGTGGAAACTTTTGATCTTCTATTCACACTTACCTTCAACGAATGGGACATTGGTGAAGACCGTCTAGATGGATTCGACACGCTGACATACTTTCTTACGTTGTGGATGCGAAAAACGATAACATATGCTCGTCCGGAACTGCTGGATCGTATATTGAAACTTGTGGAAGAACATGATATTCCTCGATTGTGCTTCAATCCAAAGAGCGTAGAAGAAGACGGTAAATTGTTGGAGTGGATCGTGCAGAACATTGAAAAAGGCACAGCCAATCAATCAGCACTCCTGGGCTGGGAAAGTGGTCCAGATACGGGCGCGTGGCCGTCGACAAACTTACAAGACTACTTAGATACATACAAAATTTTGAATACGAATTTCAATATTTAATTTTTCATGTATTTTTTTTTTCATGATGTATTTTCTTTTTTTAATTTTTTTCATCACGTATTTTTTTTAAATTTTTTTTTATTTTTTTTTTTGATTTTTTTTCAAAATTTTTTTGTATTTTTTGATTTTTTGTAAATTTTTTTTTTGATTTTTTTGTTTTATATTTTTTTTTTTTCAATTTTTAACATGTTTTTTTTCTGAAATTATAATATTTTGACATGTACGTATTTTATTTTTTAATAAAACTAAAATTTTGAGTTAATAATGGCCATTATTATTTTACAAACTAATTACTTAATAAGTATAACTTATAAAACTAAAACCATGGTTTTAAGAATATTTACAAAATTAACAAAGAAATATATACAAAATTAACAAAAGATATATACAAAATGAACAAAAAAAAGATATATATACAAAATTAACAAAAATAAAAATCGTCTATTTTGTAGTGCCCCCACGGGAGAGTTTTGAGTCTGTTGTTGGGTACTATGAACCGTTTATCATCGTCATTTGATAGTGCGGCCTTATTGATTAAATGTGTGTACAGTCGATGTTTTAAGCTGCGGAAAACACTCATTTGTTTATATAACACTGCACTTGAGTCTTTGCTCATCACACAATTTATATAGTCTTTAACGTCTATTTCGTTTTTCACCACATCTTTTTTAACACCTTTGAGTTTTTTAATTGGGGGCACATCACCGTCTTTCACTATACAGTAGGATTTAGCTTTAACACCGACAAATTGTTTAATTATTGTCCCAGAACACTCATCTTTAAATTTCCCGAGCACTTTTTTGTTTAATTGTGGCAGTCCATAGATGTTATCCGCGGTATAGTCACTTGTATCAAAATACTCGCTAATTTGCGGCTTAATATCGGCGTAAAAATCGTCCGTTTCTATCCCGTATATAAAACTGTCGGTATCCATGTACAGTAAATCCACTTTGTCATCATATTTCGGTTTTATATAACCGTAGTGGAAATCGTACATTAGTGTCTTTGATAACTCGAGCACGCTAAATCCTATGTAAATCGGCTTGTCGTATTTCACTTTTAAACGGTCCATTTGTATCGCGACTAGATTTTCGTGAATGATGGAGCAACTGTGAAAGTTCGGTCTGCTTATCAAATTATTAGCACCCAACTGTTTACGAATGTTCTCCCAATGAGTCACTAGTCGCACATCAACACGTTTGTCCACATTCTCCATTGTTTTCCCGAAAACACTATTATTTTTTAACTTGAAATAGTCCTTTTCAAAACTGTTTGTCGCCTTAGAACGGAGCTCGGTGTTCAAATCGATGTATTTCTTCAGCCACGGAGATTGATTAAACTGGAGCGCACGATGTATTTTCTTTAACTTTAGTCCGTATTTTAAGCACTGTTTTAAATTCCGGTAATGGATCACATATTTCTTCTTATCGTAAACGTTGGCGACCAATTTGCTGTCTTTAGATGTGATGTATGGCGGCTTCATCTGCTCCGGACAGAATGGTAGATCTTGATGATAGTCGTGCAGTGTTTTCGGGTACTCGAGGTCGACTTCCAAAATGTATCCAACATCAGCGTCATCCGGAACCATTGGTATGTTGATATTATCCAATTCGTGTTCTGGGACCCACCGGAAATGTCTGATCGGTAAATGCTGCGACATGGCCCATCCGTACAAGTTGTTGGCGTCCAGATATTCGATGTAGATCGACGGCTTCGTGGGGTCGTAGTCCGACATGTATTTATTGTTTGCTTCGCTAAAACGACCGCAACATTGAGTCAATCCACCACGCATACCCTTTTTGATGAAGTGAATCATGTCGATGTCCGTTAGTAGCTCCAGTTCCACTTTTGTATATTTCAACATGGCGTCCCAGCTCAAGCCTGGTGCGGTGTAGTATTGGCACGGATCCAATTTGTACGTGTTCAGGCACAGGTTCCGGAAATTTTCAAAGACATCAGCCAGTAGCAGCACGTCCGTTTTCAAATACAAGTCCGAATACTGTCCCAAATTTTCGATGTTGAATTCATTCCATACTCGTTGTGCACGTTGGTATTCTTCATCGGTAATACTGGATGACTTCAAGCTGCTGTGGAATGCCGCTTTTGGTGGTAGAGCGCGTTCATTCAGTCGTTCAACACTGTTGACGTATTCATACGGGAATACTCCTTTTTGCTTGATTAGATTGAAAAGGCGGTCTTCAGGAAATGCTCGGCGAACTTCGGTGAACTGCTCCGGCTTTAAATTCTCAGCAAGTTTGTCTAAACTGCTTGCCATAAACCGGAACGAATCGATAAAACGCAGCTGGATGGTTTTAATTTTGAATTTGCTGTCATCTTCTTCATCGTCTTCATCATCTTCGTCATCTAGATCTTCCACTTCTTGATTGGCGTCGACTGGTAAATACTTCGTGAAAGAAATGTAGCGTTCTTTGTTGTTCGGAATGACATCGATTCGTTCCCTGGAGACTCCAAATTCCCGTACGATAAAGTGCGCATCATATCCAGATAAATTATGGAAAACGATCGGGATGAATTTCGGTAGTCTGTAAAGCCGATTACACTGGTTATGTGCGGCACCTCGAAATTCACCCGTTAGATGGTCATGATCCCGCACACGATCCTTGCCCAATTTATTGCCGCATATGGAACAATCTTCGACTAATCCAAATGCTAAATGATCCAGCGCTGTTAATGGCTTCATCGGAATTTCCTTTCGTAAAATTTTATGTAGTCGTTGGGCATCTTCTTCCAATTTTTCCATAAACACTTTCGCACAGTTCGGCCCGCGATACGTTTCGAATTTGTTTAATGATTCATCATACGAACACTTGATGTAATATGCGAAGCTGAATGGTTCGTGGATATGCGTGGTGTTCGTAAACGATCCATCGGGATTCGGCACGCATGTGTCGCATGGTTTTAATATTGATTCGAAGTCCGCATAGATGGTAAACGGGACGCGCATCTGCTTGGCATAATTTTGAAATTTCAGAATGCTGTCTTTGCCAGGACTTGGTATTACAGTGTGTACTTTGTTGCAATCTTCTTTAGCATGTTCCGTAAGCCGCTCTTCTGTTTGAAAGAATTGTAGACATCCATCGCATAGCCATTTAGCGCCATTGCACCTTGAAAGTTGTCGTCCAACGAGCCGACTCAAGTTCTTTATCCAGCAGTAGTGACTGGTTTCGCCATTTTCAATGTACAGCAAATTCACGTGAGTATTCCGTTTTTCCTTGGTGTAGTGCAGCGGTCCAACAATACTTTTTTCTTCCAGTCCATAAACATTGACGCTGATGTTGTTGAGCGATTCAAACAATTTTATGTCTTTGATCTTCATTGGGAACTCGATATCGTCGAAATTTAAAATTGTCGAATAATGTGGATATGAAGCGATGCGATTTGTGTTTCGTTCAACTGGATGTAAGGCTGATGTTATCGCCCATGCGAAGCAAGCCTGGTCTTCATTTTGAATATTAACGACCGCCATTTTTCTCTTGATCCATGCCGGAAGCTCGATATATGACGAAGCCCGAAGCGGATTGTATTTATTAACGTTCACTTCCAAATATCGGACTTCTAGGAGCGACCACCCACTATCTCGTTCCTGGAATTCTTCGCTCTTGCGCACTACAGTCGACACCATATTTCGGTAAATTTCTTCCATGTTGGTGGATTCGCAAACAGGAACATTTCTGGTGTTGAACGACTTCAAATCCAGCAGTAAATTATCGTCCTTATCGAATTTTGCATATAATCCAAACAATTCGAAATTAGTTTTAAATGACGTATGTTTCGCCAGTTCCATTCGCAGCAGATGAAGCACATTTTCCTTAACTTCATCCAAAAATTCTTCAATGGACTGGAAGTACTCGGAACTCTTCACCCGGTAGCTGATTATTCTGGTTTTGAACGCGCTGTTGATAGTTTCCACATTAACGTTTCCAGTTCCACAGCATAATTTATTTTTATGGGCTGCGCTTCGTAAATGCCCATTGAAAGATAAAATTGGTATATCCACGTCGCATACTTCGCAGCGTTTTGTTGCCCATCCTACTTTTGACTTTTTGGATGGACTGCCATTTTGTTCACCGGCTGCGCGCTTCCTCGAAATAGGACCGCTGCTGGTTGAGGGCTGCTCATGATCAGGTTCGATGTTGGTTGCGGGTTGTCCGTGTTCATTAGCCATATGCCGCTCCAGACCATTTACAACATACTCGCCGCAGTAAGCACACAATGCTGCCGTTGAATGGAATTTTTTCATGTGGTGATGTAGACTGTCCATTCTCGTAAACATGACCCCACACCGACCGCATTTTAAAGATGAGCCATTGCCGCCATGTTTCGTCTTCATATGCCGCGCTAAGTTGTCTCGACGGTTGAATCCTGCTGGGCACATTTCGCAGTTGAATAAGGCCATTTTTCCTAAATTGACAAAAAAAATATTGTTTTAGTTTTAAGTTGTTGCATACAAAAAATAGTAATAATAATTTCAAAATAGAAATTATTATTAAATGTTTCTTACTCACCAATATTGAAAAAATATAATAAAATTTTAAGAAATTAAACTTTGAAATAAAAAGCTAACTTTAAAAATTCGCAAAATACGATATGATGACACGAAGCACACTGTACTTTATGAAATCAGAAGACGTAATGGTTTTAAAACCATTTATCACGCGTATTTATATACTTTTTCGATTGATGACGTCATATAACTTTATACGGATACATACACACACACACACACACACACACACACACACACACACACACACACACACACAATGTATGCATTCCAAAGCGGCGACGATTTCATATGTAAAAATGTGCGGAATGTGCTGAGTAAGCTATTTTCAAGGTTAATCTTTTGCATTCTAAAAAATCTTTCTTGTAGATATTATTATAACTTTTAAAAATAAAATTATATTTTCAAATATTCATAAAACGCGGTTAAATTTGAGCGAAAAAAAAAATATTTTTACATTTTATTCACGGAATTCTCCTAGCCCATCCTGTAAATTCTAAAGATTGTAAAAGAAAATTGTTTAAACTAGAATTCTTGTAATCTGGAATCATTTCCACTGTTAGTTGGATCGTGTAATATGAAATGTCGTTTTCCGATTACTTGACCTACTATGTAATTCAGATAGATATTAACACTTTTTAATTTTAAACTAGAATTCTTATAGTTTGGAATCATTTCCACCGTTAATTGGGTTGTGTAATATGAAATGTCGTTTTCCGAACACTTCGTCTACTATGTAATTCAGATAAATATCGATACTTTTTAATTTTACACTAGAATTCTTGTAATTTGGAATCATTTCCACCCTTATTTGGGTCGTGTAATATGAAATGTCGTTTTCCGACCACTTCGTCTACTATGTAATTCAGATAAATATCGATACTTTTTAATTTTAAACTAGAATTCTTATAGTTTGGAATCATTTCCACCGTTAATTGGGTTGTGTAATATGAAATGTCGTTTTCCGACCATTTCGTCTACGCGTATTTTGAAAATATACCCGAAGTCAGAGCTTGTGACGTCACTGACCGATCTAGGATCGGGTATAATTTACAAAACAGAAACTAATAAAATGACTCTTTAAAATATACCTCATTTCAGAGCCAAAATCGGGTATGTTTTCAAGTACAAGAATACTACTATGAGTATTTGAATATATACCCGACAATAAATTAGTGTAATCTTATACAGCTACTAATAAGGTATATTTTCAAACTTATTTCAACTGTAATTTATACTCAATCTTCATAAAAAAAAAAAAAAAAAAAAAAAATTGCACATATGATTTAAAACAAGACTTACTTTGTTGCAAATAAAACAAACCGTTACAATTTTTTGAAATAATTTTTAGCTTCTTCTTATCTTAATTCTTAATTGTTAGCGTGTGAGTTAAACGTGAAAAATTTGTTTAAAATTGAATAATGATTAATAAAACAGATTTAGAAGGGTTTTTTACAAAAGCGTATGAATATGGACAATATTATTTGAATTCGAATCCGCTGAAAAATATTTGGTGCAATTAAGGTAGTAGTCTGGTAACTTGGATTGAAAAAATGGAAATTTTTTTTTTTTTTTGTTTAATTCGAAAGTACAACATATTGAGAATATATTGTGAAAATTTGAGACCGAAATTCAATGAAAACAAAACAAAACGAAACGAAAAATTCTTTAATCCGTTGCTATTTTATGAAAAAAATGTAAAAAAAAACCTATGCATAACGATAGCTACAATTATGTAATTTAATAATTTTTTTTCTTCTTTTAATTTGAAATGATTCATCATTGCAATACCGTTGGTATAATTCGCAATTTTTTGGGTGCATTTGCATTATTAAGTTTGCAAATATTTAATGTTTTTCTATAAAAATTTATATGGACAAATGGATACTCATTAAAGCCTATTTAATTCGACCCTCATATATTCACTCACATTTGCAAAAATATTCGCTAAAATTGTCAATTTTTTTGCGACATCACAGTGCTGTTTTCCCTTAACTAGTTGACTGAACCATTTGTTTACCAATAAATTAAAAGTGGGTATGTTTTTCATACTATTCTATTAAATATTGAGTTTGAAAATATACCCGAGCTCAGTGCTTTTAATGGGTATATTTTCAAGTGTCGAACTATGCTTATTAAACATTGAATGTATACCCGAGTTCAGATACATTGAGCTCTGAATACGGGTATATTTTCCAAATACGCTTCGTCTACTATGTAATTCAGATAAATATCGATACTTTTTAATTTTAAACTAGAATTCTTGTAATTTGGAATCATTTCTACCATTAATTGAAATATCATTGGGTTGTGTAATATGAAATGTTGTTTTCCGACCACTTAGTTTATCATGTAATTCAGACAAATATCGACACTTAAGCATTATAGAAATGTTTGGAAGCAATTATTCTTTAATTTTAAATCGAGAAGAATGTTTTTAACATAACTTAAAAGAATAAAGTATATTAGATACTAGATAGTTTTAAGGTATCTTAAAAAAAAGTTTCCAGTAAATGTTATCAGCCAATAGTGCAAAATATTTATAATTTGCTTTTTAAAATTTGACTAAAAACTTATAAATGCTAAAAAATTTAGCGAAAAATAATTTAAATTTTATTTATGGATTTTTTCTGATACAACCTGTACATTTTTAAAAAATTATAAAAAATTATTTCTAATCAGGACTACCAGATTGTATAATTGAATACAAAATCTGTATAATTTGGTTGCCTTGTGCGTCCTCTTTGTATAATTGGATACAAACATCGAAAATTTAGACTGAATACGCTGAACATAGCAGTTGCAATTCTTTATTAATGTGATATTGCGTTCAACCCAATGAAACTACATATACCCTTACGTGTATATGAATTTAGTTTCGTTCTGACAAAATTACAAAAAAATGATTAAAATTTAATAATTACGGTTTAGTTGGAAAAAAAAAATCGGTTCATTTTTTCTTGTCTTTTTTTTTGTAACGAAAAGTTGTTCTGTATAATGGGAGTCAATTATGTATATTTTTCAGAGACCTGACTGTATAAACTAAAAATTTTTACTGGCAGCCCTGCTTCTAATATCACTTTAAAAAGAAAAATTATGCTTTAAAAGTTACTAATATGAAATTTACGTCTTTTAAAATTCAAGAAAAACTATTAAAAAGAAAAATTTTTTACTTTTTAATATTGTTTAAACAAAATTTTATGAAAATGCGTTATATGTATCAATAACACATTTAAAACGTTTAAAACATGAAATTTTTCTTTTTAGTATTCATAAAGCAATTATAAGTAGTTTAAACAGTCTTAAAAATTTCAAGTAAATGTTTTCGACTTACCCGATATTTGCAAAAATCACAAAAATTCACAAACTGATACACGAATACACACAAATACACAACAGTTAATTAACTACTCGATTAACTTACAACGAACAATTAAAAATAGAGAAATAACTTAAAATTCACTAATTTAAAACTAAATATTAATGACTAAAATATAACGCTTTAAGCACAACTCACAAAGTCACAAAACGTAAAAACTTATACGCGATTATTCCAGCTATTTTTACAAGCTTCTTCAATTGATATAAAAAATTACCCGTCGAATCTTATATTTGTATGTATAATGTATGTACATTTATGGGATGCGATACTTGAGACATACAATAAGGTGAAATATGCATATCAGCGAATTCCTAATATGTTTTATACCTTTGTGTTCGTTAAAAGATATATAAAATATACATACATACCTAGTTCAGAAATTATTTTTTATTAAGTTATAAAGTTTTGAAATTATTATGAAAAAATTTAACTTTTTCATTTTGGGAAATATTAACCACTAATCAATCTTGATTTAAAGATGAGTATGAACAAAGAATCGATTTTTGAATTTTTTATTAAACACCAAAACTGTTTAATCTGCTATAATCAATTAGAATGTAAAACACGGTTTAGAGACGGGTATCAACAAAGAATCGATTTTTTAAATTTTTTATTAAACACCAAAACTGTTTAATCTGCTATAATCAATTAGAATGTAAAACATGGTTTAGAGGTGGGTATCAACAAAGAATCGATTTTTTAAATTTTTTATTAAACACCAAAACTGTTTAATCTGCTATAATCAATTAGATTGTAAAACATAGTTTAGGGATGGGTATCAACAAAGAATCGATTTTTTAAATTTTTATTAAACACCAAAACTGTTTAATCTGCTATAATCAATTAGAATGTAAAACATGGTTTAGAGACAGGTATCAACAAAGAATCGATTTTTTAAATTTTTTATTAAACACCAAAACTGTTTAATCTGCTATAATCAATTAGATTGTAAAACATGGTTTAGGGATGGGTATCAACAAAGAATCGATTTTTTAAATTTTTATTAAACACCAAAACTATTTAATCTGCTATAAACAATTAGAATGTAAAACATGGTTTAGAGACGGGAATCAACAAAGAATCGATTTTTTAAATTTTTTATTAAACACCAAAACTGTTTAATCTGCTATAATCAATTAGAACGTAAAACATGGTTTAGGGATGGGTATCAACAAAAAATCGAGGTAGTCATAACATCAACATACACTAGTCCTCGATGCGATCATCATTCCAGAGCAACTTGCGCCATGGAAAATGTCATATCCATATACAAATATTATCGTAATAACATTTAAACATTTTTACTGTAAAATATTTCTTTTAAATAAATTTATTAAAATAAGAAAAATTAAAAAAAAATTTAAAAAAAATTAAAAATGTGTTTTATTTAATAAAAAAATAAAAATTAAAAATTAAAAAAAATGTGTTTTTAGTTAGAGGAAACCTGTATAAACCTGTTTTCAGATAAAAATATGATAAAATTATGAATCAAGGTACAATGTTCGCGGTACTAGCTACGCCATCTTTTAACTATCAAAAAGGATTTTCAGCACCATCTATTGACAATTTTTCAAACTTACACACAGGAATCCAGACCAGCAACGCTATCAAAGGTGACTGCGTCATCTATTAGGGAATTTACAAAGCTCGAAGGTGGCTGCGCCATCTATTAGGGAATTCTTAGGTTAGAAAATATTTGTTAGGTTACACCAAATTTCCTTAGGTTCTCTTAGGTTGGATCAAGTTCCACTAGGCTAGAAAAAAAATTTTTGCTCCACCCACCGCCGGAGGCTTCTAGAACCGCCTCGGTAGTTTTACCACCTGCCGAGGTCGCTCAAAAAGTCGGATGGAGGGATGGAGGATCCCAAACTCTTAAAAAACTACTACTGATGTTGGATTTTTGTTTTATAAACAGTTTGAATGGATCGGTCTACTTGTGTTACATTATTATTATAAATATAAATAAAAGATTTAAGGATAATATTATAATAGATTCACCCCATATATTCAGCGAGCTGCAGTAGTCCAGATAATGTCCAGATATCTCGCGAGGTGGTTCATTGGGTCTCTCCACAGCTTTCTAATAACGATAATAATTCTTTTGCACTTGTGGTCGTGGTGCGAACATATGTAGCAGCTGCCCAATACGCGCGCTGTGTCCAGTAATTATGCATAAAAATATTATTACGTATATTATGCGTTCATAACACATACGTAATATACATAATATGTACATATTTTGTAAACATATTTTTGTAAAAAATATACAAACTAAAATGCAACAGGCCGTAATTTTTTTGATAATCTGATAAGATCAGGGAATAGTAAATAAAAAATAATATGAAAGGGTCTGTTTTTATTTTTGTGATTAAATTAATATTATTAATATTGAGTAATCTATACGTAATTAATAAAAATGTAACGAGACCATTTCTGTACATGGAATATTTTTTGAAAATTGTACTGGTACTGTAAATAGTTATCGATATAGATACCAAAACAGCGATTTTTAGAATTTTTGTCTGTCTGTCTGTCTGTTCACGCATCACGCAAAAATTATTGGACGGATTTTAATGAAAGGATATAGCAAGATAAGCATAGTAAATCTGCCCCGCGACGAATTATTTTAATAACTATATTACCGGTATGGTAAGGCTGCACGTAATTGATATCTACAATTTTGGCGGCCAAAACTGAGTAATTATGGAGAAAACTAAAAAAATTTAAAAAATTACAAAATTTTTTTTCTTGGTAACTACTCAACTTAGGAAAATAATTCCAAATCCACATGAAGGCAAACACTCTCAACACAGACATATTTATTATCGTATCAGTCCTCGTTATTAAGGATAATAACAAGAATAGTATCCGATCCAATGTTATTTTTATCGGGTTCCAATTGAGCGACCACTTCAAAAAAAATTCAGTAACTGTGCCCTAATGCACTTAATTACTGCACCAAGTCTCATCAAAATTCAAGGGCTGCAACATGGTAAAAAAAAATTTTTTCATTTCTAATCTGCTGAATCGCCCCTCCAGTGGGTCCGACCCTGGAATTATATACATCAATCGAAAGTACCTTAAAAATAAAATGTTGTGTCTTATAAAGTGTTTTTTTCCTATCTCCTATAGTTTTCGAGATAATCAAGAATAATCGAAAGGGGTATATTAAGTTATAGGTTATCTGCCCCTGATAGAAAGTCCCAATAGTAACTGTATTGTCGTTTATGTGACACTGCAGGCACTTCATATGTATAACTTCCCTAGATCAAAACAAAACCATTGTAGAAATATAATAGAAAATTGTCAAAAAATATGGTGTAGTAGGCATTCTTTAATATTCTACATGTTAAAAATGCCTACTACACCACATTTTTTGACAATTTTCTATTATATTTCTACAATGGTTTTGTTTTGATCTAGGGAAGTTATACATTTGAAGTACCTGCAGTGTTACTTAAACGACAATACAGTTACTATTGGGACTTTCTATCAGGGGCAGATAACCTGGTTTTGTATCGATGGCATGTATCGAATATAATTTTTATTCTGTTTGAAAATGAACTAACGGTTCGAAACAATATTGTCACAGTTTCAAAAATAAAAGTGGTATTTTGCAAAGTAAAATATTTGTTTATTATTTCAATTGTATAAATTATTGATAGTAAACATAATTACGCACGTTCTATAGTATACGTAAATAATGATACTGTATCTGGACACGTGTTCTTTGGTTATTTTTTTGGTTACAAAAATTCTACGCTTGGATCATAAAATTTTATTAATAAAATGACTCAATTCTTTTTGATTCGGGTGGTACCTACTGATTTTTTGAAATATATGCAAATCACTTTTTTGTTTATCGATAAAAAAGCACGTGACCCCTTTAATTTAAAAGGCTCCATACAATAGGTGAACAATACTACCACCTTTTATAAAATAATACATTTAAAACACTACATAAATATATTGTCCATATTATGAATTACTATATGTACTTGCAAGTAGCAGCAGCTGTATGCAAAATTTTAGGTTGGTAGCCTTGCTTGCGCGCATACGTATTGGATATAATTTCTTGTTTTATCCAGTTTTTTTTTCACTTTATTATTATTTTGATGTGATGACTGAAATTTGTAATCGGTCAATAAAAATAAGATTTATAAAACCGAGGCTATAGCAGCCAGCAGAGTATAGAAGCGAGCTTCGCGAAATCCTGTTTTTCTTTTCTGTTTTTGATGTGCAGTTTTTTTTTTTTTTTATTGGTAGTAGTGGTATGAGGACCACGTGCGCCATATTTGATAGTTTGATGTTTAAATCATATGTTTTTTTTTTGTTTTTTGGAACATATGGAAAGAGTGAAATCTGTTCAAATTTGAATGATAAAGTTTTTTTTAGTTTTTAAAGTAAACATGTTGAAAGCGGCTGGGTGCGTGATGGCAACGACATCTATAATATAGATTTTTCCGGACTTATTAACGAATTTAAATAATGGTAACCGTGGAAATAAATAAATTTAAAATATTTTTTTAAACAAACCGTAAAATCTGAATACAAATATTTGCTATTTACAATTAATTTTTTTTTATAAATAAATTTGAACAATTTGATTTGTTCAGTTTGAACAATAAAATACTGGATAAAGTATAACAGTTATATTAAAAAAGTAATTAAACAATTTTCGAGGTTAATATGGATATAATTATCAAGACAGTATTTCTTTCCAACCTCGGACTATGCAGAGGAAAAAGTTGCTGGTGCCGGTGAAGTAGGTCAGGGAAATTCGAGAATTAAGAAATGCTGGGCATGTCATTTAGTTGAATGTAGAGTCATAAGACAAACATCAATAACTTTAACTCCTTATGAAACATTATTGCATGTGACTATATGAGTTAAAATACATCAAATATTTTTAATTCTGTATTTATGGACAGACGTTAATACTGTTGATAGATAAATAAGGAATGACATATTAGTTGCAACTGCGTTTATAATCAAAGTGAATCAATGTAAATATTTTTATTTAATATTTTTTATTATACTATAAACACATATGTATGAGCCCGTATTAATGCTTGTTTTCTCCACTACTCACGCTGCAATCGATTTAATTGTCCCCACCATATACTTCGCACTCTGCCTATTCAGTTACAAAAATTGCTTTTTCTCGAAAATTCGCTCACATAGTATAATGATTCAAAAATGTATCTTCTATGATTTTTTCCGCTCTTTACCATAATGTACAAAAAATTTAGAAAAACTTGAAGTTTTGCAAATTTTTGCAAAAAAAACACAGTTTTTGGGAGATTTGAATATTGGAGGTGTCTGGCTAACGAACTCAACCAGAAGTTTGGGGTTCCTAGCGTTTTTACGAAATTTCGTAAAAATTGGATGTTTCGTTTGAGAGATATCGTGCGTACACGTATATACATATATGTATACATTTGTATTTTGGCTTCTAGGCACCTCAAAACAAATTTCTATCATAGTCCCGAATTGACAGTGGCTGTAATAGCTAAATTTCCCATTTAGAAATTCGCTAAGAGTGGATGAATGACATCCAAAATACTGTTTGAATGGTATTGTCAAATATTTTTTTTACGGAAATTAGCCCTGTTTCGCTGTAGGCCCGGTTAATTCAAATAATTGATGCTCTATTGTACTTGAATTATCAGCTCGCTCAAATTTAAGAAAGCCCTGAAATTTTGCAACATTCTGGTCTTGTTAATTTGGTTTACCTCGCCTCTAGCAGTATTTCAGTTTGTGTATTATGATTAATTCCACTAACGAAGTCCAAATTCCTTCGGGATTCCACGTCAATGTATTCTGTCCATTTTTAATATTCCAAATATCGTGCGTGCGCAGGTAAATATGTACTATGTCGATCGTTAGGTTTTGTGGAATTTTCCAAAAAAAAATCAACCCCTTTTGAATTATGTAATATTAATCTCAAGAAAGACCATTTAAAATGATTCTACTCCCTAAGTTTTTTATTACGTAAGGTTATGTATTAGTAATCTTAATAAACTTCTTGAGTGTCGTTAAAGAAAGACACGATTTAAATAAAAGATATACATCTCTTTGTTTTGATTGATTTCATTTACGATTGTATAAATAAAGATAGTATTATATATGTTAAAGATAACCATCTCTTTATCTTGTAATGCGATAGCTAATAAAAAAAAATAGTTTCAATCAGAACCAGAAACTGGTGCTACTATTGAAACACTTTTTGTTGGGTACGTCAGGAGCAGAGCAAATTTCTTTTTCTGAGAGGGACGACAAACAAAAATTTTCGTAGTGCCCGGCAGGGCCCGCTCTATGGGCGGGCAACCCGGGCATTTGCCCGGGGCGGCAAAATTTAGGGGCGGGATTTTTGTAAATTTTGGTAAAAAGACGGTGGCTTCTTGTGAGTGACGAACAGATTTGCCCGGGGTGGGAAATTCTCAGGGCGGGAATTTTATAAAAAAGGGGCGGCAATTTATACCCGGCGAGCAAAAAAAAAAAGGTCGTCAGTATAAAAAAAAAGCAACAACGCCTTTTTTCCACTGGGGCGGGATTATTCCCTTTTGCCCGGGGCGGCGTAAACGCTAGAGCGGGCCCTGTGCCCGGAAAGTATTCGGAATTGCTTGAGTCAGTTTAAAAAAGTTTAAAAGCTGAGCTAGATCACTGATATTTGAATTGGGTGGTCAAGGCTTAATCCTTGCAGCCGACTTGACTCGTGTTGATTTTTTTGCAGTTTCCATTTGTAGTTCCAAATGGGTGTTGGTATAGTTTCTATGATTCACTCAAAATTTCACTCTTCTATCAAATTATTTACGGTTTTTAAAACACTGAAAAATTTTAGTGAAGTTGATGATGTCATTAAAATTTCTTTTTCTTATATCAAGTTTTAGGGTAATTTAAATTAGGGTAATTGGTTGAATTAGTATAGTTTCGGTGTGACCTTGTCGATTTTTACTATCAAAATGACGAAATTCCTTTTGGAAGTATTTGCTCTGTCATATCGGTTCGATTTGTAATAGTCTATATACAGTAGTGATTAGTGATGTCGAGTTGAAGAGAAATTAGTCGATTAATCGACTAAAGTTGTTTTTTAGACGAAATTAGTCTTTAGTCGAAAATATCGAGCAAGCAATAGTCGACTAATCGACTAAATTTTTTAGTCGAGCTCACGAATAGCGTAACCTATGTAATTCTTTAAAAAAAAATGTTTTCTTTTCAATTTGAATAAATTATTAATTCTTAATAATTTATTATTATTATTTTTTTTAAAGAAAAAGATGAAAAATGAAAAAATCGTATCAATGTATAATTTTTTAGTTTTTGATTTTACGAATTTTATATAAATAATAGAGGGAAAAAATTAAATTAATCGTTTTTAGTCATTTAAAAAGAAATTAATCATTTTTGTCATTTAGTCAAGGGTAAAATAGTCGATTGAAAAATGACTAAATGTAAACAAAATTAGTCGACTAAACTGATTAATCGATTAACCATCCGACATCACTACAGCATATAGTCCGCCGTTAAATATGCCACTGCCTATAAATAACCGGAAAGAAGTTAGCGCCGAAAATTGAAAAATCTTTTTGTTTTTTATGTGGTTAAATTGCTCCTTTGAAATCAGTAATTGCTCCACCTGAAACTTAATTATTTAATTAGTTATTTATAAAGAAAAAAATTTTTTTTCCGTTATTTAAGTTATCAAAATCTCCCAAAATAATACTTTTTTATATAATTTCTTTACGTCAATAAATTGCTCCCAGTTTTCTCTATTTAATTTAAAAGCTAAATCTTAATTTTTTTTGAATATTAAAATTTTTTGTTTTTTTATAATGTTATTTAACTTGTCAAAATTCAATTATCCTTAAATATATGCAAACGACTTAAAGGTATAATGGATTGCCTATACGTTTTAATAATACATAACCTAATTCATAATATTTTTTATTTTAATATATTTTAATTATTATTCAGAGAAATTAATAACTAACTTTTAAATTAGATGGAGCAAATTGGGAGCAATTTTTTGATATAAAGTAATTGTATAAAAATGCATTATTTGACAAGATTTTGATAATAGAAATAGTCAAACAAAAAAGTTTTTTTGTTTGTAAATAACTAATTAAGTAATTAAGTTCCAGGTGGAGCAATTACTGATTCCAAAGGAGCAATTTGGGAGCAATTTAGCCATATAAAAAACAGAAAGATTTTCCAACTTTCGGCGCCAACTTCTTTCCGGTCTATAAATAGTATGAAAAACATAGGCTCAGCACCATTATTATTAATCGAAACTAGAATAGAAAATACAAAATTTTATGTAACTGTTTGTTGATTTGTTTTTACATTTGATTCAAAATCAACAATTCAGGTCGAAATTTGATTATTTCAGATCAACAGCTATAGATAATAAAATAATTAGAATGCATTGCGCCCCCCTGGTAAACAATATATATACGTTCCTGGTGATCACAAATTATGCAATGAATTTGACAATTTTATTTTTCCATTTCAAACGAAGTGCATAATACATACAAAGACGAACGGGGATCATATTATGTATGTATACAATATTTGTCTTTGTTTAAAATATTCAATCAGCTGATCTACATATAAATATGGTTTCCCAGGTGTGTGGTGTTTTCATATCACAAACACAAAAAAATCTTTTTAATAATAAAAATAAATTACATATGTTTTTTTTTGGTCGATAAACCCGTTTTTGCACGATAATCTTTACTTAATAAAATTTTTTTTTGAAAATATTAAGAAAATAAAATTGATAAAATATGATTGGTCCACCTGTGGTGGTATTATCCAGGAAAAATTTGTTTTTTAAAAGCTTTTATTTAACTTGCTATGTTAGTATGTTGGTTTAGATCAAATCTTGGAATCAAAATTTCGACAGGTTCTAATTGAGCTAGAAGCTTCAAATTTTGCATACGTTTCTAACCTTGATGACAATGCAGTATTGTATAATTAGTTTTTCCCTAAATTGCCCCAAACCAAAATTGTTGATTTTTAGTCCTACGCAACTTTTTGACATTTCGAATTGTCAAATATTGTCTATTGATTTTACATTGCAATTTTTTGTTTCCATAGTTATGTCTGATTAGGGTAAATTAACCGATTAAAATATAGGTAAAAAAATTACTTCTTATTTTTTTTTTTAAATTAATTGTAAGCAGACTAAAGAGTAGAAAATAAAATAAAGTAAAAAAAAAGTTTTTTAAGAAAAAGTTTTTATTTAAAAATGGGCTACAAAAAATGAAATAACTACTGAGTGAAGTTTGAAGCAATATGCAACATAATTTATAAAAGCTTGAGGCGTTTAATCAAGTTTGGTAAGTACTGAAAAGTAAAATAGCTACACTTATATCCAAAACAGAAATAATTAACGATAACGCCTCAAGCTTTTATAAATTATGTTGCATATTGCTTCAAACTTCACTCAGTAGTTATTTCATTTTTTTTTTAGCCCATTTTTAAATAAAAGCTTTTTCTTAAAAAACATTTTTTTTACTTTTTTTTTATTATGAAATTAATCAACACCTTGTGGAGATAAATTACTTTTTTTGAAAATTTTAAATTGGCGCTAAATAATTGAACGTGCACTAAATACTTTAAAAATTTTATTACGCGATCATGTTATTCTGGTTAGTGCTGCCCTAGTTTCGTACAAATTTAAATGGTCACATACATATATACAAACTATGTATTTTTTAATCTTATCAGAAAAATTGAAAGAAAAATTTAACATAAATTGGCGTTTTGGGAACAAAGCTATATAATATTTAGAATAATTTATAGGTAATATGTACTATGTAACCAAAATCACATGTTACGAATTTGAGTTTATTTTTTAGATTGGACATCATTAGAGTGAATTAATGAAAAGGAATAGAAAGTTTTATAATTTATTTGAACCAGTGGTTCCTAACCTTTTTTATCTTGTAGACCACTTGTTATAGTTTTCATCTCCTGTACAAATTCAGAAATTCAAGAACAACTTTCGAAAATATAACCCCGGATAAATGAAGGTGGCGGCCAAAAAAAAGGTCACCAGTCACCAACTTCTCATTTTAGTATCATTTGGGACAAGAAAAGGCAGATGGAGAGCAAAAAAAAAGTCACTAACTTCTCATTTTATCATTTTACGGCGAGCAAAACCCGCTCTACGTCTACTCTGCTGTTGTAGACTCCCATTTACATCTCACAGACGCCTGATTTTTTCGTCCCTCGCCGTGGACCCCTTCCAGGTCGTTATCGACCCGTAGAGTTCGATATAGACGACTTTGGGAACCACGGATTTAAACTTTTATCATTTATAAAATCTCTACTTTTTTTGACACATTGCTACTGAGCTGCTTCTTCAGCTGCGCGCGCATCAATACAACCCAATTTGCTGTCCCACGTTACTAGCGACATTTAAATTCAACTACTGAAAACAGCAAAATAAAGTGGAAAATTTGATATGTGATTTTACAAACTGAAAACATCTTTATCGTGTACAGTTGAATTTTTTTTTGTGCGATGGATAGGGACCGCATAAAAAAATCGCACAAAAAAATATATTCAAAAATATCATAAATAGCTATAAAAAGTATAGTTCGATCCAGATTGTAGAAAAAACTTTTTTTATGCGGTTGGTCGGGACTGCATAAAAAAAGTTTCATCGAAAAAACATCACTCAAAACGCTCAAAACTTAGAAATTTCCTTAGAAGTTGCTTCTATAAACAAGATAAAGCATTAATTTACACGTAGAAACATTTTATTTCAATTTTATAGTATTATGAAAATTTTGAAAAATACATCTTTAACAAAATTAAATGATGCAATAACTTATGTTCTTATGCAATGTATTGATTAAATGCTTAAAAGCCGTTAAAAAGTATTTTTATCAAAAAAAGTTATTATAGTAATTGTTCAAGTTTCTTAGTGTCTCGTGATTTTGATTCACATTATGCATTTTAATGGCCATTTTTTACAAACCGCTTAAAAGAACCGCATAAAAAAATCGCACAAAAAAGGACCGCATAAAAAAGAGTTCAGCTGTATTGTTAACACATTTGACCCAAATCATTTTGTACATATGTGTGTGTATGCAATTTTTCAACAATATATATATATATATATACAACAATATATATGTATATATTTAAAAGTCTAAATATTGCATGTTGTTACGTGTGACCATTTGTACAGTAAACTTTGGTGCCCCAGTTTTTCAAAATTGCCATTAAATGGACAAAATCAATAAAACTATTGTTTTTCTAGAATTTTTTTTTTTAAAAACCTTCAATAAATTATGTTATCGTTTAATTGTTTTTGAAAAACAAAATTACAAAATAGCAACAGTAGAACATCAAAAATTCGGGTCTATCAACAACCCAAAAAATTCGGTTCGTACTTATGTTATTGTTTGCTCGTGTTGATCATTTTAAAAATCAATAAACTCAAAAAAAAAAAATTACACACGTGACCAAAAGAAATTGAACACATTTTCCAAAAACAATACGGAAGCAATTAAAGCCACCAAATAATTAAATACCCTTCCTCAAAAAAAACAAACAAAATATTCATACATTATCTATGAATCATAGAACACCATAAAGATATGTGACTAATGGAATATTTTTACATTTGACTTTTTAACCCACTCAGCCGCACTAAAATCAGTCGCCATTGACTGACTACATTTTTAAGGGTGTTTTATAATAATATGTATAGCGTGTGAGGGTGGTGTTGGAGACTGACCGCCACATTTATTAAAATAAAAGGGGGAAAGTTGGAAAAGTTGTGAAGATATGACAGGTCCAATCTGCCCGGATCCAGATGTGATAATGTGTACACTACAGTTAATATTAGTGGAATATTGTACAATATTGGGATCTGTCACAAATATCTACTATGTATATTTATAGTGTTTTAATAGTGCTCAGTATAGTGGATATTTAAAATATAAAATAAGTATTAGGGACGGATATATAATATATGTGAACAGGGGATAGAATTAAAATATGGCACTTATTTAGATTAATATCGATTTTATGAGTCAATTAAATAAATAATTATAACTTTACCAATCATTTCGGGTTTCTAAAATTGCTTTATTTCGTACAAAAAAACAAATTGGGTGATTGCCTGAAAGTATTTTTATAGTTTTTAGAGGGAGAATTATTGAAAATAATTTTGCACAATTGAAGAGGTGGATTCCAAAACGCGCTAAGTCACTTTTTGCAATTTTTCAAGAAATGTAAAAAACTATCTAGGTATGCAAATGTAGTAATCTGTTTAAATTATTTTCAAGTTCTTAGATAACAATTGTTATTGATGTTACATTAGATTATATTGAAAAAAAAAACAACCTAAAAAGTTGGGTTGAGTTGGTTAAAATAAATCTAGTTTGCTTAAATACAGATATATTTTATTCAAGAAACATTTTAAACAGTGCATTATTAGCTATTTCATGTGTTTGACATAACAGAAAATCTGTCTATAAGCAAATTTGGAAAAAAATACCAGCTATTATTGGAAAAAAAATGTAATGGTTTACGAGTAAATTTGACTTTTACAGTAGACTAAGCTCATTTTGAAGGGTGGCACTATGAGAATCGTGTAGAGCTCGACTTGAACATTCTGCATCAACTAAAATCTCATATTAGACAAAAAATGACTTAGCGCCTTTTGGAATCCACCTCTTCAATTGTATGTCCACGTCATTATGGATAAAATTTTCAGAAAATCAGACTGGTTGATAATTTTTTTTTTTTTTTTTTTGGTTCTTCCTGTCTAAACACGTTAAAAAGTTTGGTTTAGTCTCAAATTCTCAAATCCCACTTTTAATTTTTGCTTATTAGGATTATGTTTGCTTAAACTTTCATAGTGTTATTTTTTCTTTTCAAGCATTGATATTTCTTTCTTTCATACTATTCATATAGTATTTTCTACATATTAGATTCTTGCAAATGACATCAAATTACTGAATTCGGATAGAGTACAGTTTACACAAACGGAAATGTAAACGTTGAATTTGATGAAGACGTAGTTAGTAACTTCTATTCTAGAGAAATCAATTGACAAACAAGTAGCCAAGTTAATATTTAGGATTTGGAAAGGGTCCCCACCAAAGATTTTCTTTCATGGAACAATAAGGTGTTTTGAATAAATTCCAAAACTTTTCCCTTTTTCCGAAAGCCACACACTCCCTTTAAGGGGGGGGGGTGAAAACGCAGTCTTCTTTTGTTGATTTCTCACAGAAAAAATGGTTCTGTATAAAATTAAAACTGATAAAATTGCTCATAAAAAATATTTTATACTAATTTCGCCAGGTTAACATTTTTTTGGGGGATTTTGGTCTTCTCAAATTCCAGAAAAATGCAATATAAGGGAGTATCGCGAAAAATAGATATAAAACCTTTTTTGTAAACAATGGGGTATTTGACAGTAGCTGAAAAAATATCTATTTTGATTTTTAAATAATTGCTCGAGTCATAATGATACTGAATATTGCTTTTTTACAAGTTATTTCATTCAAAAATATAAAAATTTTAATTAAATAAAATTACAAAATTTACGTTAAAAATGACGTAATTAAAAACATCAAGTAAAAGCAGCTTACGTCACAAGCTCGTTCGAATATGTAGGTATTACATATATTGTAGTTAGGAAAAAAACTGTTTACTTTTTTGGTAACTATGAAAGAAATTTTTCATTATTAATTTTCATTACTAGACCTACTACTACTACTCAATGTTTTAGAGCCAATGACGTCATACGATTTGACGTCACAGAAAGCATCGTTTTGGCGATCTTTTTAAAAACTAAAATTTTATCGGTGATTTTTATTAAAAATCTAGTACAAAATAATTTAAAAATGTGTATTATGAGTTTAGTAAGAAGTAATAAACACACTAAGATGGTTTTTAAAAATTTGTCAAATACCCCATTTTATAAGATTTAATTTTGTACTGAACCGATTTTTCCAGTAAAATTGAAAAAAAAATCAAGAAATTGGGCAGAAACTAATTTTTCACTCCTTTTTCCTTCTTGAAGAGAAGTACACGGTGGTTGTTAGAGAGGGAAAATTTTGGTGTCTGGTCTCTCAGTCATAATCAAGTATAAAAATATTTTTTAAAAAAACAATATTTTTCTTGTAAAATTCAATAATTATTATTAAATGGGCAAGAATATGGTATCGAACTGCTGACCCAAATTACACCTTATCAGTTTATCACCACAAACGCAAGAACGAAAATAAAAACACTCGATTACGTCATAATATATTGGTATGCACTCACATACATACATATGTAGCTATGGGTATTTTAACTTTTTCGATTTTATGTACATTGTGTCCTGTGGAAACATTTAATAGAGGGTGATTTATTGTATAATTATTGTATATTTATTTTAGGTGATCGATATTTTATAGGTTTAACGCGTTTTATAGCTTTTTTTTGTTATTGTTAAACAACATGTGCCCTTTTGCCCTTTGATTGTAATATTTTTACTTTATTTGTAGATTATACATATAATATGTACAGTGAGTAAGTACAAGACCGTAGCTAGCCTAGTTATAGGCTCTGCTACCAACCACCTTGCTCATTTCCGCTTGCGTTTATTTTTATTTCCCTTAATCAATCGCGCATATGTTCAAATACTTTTTTTTTTCAAATGCATATATTTACAAAAAAAAAAAGAGATAATATTTTGATATAAAATGCTTTCTTTTGTATTGGAATCAATTGACTTTATATGGGGTAATGTGTAATAGAAAAATTTAATTCAGGCAAGTCCTTGGCAATATTCTACAAGAGATTCTTTAGCATAATCTTTTTTTTGAAAATCTTCTTATGGGTCAAACTCCCATAGCACGAAATCATACCTGATAAATTAAAAAAAAAGCTAAATCGATAGTAACTAATATCGACAATAGGGAATACCCGACAGACCTTTAAATATACATATGTTAGTGTTATTAAATTATTCCGGAGTAATTTTGTTTTAGGCATTAGTTAATAAAATTTGCCAGATAGACCAATTTTAATAGATTGTTAATGTCTAAAAGTTTCATTACAAAAAAAAAAAAAAATTAGGGTGTTATGTGAAGTAAGTTTGTCTAAAATTTTCACTAATTAAAAGAGGTCTGTCAGACATTAATTAACAAAATATGCCAGACAGATCGATTCCTCAGTAAAATATATATAATTTGCTATAACATAATTATGTGAATTTCGACGAAGTGTTATGTGAGGTAAGTTTGAGGATTCTTTCGACCATTTCAAAAATTTTTTAAAAATAAAATCTAACAAAAATTCAAAGGTCGATTTAGTTTTTAGCGAATTTCCAGAATGGAATTCAGCTATTACAGCCACTGTCATGACGCGACTTGAGCCCGGGACCATGGCAGAAATTTGTTTTGAGGTCCCTAGAAACCGAAAATAATATTCACTAAAATGTCCGCACGGTAACTCTCGAACGAAATGTCCTATTTTTACGAAATTTTGTGAAAATGTTAGAAGTCCCAAACCGTTGGACAAGTTCCTTAGCCAGATACATCCGATGTCGGAAACATGGTTTTTTGGGCATTTTTCGTAAAAAAATTAATTTTTTACCAAAATTTTCCCAAGTTCAAAAATTTTTGCAACATTTTTTTATACTATTAGAAAGAGTAGAGAAAACCACATAAAAAAGGTTTTTAAACCATTATTCTATATAAACTGGTTACCGAGAAAAACTAATTTTTATAAACGGAAATTCGCTATGTTATGCAAGATGCTGCGAGAGGGGTATTTTTAATTTGAGGTGTTTTATCAGGTATGATTTTGTGCTATCGGAACTTGGACTAATCTTTTTTTGAAAATCTTCTTAGGGTGAATCCTCCAGATGCTATACATGTAATAATGTATTTATTTCTTCTACCAGTGATCGTTTAACGATATTTCTGTGACAATTTTAGTGACCACTGACCAGTTGCTTGCACTCGCCAGATGTTTTAAGATCACTTACTATTTACTGACCACAATAATGTGTCATAGTTATAAATTATCTTAAAAATTTTTATCGAAAAGAAAAGATAATTTATTGTCCGTGAAATCAATTCAATGTCTTTTTGTCCTTGCTAAACGGAAATCTTATTCTTTTTAGAATCTTTACCACACTCTCAATTGTGCTCTTTTCACATACAGGATGTAGCATTTTTATAAACGGATTTTATGATTTTTTTTTTTTTTGAACTCTACTAAAATCAACATTTCACCTTTAGAAACCTATGAGATTCAGAGGGATGGTCACTTCTAGTAAATTTTGGGCCATATCATTAAGACTACTGAACCAAAAGTTATACAAAAAAATATATATTTTTAAAATCTTTAGAGGTAGCGGTATGGAAATTATTGAAAGACTTTAGTAAAATGATTTTTTTTTTTGAACACTATAAAATTAATATTCGTTGTAACACTGTTGAAAAAACGCGTAGTTTTCCAGTAATTTATGATTCAATATCTACTAACCCTATTAAAATCAAAATTTTAACGCTTACAAACTTAGGAGATCTGAAGGAATAGTATAAACTATATCATTAAGACTAACTGGACCAAACATTAAATAAGTATTTTTGAAATTCTTAGAGCTTTGACACCTTATTTTAATCTAAAAATAATTTTTTTTCTAATCGTTAACCGGTGATATTTGTATGTGCACGTTATCAAGACAACTTTACGCCAAATTTTAAATTCCTACGTTAAGTAATTTTCGAGAAAAATCTCTTTGACAGACAGACACGAGAGTGGCCTTGTAATGGTTCCGTTTTCCCTTTTTAAGGTACCGGACTCTAAAAATTGACAGTTTATTGATGGTGTGAGCACTCTAAACATGAGCATGCCTAACATGCTTTTGTCTTTTAATGGGAAAATTGTGAACAACCAGGGCCAGCTTACTCAATAGGCCAACCTAGGCCATGGCCTAGAGGCGGCGAGTTTTTGGGGGCGGAAGATTTTGAAGACAGGGAGGCAAAATTTATAATTGAGGTTGTAGCGAATTTCCAGGATGGAATTCAGCTATTACAGCCAGTGTCATGACGCGACTTGAACCCGGGACTATGGCAGAAATTTGTTTTGAGGTCCCTAAAAACCGAAAATAATATTCACTAAAATTTATATATATATATATATATATATATATATATATATATATATATATATATATATATATATATATATATATGTATATATCTGTCCGCGCGATAACTCTCGAATGAAGTATCCAATATTTACGAAATTTGGTGAAAACATTGGAAGTCCCAAACCCTTGGACGAGCTTTTCAGCCAGACACGTCGGATGCCAAGAACATAGTTTTTGTTCTTGCAAAAATTAGTTTTTTGCCAAAATTTCCACTTATTCAAAAATTTTTGCCAAATTTTTTTACATCATTTAAAAGAGGGGACGAAATTACATAAAAAAGGTCTTTAAACTCTTATTCTATGTCAACTAGTTTCCGAGAAAAACTAATTTTTATAAACGGAAATTCGCTATGTTATGCAGGAAGCTGCGACTGGGGTATTTTTTATATTGCTTGTCAGTTATTTTTTAAGAGAAACTTTGAAAAAAAGTAGGAAAAATTAAGATTTTCTTCTTTTGAAAGAAAAGGTAGGGGCGGCATTTTCAACGGTGCCTAGGAGCGGCACTTAGGGTTAAGGTTAATCCGGCCCTGTGCACAACACTTACAATTTAGATGATAGATAGATGCGTTGTAGAACTTTTTTTATAGCATCAACTTTATCATATTTTCTCTGCACTTTTTACATTTTAATCGTTATCGGCGATATTGCTCTCCTCTTTACATACGATACGCCTCTGTTTTTCTTCATATATTATACGTATACATATTTGAAAATTAAATTATGCATGTAAAGTCAGTTTTACCATTAAATTAATTAAAATTAAAGGAAAAAAAATTGTAATTTCTTGTTGAAAATGGATGAAATATGTATACAAACTAGAGAAGGTGCTTCCTATAAGCGTGTTTACAACAGTTACTTACACATCCACTCATGACTTAAGTTCGTCAATGTTAAGTCACTTTATTTTTATACATATGATGACAATTAAGTTGCAACTTAATTACTTATTGAGTGAGGTATATTTTGTATACAGGTGTCTTCAACTAAGAAACTGTATTAGATACACAATTATTTTACGCACGTGCTTAAAACAAAAGAGAAAAAAAAGAGTAACACTGTACTTAAGTACAGTATTTTCTATTCTTTTCTTTTGGTTTTATCTATCTCTGTTTAATGTTGTTTTATTTTTTTTTTTTACCCATTTACTGTTAATGAACTTTTTATAACATAATTTTTTTTTTTATAATTTATGTAAATTTACGTATAAAATACATTTGGTGTGCCGTGTACGTCATTTTACGTTAGCGCGTACAAATATTCGTTTATAATAAACTTTAAGTGAAATTTATAGGTAAAAGAACTTGAGGACGAAACTATTTCTTTCGTTATGTGAAGAGTTTTACCTTAATAGAAGTGATTCGAAATACAATGTTAAAGAAATTTTTAAGGCTTTAAGTTCGTTTTCTGGGTTAAAAGATCCAGGCAGCTTAGGTATGCATTGATTCCTAGTCGAATATTGTACAGTAAGAAGCTAGTGTTAAGTGTCTGATACGAGTCGGACCCTCTCATTCGGACAGAATATGGTGAATTGTTTCAATTTTCTTTTTGAAATATTATAGAAATTTTGA